>JAYESA010000007.1:207091224-207512735 GCA_036927795.1 Iris macrosiphon | reverse complement strand
CTTTCTTATGTGGTAACCAAAATGACGGTTAATGTGGCAGCTAACATGACAGATTTAAAAATTCACATTAAAATTAAAATTCACATTCACATTCACATTAATAATGACATTAAAAAATTTTGGTGATTAATTTTTTTGGTTAAAATTTATCATATCAGATGTCATGTTAGATGTCACATAATGCTATTTAACACGCCACGTCACGTGCCACTAGGGCTGCAAATGAGCCAAGTTTTTATAAGCTTGAACTTGGCTTGACTATAATTAATCGAGCTCAAGCTCGAGCTTGATAAGTATTTTATTTTAGAGCTTGAGCTTGGCTTGATTTTAGCTCGAGCTTGGCTTGATAAGCAAGTTTGATTCAAACTTAATAAACTTGATAAGCTCAAAGTCAACCTCATTTAGCTTTATTTCAAGCTCATTAAGCATCATTTTAAGCTTAACGAGTTTGATTTCAAGCTAGTTAGACTTGAATTCAAGTGCATGTTATATTAACAATTTATTTATAAAAATTCAATTAAAAAAGTTTTTTAATATCAATAAGGATATATAGATATATGATGCACACAATCATATTGTTAACAAACATACATAAAATTAGAATTCAACAAAGAATAAATTTTAATTTTAATAACAAAATAAATTGGTAGTCTGCTAGCAACGGGCTCCTAAACAAGCTACTAAACGAGCCAGCTTACGAATTAAATCACAAGCTCAAAACGAGCCAGCTTGCGAGCTCAAGCGAGCCGAGAACTTCTAAGCTTGAACTTGGCTCGTTTATTAAACGAACTTGAAAATAAAGCTTGAGCTCAGCTTGTTTACTGAACGAACCGAGCTTCAAGCAGCTTGCTAACGATTTGGCTCATTTGCAGTCCTACGTGCCACATAAGGAGAGATGTTTGGAGGAACACTTTGGAAGAATTAATAAAATTACTCTTACTCTTTTGATAAATACATTTTATTATTCGGTGTACTCTCCTATTTGTTCTCAAATCCCAAATTTATATTTAGTGAGGATTTAATGCATGCGGATGTATCAGCTTATCGGGTTATTGGTTACCATTAATGTGTAACGGGTCGGGTAAAGATTCGACAAGAGCCGGATCTCGCCGGCTGAAGAAGAGCTCACGAAGGAACTTAAGTGAGAAAACTCTAGGACCGGAGTGACAAGAAGAAGAAAACTGAAAAATAAAATAAAATGACGAATTCCACAAAGAGCCCTAAGAAAGCGAATCTTCTAGATCCCCACGCGATCAAGCACGTCCTCGACGAATCCGTGACGGAAGTAAGAGACCCGATCCCGATTCCTTAAAAAAAATGATTTTTTTTAGGGTTTCTGAAGAGTTTTTCTAAATTCCACCAACTTTCGAGCTCAGATCGTGACTAGCAAAGGGTTCCCGGAGGATTTCAGGACTAGCAACGTCAGATTGGGAATCGGATCTCTCATAATAGCGGTCGCGCTCCTCGCGCAGTTATATCCGAAGAAGTTCCCAGAGAATAGGGATCTGCTCCTGATCTGCATCGGATTATATCCTTCCTTTGACTTTTTTGCTTCGAATTGGGTGGTTAATTTTGTTTTCGTTTGAAAAGTTGGCGTTTTGAATGGGTTTCTACTGAAAAAAAATTGGTTTTTTCTTTGAGTTTGGCAAGTTTTTCTTTCTCTTGCAGTAGATTATATCCTTCTTTTGATTCTAGCTTGATTTTTCTGTTCTTAGGAATTTTTTTTGATGGTTTTGAATGAGTTTTTATGGAAAAGATTGGGTTTTTCTGTTCTTTGGCAAGCATGCAGGTCTAAACAGTGATTTTCTCCTGATTTGCATCAAATTATATCCTTGCATCGGTTTTTTTGCTTCGTATGAGGTGGTTAATTTTTGTTTGAAAAGTTGGGGCTTTGAATGGGTTTCTACTAAATACTTTGTTTTCTTTGATTTTGGCAAGATCTTTTTTCCTAGTTCAATCATATTATATCCTTCTTTTGATTCTAGAATTGGTTTGGTTAGTTTTTTTTTTTTTTCTTTTTTTTTTAAATTAGGGGTTTTGGATGAGTTTCTATGGAAAAGATTGTTTTTTATTTCTTTAACTTCACATCGGATTGTATCCTTCTTTTTCTTTTTTCTTTTTTTGAGTGGTTAATTTTATTTTCTTTCACTATTTAGGCCTCGACTAAGTTTATATGGAAGAGTTTGGAGTTCTTTTTCCTTGTACTTTGGAAAGTAAGTAGTTCTGGACTGGTATTTTCTCCTAATTTGCATCGGATTATATCATTCCTTGGATTTTTTTTGCTTGCAATTGGGTGGTTAATTTTGTTTTTGGAAAATTATGGTTTTGGATGGACTTCTATGGAAAAGATTGGGTTTTTCTTGACTTTGGCAAGTATGTAGTTCTGAATGGGATATTGCAGTTCATCAGCTACACGAAGGAGAAAAATGCCATTCTTTTCACTTATCCTCCCGTGGTAAGATTCTTAAGGCTACTTTGTGATTAATTATTGAATTGGGGCTCTTTATTTTGTAGGATATTTGAGATTTATGTTGCATTAATAATACATTTGGCATCTTTAATAAATCAGAAATTTTCATCTAGGGGGAGGAATTTAGCTAAAATAGCATGTGAAGAAAAAAGTTTGGGAGAATTACGGTTGAAGGGACAAGTCGCCAACTAACTTGGCGAGTTGGAGCCGTCGCCAACTGAATTGGCGAGTTTTCCATAGGTCGCCAAGTGACTTTGCGAGTTGTCCAGAGCCTCGCTGAGCTGCCAAAAACTTGAAAATCTCGTCAAATTAAATGGCGACTTGCCAGCCTTGGAGCAGTCTCACCAAATAAAATGGCAACTTACCCCCTTAAGGTCACATGACAGTATGGTACTAGCTAGCTGCTTATGATTCATTCCATTATATGTACATATATCTACAACCAACTGGCAACTGTTCTTGAGATTATACAAGCTAGCAAGTGACATCCATCAACATGTATGGGACACAAACATGAGTACGTAGGAAATTAAGTGGACTTGAGTGTGCAAGCTGCATGCACTTACGCCAGCTAACCATGACCTGTTGAGACTGACTGGCACCATCTAATTTGGCGAGATTTTCGCTCTGGACAACACGTCAAGTCATTTGGCGACCTGTGCGAAACTTCTCCAATTTAGTTGGCAACTGGCTCCAACTCGTCAAGTTAGTTGGCGATTTATTCCTTTAACCACAATTCTCCCAAACTCTTCCTTTCACATTCTATTTTAGTTAAATTTCTCTCCCTAGATAAATATTTATCTAAATAAATTACCAATAATTTGTAGATAATCTAAGCATGGTCACTCCAAAATGGTTGCCTTGTGGTATTCGTGTTTAACATGTATTGAGCACTGACCTGGCGATCAAAAGTATAATATGACACACCAAACATGATGCTGTGTCCGTGTCTCAGTGTCCATTTTGTTTGTGTTGTATTCTTGTCCATTCAGGGTAGTAGATAAAAGTTAGAAATTTTACTCTGGCCCGAACTGGAATATTAAAGATTTCTTCTTCCGAAAACTTTAACAAATTAGAAACATTGACCAGAACCTAACCGAACGTGATCTTTCCCTCTTGTGCATCATTTTTTTTTTTTTGCCTTCAGTGATCATTTCCTAGATTTGTGCCCAAATGATCAAATAATTGAAGTAGTTATGGTTTCTTGTATTATGTGAAACTTTTGACGGCTACTTGATACCCCTATTTTTGGTAGTCATGTTTGTGCATATGCTATATTTTGGTAGTCATATATTGTGCGTATGAAGAGTCCTTTGCGGTGATCTGGTGGAGGAAAGAAGGAAAAATATAGGTATTTAAGATAGTATAGTACATATTAGACACTCATGACTGTCTTGTGCAGAACTCTTACCAAGAAGCAAGAAAATCATCTCAAATCTAAAGGTTATGCATCTTATTATCCATGTAACTTGGAAAAAGAAAAAATAGAGGTATTATCCAGTCCCAGATCTCAGTGTGTTAATTTAATCTGATGTTAATTTAATCTGAAATCCAGCTGATACTTAATTCTAGAACGGACCATCCAGAGCAGAAATTGACCAGAGAACCAACATTAGTACATCTAATTTACCTGATTGGCAGATGGAAATGTTGGATCCCAATGGTTTTTAAGCTGGTGTTTTTGAAGAATGTACCAGTTCTAGACATCAAGAATAAATAAAATTCTCTGGGATTGCCACCTGAACAAACTGTAGCTCGTAAGGTATTAAGATAGAGAACTATGGTGGCAACTGGCAAAGGATGAGTGAGGATTATAACTTGGGTGAAGCAATAAGGGACAATGATTGGAAGTATTTATATGTGTGCTCCAACCTCAATAAGTTCTTTTTGTCCTAAATCAAGCCTGTACTTTGTTCTGAAACAAACCATCCAAAGCATTTGAGTATAGAACTACCAATACTAGATTGAGTAAGATAGCCTTATTGGCATATGATGATGTTGAATACGGAAGGTATGAAAATAAGGTGGTATCATCATATGTTGACGAAATTAGGATGTACAATTCTAAAATCCCATCCCTGTGATCTTTTCTAACCCCAAATAAATTAAAATCAGGAAGTATATTTATTCTCAATATTTGAGATGAAGTATATTTATTCTCCATATTTAACATATGCGGTTATAAGAGATTTGGTATCCCTTACAATTAGGATGCACAATTCTAAAATAAGAAAATATGTAAGTATACTTGAGATTAGGAAGAGACTCCCTCTGACTAGTAAAACTCTATGTTCCATATATGAGTGTATTTGTCTAATAAGAGGAGAATAGGAGAGAGGAGAATAGCAGAGAGGAGAAGAAGAGGATGGCTAATCCCGTTGACACATCATCATCTCCCTGCAGTAGCCAGAAAAGTGCCAATGACGACTTGGTGGAACTAGTCATTCCACTTGGCCAAAGCACTTCCAGGGGTGTTACATTTGCTAGGACATGTTTCAATGCTACCAATTTTCTCTCAGGTTCTCTCTCCCTCAGACTTCTCTAGTTTTAGTAACAATATATTTGTTGTTTTCTGTCATGATATTTAGCCCCAGAACAACTATCCATGTTAGTTCTTCTCTATGTTGCATAAACACGGATAATGACACAATACGGGTACAAGCATACATTTTTCAAATATGTACATATGTGCGCAAGTACTGACACGATGTTGTCGGTATGGACACTAGGCATAAAATGACACCATTTGCATATGTTCTTGCAACATAGGTTCTTTGTCTCATAGTTTGCAGTATCGACTGATACCGATACGATACAACTGATACCAATACGGTTTGGCATGTCCCGGTCCAATAGTGATTGATACCGATGTTTGGGATCTCTTTTCAAGTCAATTCGGCAGAGAAAATTGAATGGAAAAAAAAACGAAAAAATAGTCACCGCAATAATTCAATGACAAATCTTACAGTGTACCGATATATGATTCCATATTGATAATTGTAAACATTATCATTGTCGAAGTTGTATATCTATTTACAACATTCATCCATGTCAATATTATTCTATTTAAAACAATGAGTAAACCTATAATATATAAAATTATATCTAAAGGTATTAAATATTGTTTAGCTTTTTAGAAGACCTTTTAATCATTTTTGTTTGTGTGAAACGAATAACCCGATACTCAGATCCGAAACGGCCCAAACCGCCGATATCAAATAGGAATGGGCCGAAACCAATCCCGATACTGATATTTCAAACCATGACAAAAATGAGCCCCCCCAACCTAAATTGATACTCTAATTTAAGATAGCAACGGTTAAAATTATATATTTGTTTATTGGAATATAGTTAAACATTAATGGTATTCAAGTAACTTACAAGTACTATGTCTAGAAGTCAACAAAGAAAATGAATTTGCCTAGAAACTTCAAACATGTCATGTCTAAGAGACTACTTGCGGAATTTTGAGGCTGTCGATTGACGAGAAAATAGGCCTAAATGGAGAGAAAAGCTTGTAAACTATTTGAGCAAAATTGTTGAGTGACCGTTAGAACTTCTGCAGGCAGTCTCCCAACTCGTAAATATGGGTCTACCAGTTGGAAATCAATGAATGTTTAACCCCTGTGTTCATCAGTAGATGAAAATATTTCAAAGACGCAAAAACGAAAAGCAATTGTTTGGCAGCAGAACAATAATAACAATATAAATGTCAATTTCATCTCGACCATGAGCATCCTGATTCAATATAAAAGTGAATAGCAACAGTTTGGCAGCAGAACAGCAATAAGTCGTGAACAGTAGAGGTGGGAGTTCATACGATTAGGAAATAGGCTATTATCTTCTACACTAAAATAGGAAATAGGCTAGCCATTCAAATTTGATAACAATTTAACTGATAAAAATTTCAGAAATAGGAAATAGCCATTCAAAAAACAGTAAAATTTTAAAACATGCTACATATGTTATATAAATATGTGCCTCACAGGAGTTATAAAGATGCAAAAGTGAAAAGCCATTCCAGAAATAGGAAACATGTTACATATATAACTCATAAATATGTGCCGCACAGGAGTTATAAAATTTTAAAATTTTCAAAATAAACGGGCCGGTTCGGGGGGCCGTTTATTTTGGAAACACAACCCGCCCCGTCCTATTTATTTGTCCGGACCCGTCCCGACCTGGTTCGTTTAAATATAAAAATTTAAGAACCGGCTTGTTTGGACAATATACGCTTCGGGATAGGTCGGAACCGCGGATCCTGGACCCGTATACCCATCCCTAGATTGGACCCTCGTGAGATGAGAAACATGCCAGCTATGGCAACCTAGACAGTCAAAAGGCTTAAGTGAGGACACCATGAAGATAGCTAAATCTTCATGTCCACAAGCACACTACTAGGTTAGCTGATACTTGCAGGGACAGGGATGAACCATCTATCTTTAGCAGTGTTTAGATATTGAGGTTTACAATTATTTCGTGAATCTTAGTTGTTCCTGTATTTTTTTAATGGCAGTAAAATATCAACTTAAATAGAATGGAGTCAAGGTAGATTTTTTGGGTTATTCTTAATATCATAGTTATTCTCAATTGATGGTTTGCTTAACCTCTAATTCTGTAACTTGTTAATCACACTCTAGTTCTAAAATATGGATTTTAGTATCCTAATAAGTGCTCAGTATTTAAGGAGGTAGGGGCTTAGAGAGAACCAAAAGAGGTTATAGGCACCAGACAAATCGTTTCCTAGTAGGCAGCCACCCTTGAGAGAGAATTGCTGCATTTTTCGTGGTTAAGTGTTAGAAACTTTATATGGTAGGCTAACTTTTTTGGTCCGGTTGATTGATATAGTAAATGGACAGCTGACACAAGATTACTTTGTGCTTCCAATTCTTTTTTTTTAGGACTTTATTTTGACTTCAAAATCCATAATATGATATTCAAACTCTTACACCTTTAGTCTGTCCAATTTTTAATTTCTTGTCACATGAAGGAAAAAATGACTTTATTTCTTCTTGATGTTCAAACTTCAAATACTCTCTTCTTGTTTTATCCTTAATGACTCCAGTCACATTTACGTGAGTATTTTGTCAACGCTAAGGCTAGTCTGGTTTGGTGGAAAGTGAGAGAAGGAAATGAAGGGGAAAGTGTTTAACGTAGAAATAGGATCCCCTTTACCTAGGACCAAGTTTATTTTTCTTTCCTTTCTCACTTTCTTAGCAACCAAACTGAGTTCAAGTGCAACTATATAAATTTCATATTCAACTTTCATCATTTGATGATGACTTATCTGATGCCCAACTCTTTGAAGGACTCGGTACTTTTCCTTCCTTAGCTTATTGTTTTTGGTGTATTAAAATTTACAATCAATGTGCGATATTCATTTGTAATGAGCTTCAATATTAATAACTGCATTAGTACTAATTTTGTCTAAATGGAAGTGTGCTATCACTTCAGTAGGAACTTGGACTGGTGCTGCTGTGGTGTCGCATAAACCATTAGGTCAGGTTGGTCATGGATGTTTATTTTGGGAAGCAATATCATGATTTTAAACATATAATATCATGTATAATATTTTTGGCTCTCCAGTGAGCATCACATGATACAGCAGCATAAGTAGTTGATTTAGCAAAACTAGTATTTTGCATGAGATAAAGTTACGCAATTGAATTGTAGTTGACTTGTTTAGGACAGGAATGTCATCAAGTGATAACGAGGGTTTTGTTTGTTTTATTTTGCTGGGGTCATGTTTATTCTCTTCTTACCTGGTTTTTACTTGTGGAGTATGAAGTTAATATATGATGGTAATAGATTCTTTTCCCGAAGTAGAAGAGACTAGAACTTTCAAGTTTGGGAAACATATATCTTTTCTTTGTTGGCTTCAATGATGCTATCAGCAGTTCATCCAAGCCCCTCCCCACCAAAATGGGTCGGACTATGGAGCATAGGAAAGTTCCATAAAAGAATTGATAGTTTTATGAGTGGCTGTCGATAAGCCTCTATGTTGGCCCCAAATTCCTATGCCAATGCTGATATAAGCATGAGAAGGCCGCACTATGAAACCTAGATGATCTGTAGGAGGGTACTAGACTTACCTTTTACTGAAGCATTAAAAGCTCATACAACCAAGGAGCACCATACTGCTTTCCTAGGTTATGCAGTTTATGATGCTATCTGTAGTTGCTCGAGTGTAAGTATGCAAAGACCTGTGGTCTGTACTCTGTAGTGACATTCTTCTCTCCTAAAGGCAGTCAATTTGCTATTTACAGATGAAGCTAATGTCTGTATGCATATCATTTTCAATTAATTTTTGCTACCTTTATTTTCGTGTGTTGTTTGGCTGTTTGCTGGAATCATGTGAGACTAGACCACATAAAAGATCTCATGAAACATAATCATTTCTACTTCAAATCAAACATCATACTCTCTAGCTTTGGCATGCCCTTGCTTATGAAAGTAGGATCATCAGATTCATTAATATTGGCTTTTATGTTCTTTTGAGTATATACTAGTGTGTGTATATGTGGTCGTTTTTGCTGCTAACCAATAAATGCGGCCAAAACAAAAAGCTTTATAATGTCTTGCATTGGATATATGAGTTGCGGATTTAATATGAAAACTGTGCATTTAGACTTGAGTTCCAGCCCATATTATAAAGCTTAACCATTTCCTATCCATTGTTATTATATCAGTTTTTCTTTGATTAATCTAGTTTATTGGTGAGAAATGTATGTAATATATTTCGTGCTAGTTGGTTTACTATAGAAGTGATATTTGGCTTCTGTCTGTTTTCGAGACTGGGATCCATGCATATTGACTCTCTAATGTTAGTACACTTGTTTAATAGAATTATAGAGGGGTTAACGATCAAGATAGTCAAGTCGCAAAAACTGTCAAATCAAATGATGGAGCTTTTGCGTGCTCCATAGCCTCTCATTCTAGTGGAAGGAGCCTTGGACGACGACGACGACGGCGACGATTAATAACTTCTGTTCAATATTTATTTCAAAATGTTTTTATCATCATTAGTTGACTAGTGTTTTATCTAAAATGTTTTGTGTATACCTTCTCTATCGGTGTGCTTGTTAGCTTATCCTGATCATTAAGTCTGTAGTTGTTTGTTATCTTATTGTCACTTTGATCTATGATGTGGTTTCAGGGATCATTCACCAGCACAGGACTAGTTGTGTCATCTACGTTGCCGAGGTTTTCCGACGTGTACACTCTGACCATCGCAAGTGCAGATCCCAAATCTATTTCTGCTAATAAACCAGTCAAGCTTAGCAAGAGTGTTACGAAATGGTCAGCTCTAGCATACAATTTTGTTTTTCTGATATGTTATAACAGTTAAGATTACATTTTTTTAAAATATTTCTAAAGCCACCAGATTGCATTCATCATCATCCAAGCCTTCTCCCATTAGAATGGAGTTGCTATTGATCATAAGAAAGTTCCATACAAGTTTTGACAAAGTTTTATGACCGTTTGTCGACCTGATGCCAACACTCTAAGTTTGTACCAAATTCTTAGCCGAGGTCCCTACGAGCATGAGAGGGACTTGCCACAAACCTAGTTAGCCATTTGGCAGGTAAGTAGACCTATTTGCAGTTTAAGCTCATGCAGTCAAGAAGCACCCTCAAGTACCCCTAGACTACAACGAGTTTGGACGAAGAGGTAAGATGATACAATTTGGTATTAGGGAATTGCATTCATCTCTCTGACACATTACAAGAGTGATCCGAGAGCTACCAAATGATTTGCATAGTTGATTTTGGAAATTTAGGAGGGGGTTTTAGCTTTAAGAAATTTGTACTTCTTCCGAAAAGGATAAATATTTGATAATAGGGGGTAAGGCCCCATCCCAACCACGACCACCTTTTAACCCAAATCTATAGATCTTCTTCTTATGTCCATAAAAACCATATATATTACATTAGCACTCGTGATCCTTTTTGTGTGTGTCAATCCTGGTGTACCATGGATTTCTTGTTGTTGAACAATTACTCTGTGTGTGAGATTCTGTTCAAAATTCTTGGACTATATAGCTAGCACCCTTTATTTATTAGTGAAGACCCAGGAAGGTACTCACAGAAACATAATATCACTGGAAAATTTTGATCTTGGCAAGCTGTCTTGGTTGGTTACTTGCTCCGATACAATCCTTTTTCTAAAAGCAAATTTTGTGCATGTAGGTTCACGAAGGATGGGATCCTTGTTGAAGGTCTTTTCTGGAAGGATATTGAAGGACTGATTGATAACTACAAGGGAGATCACAAGAACAAGTAAATTCGAGAAGAGTTTGATGCCTTGAATGGAACTTTTTGTAGGAACTTGAAGCTAATTTACTCATCATTGTTGCCCCTATTACTAAACTAATTATTTGCTTAAAGACTATTATATTGGAAAACTGGAAGCGGTGTAGGTGAGATTTATTTGTACTTCACCAGAATCAGAACTGGGGGACGAGCAGATTAATCCATCCATGAATTTGTTATATATGGTACAAAGTGATACAAGTAGTTTTTACTGATAACTTGTTATGAGTAAATAGAGTAATGTTGCTCAGTAAGCAGATTAACTTATCCTATAATGATTAGTAGAAGAATTGGTTGTGATTGGCATATAAATGTAGGTTAATCTTTGCTATGATGTGATGATCATATGGGGATTGATCTTATAGAATTTGATAACATGTGCTACGTCAAAATGTGAATAATTTCTGGAATCGGATACAATGTGTCCAAATCTTATTAGGTACATATATATGGGATGGTATATAATGACTTGTAGAAATGGAAAAAGTAGTCTTCCAAGTTAAAATTATGTGGTCCAGGAAATATAGAATGTTATAATTTATACTACCCTCTTTATGCAGGATGGAGAGTGAGCCTCTTCTAGCAAGTCATCCTGGAAGTTCACAAGTCCAATGAAGAACATGAAGGGATCTAGCTGACTTCAACCAATTTATTTCGTGTCGAATCGCAACCTATCATAAGTATTTTAGTTTTTGCGTCTTTTTTCCTTCTAATGAGAAATTTAATTTTAATATCTTACTTAAGGAAACTTGTACAAGGAGTTCGAAACTAATGGATTGATAGGACCTAAATATAGGCATAGCCTCTCGAAATCGCAAGTTATTAATGCTTTTTCCTTTTTCTTTTGTGCTATGAACTCTTGTAGATATGGTTTGTTTCCATTTTGAAATTCCATGGATAATTTTAATCAATACTTGAGTTGTTTTTCCTAATGAGTTATTAACTCAACTGATTAATAAAAAGGAGAATACGTTTGAGACCTTTGGCACAGCAAGGAAACATAACCGAGCACATTGCTACATAGTAACACTAGGCAATTAGACAGCAAATGTCAACACATGTTAAAGTCGTCTTTGTGGATTCATGCTTTAAGGTGTTGCCAAAAGCATAAAATGTTTTTGGAAAAAAAAAAAAAAAAAAAACCACAAACCTAATATCTAGAAGTTGATAATGAAAATTATGGAGAAAAAAATTGTATTAATCTATATACTATAAATGTGACTTCCTCCCGCAACAGATTAATAAATACCAAAAAACGAACAAACTGGAACAAATATCTTCTATTTCAGGGATGGCACCGGAAAAAACAGCCAAGTAGCAAGAACAAATGGGGACAATTTGGCTGTCGTCTTTCACTTGGCACCAAATGGAGTCTCATTATATCGAATGAGTCCTAAATTATGTTACTCGGATGCGGACACGGCCATGAAACTGATCTTTAGTCCCTTGGCGACCTAACCCAATATTGAGGGTGGACGGCTATCGTGAGATAAAATAATAATAGTAACATTGACGTTTTTTGGGATTAAAACAACACATAATTCAACAAATACTCTTTCTATCGTTAAGAACAACAACAACAACAAATTGGAACTTTCTAACCATCAACCGCACCTAAAGCCCAATGGCCGGTAGGTCATTTCCCTCCAATATATATAAGGATAATACTATCACTCCTAAATGTTCCTCCAAATCATTCCTCTTTGTTTGACATATGATGTAAATATTAATGTGACAGATAACAAGTCAAATTTTAAAATTAAAATTATTATTAAAATTAATATTAACATTAATATTAAAATTGGATAATTGATTTTTTGAGTTAAAATTTGTCATGTGTTAGATATCACATGATATTATTTAACATTTCACATTAACTATCATATAAAGTTAAATGATTTTGAGAAACACTTTGAAGGTATTAATAGCATTACTCTATATATAAATACCCAACAACAGAACTCTATAGAACAAACTTAAAAGTTCAGTTCCATATAGTCTTAAAGGGAGTATGTAGGCATGGTTCTTCCGGATCTCCTCCTCATCTTCTCCTCCTCCTCCGCCTCCGACTTCTGCGTTGCGGACCTAAACTACCCCGCGACACCCTCGGGCTACACCTGTAAGAAGGCCGCCGACGTCACGGTCGACGACTTCGTCTTCGCTGGAATAACTCCCTAATTGCATAGTTTAATAATGTATATCTATACTAATTAATATATAATTTAAATATGATGGATATCACTAATTTTTTAACGTAAAACTTTTTTGTCTACAAATGTTATTATTTATAAATAGAAAATTATTTAGTCATACTAACTTAAACTTTCATACTAATCTAAAACTGTCGTAACCACTCTTTTTCTATAAATCATAAGAGTTGTGCGCGAAGATGTAATACTATAAGAATTGAAGTATACATACATTTTGGAACTTGAACATGTTATGAACTGAATGTTAATGTAATGGATGACTAGTTTGTGGATATAGGTTTACCTTGGATCAAATTGAATTTAGTATGAAAACCATTTGTCATGTTTGGTTTGGGTTAAAACTTTTTTTCGTTTGGGTTCTAAAATTTTATTTTCCAAAATTTTGAATGTCCAAAGAAATAACTTTTTCATGAATCGTGGAAACATATTCTCTACAAATTGGTGGCTACATTTGATGAAGAAAAGAAAAATTTAGAACTATTTTAAAAATGATAGCTTTGCCACTCAACCATTTATCAAAATCCTGATCCTAACTTTTTAAAACCGCTCCTCGGCTTCTTTTCTTCTTCTTCTTCTTCTTCTTTAGAAAATTAATTATAAGCAACTTCATAAATATACAATAGAGTATATTAGATCTTAACACAAACCTATATTTATAAATGTTTTGGGTTTCAAAAAGTTACATAAATAATTTGATAGAAAAATGTTGTTTTCTCATATCTATATAATAAAGCAAAGTGATATTTTATGCCAAAACATAAAAGAATTATTACGACTTAAATATAGGAGGTAGATTGAATGGGTATGAATATGATACGTGTATATGTCAATAAAAAAAATCCTTAAAACTAAAAAAAATATTAGTAAAAATATTGTTAAATGATATAAAATGAGATATCAAATAGTGTCGAAGGCACACATGACTAGTTTATATTACAAAATAAAGTTATCTTTAGTGAAAAAAGATAAGAGGTTAAAGAATAGTCGTGATGAAAATATATGAATATTTCCGACAAAATAAGAAATGTGACGCTTAAAACAAAATATCTTTTTCGACAAGTGCATGACATCTTAATAAGTGTCGCAATAAGTTAATAATTTTAAAGATATCATTATTAAATTATATAAATAATAAGTTAATTATCAAGAAGTGGGGGACGATTTTCCAAGTAGGTCGGAGGCACAAAAATTTCTAGTCTCAACTATGATAGGCACAATCATGGTCATGCAAAATCACTTTCAACCATGTTTTGGTCCTTTTAAATTAGACATTAAGCAAGCCATATCCAACAAGAATGCTCAGGCAATATCGTATCGGATACATGTAAGATACATATCCTTCGGAGTATCTATGCAATTGCAACATAGAATATTACAAACCCTGAAATTCAATAATTTCACATAACCCAGGACATCATCACTCACCAAATATACAGGGAGAAAGAGCACATGTTAGAGAAAGAGCAGCTGTACAATTAATCAAGTATATTAATGGGAAGGAAAAGAAAATGTGTTATAATTTACCAACTATGCATGCAACCTTAACACTTCCATTTAATCATAATGTTTATGACAGAAACAAAAAAGAAGCACAAACTCCAACAAACTGGATAGAGCACAAATGTAGAACTAAAATGTGCCTAACAAGTATAATGTGTCTAACAAGTACATTTACCGATTAGATTTGTTTACCATATGATTCAACAAAAACAACTCTCTTTTTTTAGTCCCACATGGAAAAGGAGAAGTCATTTTTCTTTCCATATATTGCTTTACCCCTCTTAGTTGGTAAGTTGACTTTGTAGGGGATGGACTAGATCTCATCCAACCCGCGAGCGGGTACGCGATTTAATGTGCATTTTTACGCGTTTATTATTCGCGCACTTAACACTTATTTTATTTTATTTTTTATTTTTGTTTGGTCTGGTGGTTGCTGGTCTTCCGCGGAACCGTTCTCACGTAATCCCGTTACGGAAAGAGTGTGATAGGTTACGTGAGAGATATATCCAGGACACGATCCTGAGATCGGCAAAACAGAAATCAGTTTTTCCTTCTCTCTCTTGCTCTCTGTTCAGAACCAAAGAACAATCGTACAGAGACGAAAAAGAAAAGAAAAACACCAGAACCTAAATTCTTCCAAAAACTCTTCCGTCCAATCTCTATTCTTCGGACAAGGTTGTGATCGTTCGTGGAATTCGCCACCGGATGCACGGTGAAGTGAATCGAATGATTCGTTGTATCTCGGAAATAGATCGCCAGGAACTGCACTGTTCGTGGGACAAAATTCTATTCTAATGACAGCGTATAACGTGCCTCGAATCCTCTGCTATTTCTTGTCTTTAATTTTACATCTTCCAATTTGCATTATTTAGGAGTTTTTTCAACATTTACTGCACTGATTATATGCAAGAATGAACAGCACACTGAAACCTTTCAGCAGTTAGCAAAAGTGAGAAAATATATATTTCGTATTATTCTTTTTGTGACATAAGAATTACAACTCTACAGTGAGGTACCTGCACAACTATTCCCTTTTACAGTTGAGAAGAAACTAAAGCATCCACAAAATTGCCACTAATATAAGCCAGAGGTCCAAGAATACTACCAGGAACATAAAGAATTAGAATTGACAGCTACTTCGTTCTAGTTCTATCCACTGGATGTTGGAGGGATTTAATCTACTCTCTACTTTTGTCTTGAAGTATAGTGATTACACTGAACTCATCAGTGTACATGGGTCTTCAAAGCTTCACTTCTTTTTCTCTGTAAGAGAGTTGAACTATGACAAGAATCGACCAAATGCTATTTTGTCGAGGTTTCCTATAAAGAATGTAGGCAGCCTTTCATGGCTGCTGATATGAGAAGCGTCTGTCCCCCCCTAGGAATAGTGAACAGTTAAAATAATGGCCCACCTGGAAGTACTTTTATTTCCTCTGTGGTCGTTCACAAATACAGCCTGGTTGTGGATTAGCATAGAAACTTTCTTCAAGCTTTGGAAATTCTCCAGGCTCTCTCAAATACGGACTTCCAGTTCGGTCTTTGTGTAGTTTTTTCACTTTTGAACTGAATTTCTTCCAAGAGATTTGCCCTTCATCAAACTCATCGGCAAGTTTTACAAAATTCAACCTGCAAGGAGGAGCATGTGAGCCCATATATGGCATTTGATACTTCCAAAGCAAAGAGAAGGAAGGATAAGAAAAGTGAAAGTATGTAAAAAAAATTGAGAAGATGTCGTCGATGAAATAAATAGAGAATCAGCAAAATGAAAAAAGGGCGTCCAAGTGCCATGGCGCTCCTGCTAATGCAGGGTATGGGAAAAGGTCAAGATATATCCAACCTTACACTTGATAAGGGGGAGGTTGTCTCCACTACTCAAACCTGCATCCTCGAGGATAGGATGCAAGTCCGAAACCTTATCATTGCATCAAGCAACACCCAACCAGAACTTCAGCAGAATATACATATTGAATATAAAATATGTAGGGTATATTTTTCCCAAGTAAAACATGATATAACTATTTAGCTTCATTATGATTTAAAATTAAATAAGACCAAGCACATTTACCTATCAGGGTTGATGGTTGTCCTGAAGTTTTCAAATCGCCTGTGACCTTGTACAGCCTTTGCCATATTTCCATCATATGTGTAAATAAAAACATCACTCTGAAGTGCAACAACATAGTCCAACCCAGCGAGCATGTTCTGGTGGTTTCTAAAAGGACTGAGTTCTTCTTCTGTAGACAATGTTGAATGAGAGTATATATTGGGGAAATCATCTGTCAGATACCGCATGCTGCCATTTCCAAAAGCTTCACCAGAAACCAAGTATATTCTCGTGCTTGGCGGGAATCCCAACGCTTTAAGCAGAAGGGAAGTTTCTCTTGGAGTCATTGGGCAACCCCCCAACTTCCTTCTCTCGATACCATCAATCTCCTTCTCCTTCCAATGGCTTACTTCATAACGCATTTGACGAAGCTCTTCTCCTTCCTCAGATGTCAAATTGTGACTGCAACCTGTAAAGGCGAGCATGTCCTTTTCATATCTGCAAGGGGAAAAGACAAAATCAGAATGTAGTATTCATGTAGAGGATGAAGCTAAGGTCGCAAATTGACAAGTAAGACGAGTACATGTTGCCAATACAATATAAACCAGAATGTCAATATATTTTATGCTTGGACATTCAGGAATTTTATATATATATATATATATATATATATATATATATATATATATATATATATATATATATATACACCGGCCCATCGCGTGCTGTAATTATTTGAACAAAATAATTACTCATCTTATGTACATACGTATGAAGGCCATTTTGCAGGAACTTGTGTCGCCAAATCAGGCTGCCTTTATTAAAGGTAGAGCGATAGCAGACAACAATTTGTTGGCACATGAACTGGTGCGGGACTTCAACAAACCAGTTGGATAGAAGGCGTGCATGAAATTGAACCTTCGGAAGGCATATGATACGGTTAACCATTATTTTGTATGTCATATTATGCAGGCTATGGGGTTTGATCGAGTATGGGTTGAAAGGGTACGGGAGTGCACAACTACACCCACGTTCTCCATTCTGATTAAAGGAATTCCACACGGGTTCCTGAGCAGCAACAGGGGATTAAGACAGGACGACACATTGTCCCCGTATCTCTTCACTCTAATTATGGAATACTTTACCTGCCTTATGGATGCGGCGTTTTTCATCAAAAGATTATCCCTCTGCAGAAGGCCATATATCCTCAGATCTCCCATCGTATATATGCCGACGATCTGCTCGTCTTCATGGTTCCAAGGAGGGAGGGTTTGGAGGCTTTAAACCAACTTATGACGACATTCGGACAACATTCAGGGCTGCAACTGAATCGGGATAAAAGTAAGGTATACTTTAACTTGCGTTGTCTGGACAAGGACGCAAAGGCAGCAATACTTGGGGTTGATAGAGGCGAGCTACCAGTCAAATACCTGGGAATTCCATTGTCCATTAATTATGCCAGGGCCATTGACTGCCATAGCATGGTGGAGTATGCACAACGACGCATGGAAGGTTGGCACGCACAGAACTTATCATTTGGCGGGCGTATAGAGCTTGTCAGATCGGTTATCTCCGTCATTACACTCTACTGGCTACAAGCGATCATGCTTCTGACGGCTACGGTCATGAAGATAGAGAAACTATGTGCGAACTTCGTACGGAGAGGTGGGATCCATTCGATCAGGTGAGACACTTTGTGCAGACCAAGAGAGGAGGGAGGCGTAGGGTTGCGCTCTCTACGTGTACTCAGGGAGGTAGCAGCGATGAGGCTCACATGGAAGTTCATTAAAGCTAACACAATGTGCGCACGGTGGATGGAGAGCAAATATGTGCGAGGATGATGCTTCTGGACGATGCAACATAACAACAATGCCTCCGTAACTTTTAAAACGCTACTTTATGCCAGGGGAAAAATTAAACACTGCATCAGCCGAGTAATAAAGGATGGGCAAGATACGAGTCTTTGGCAAGATCCTTGAATTGACCTATTGAGTTTGGTGGATTTGGGGGGTGCGGCTTTTGCTGCGGTCAGGCCTGCTGATAGGGTGAGCCGTATCTTACATCAAGGGAGATGGCATCCGGAGCTTCATCCTGCTACACGATGGTTTGACATGGCAATCAGACGGGTAACTATAGATGCTTCTATACCTGCAGATACATGGATCTGGGAAGGCACGGCCAGTGGAGAGTTCGAGCATGCCCGGGTGTATAATAGTCTCAGGACAGCATATCCTAAAATAGGGCGTGCGGAATTCATATGGGCCAAAGGGACTGCGAAGAAAATGCAATACTACATGTACAAGATGCTGATGGGAAGGCTACTTACGCTAGATAGGCTCACAAAAATTGGGGTACAGTTAAATGGACTGGGATGTGTTCTATGCGCTCAGCATAATTAGTCTATTGAACACATCTTTTGCCAGTGCATAGTGACATGGGAAGTATGGCAACAACAAAGGGGGGAAATGTGCTTAGGGGTAGAGGAGCTCATAACTTGGAGGGAATTATGGATGAAATCAGTTACATGCGTAAGAGGGGAGCCAAGTGGTTCAACGAGGCTAGAATTAGACTAGCCGCTGCAGTCTGGCACGTGCGGAGGGAGAGGAACAAGCGAACTTTTGAGGGATTGAGCACACCTATTGTGGGAATTCTGAATAATATAGAATTTGATGTAATGACGCTGGTTGAAGTGCGGAGCTAAATCTGATCGCACAAGTTTGTAACAAGCCATTATCAATGGAAATTACATTCTTCCAATATATATATATATATATATATATATATATATATATGAGGAAGGATCCACATTCCCGATTTTTTGTATCCCCATGTTATCAACCGTTGGATGCGCTTGTTTAAGTCATCTAATCTTAACCATTGATTTGAACCATTCAAATCAACGGATAAGATTATATGACTTAAACAATATCCAACGATTGTAAACATGGGGATGCTTGGGGATACATAATAGGTGGGGATGTGGATCCTCTTTTATATATATATATATATATATATATATATATATATAGAGAGAGAGAGAGAGAGAGGAGGGATTAGGATCCCCACTCTTATGTATCTCCAATTTTTTTCCATGATCACAGCCGTTGGATCTTGTTTAAGTCATCTAATCTTAACCGTTAATTCGAACCATTCAAATCAATGGTTAAGATTAGATATCTTGTTTAAGTCATCTAATCTTAACCGTTAATTCGAACCATTCAAATCAATGGTTAAGATTAGATGACTTAAACAAGATCCAGCGGTTGTGATCATGGGAATGTTCTGGGGATGCAAAAATACATCAAGGCTTCATGCACAGTGGACAATAGTTCAACTAGCTGCCATTTACAAATATCGTAGAAGTCATTTTGGTGGGCAAATGAACCTGCAGAAGTCTATGGCTTCTCATATATTTCTACACAAACAGCTCATATTCGTGTATGATAAACAGTTGCCCCTTCGACATATTAGCCTTGTTTCTAGTATTATCAATAACGTTGAAATAGAGTACTGAGAACTCAAGTAAAATGATTAGCCAATGCTGGACCAAAGGACAACATGATGAGGCCAGAGATGTTATGGATGTGTCCCAGATGAAGAAACAGCATTTAAACATCAATATATAAAAATAAAAATAAAAGTTCGGAAACCAAGCAAAGGGAAATCAAAATCGGAAAGGAACTCTCTTCTTAGAGTAGTCAGATTCTGAGAGGGAGTTGAGCCTTATTTGACATGGAAAGGTGGTGGTGATGATGATGATGATGATGATGATGATGATGGAAAATCTAAAACCTATCATTGTCATTGTTTTCTTTTGGGCCATAATTTGATCCAAAAAATTCCAAGACACTAAGAACTTGGCATGCCATCCTCTTGGTACCTACCACTTCTACTTGAACAACTTGTCATACTACTAAAACCCTACGAAAGCCATATTCCGATTATAAATGTGATCGAAGCCATATAAAAGAGTTCGAGAGAGAAATGGTCACGTCTTTAAGTACATTAAGGATGCTAAAGTGTTGGTAAAAGTAGGTAGTTTTCTCAACTACATACTTAAAAGGAATTAATTGATTGACACTTGCCGAGGAGAATGTCGGTATACAGAGTCAGAGTCAACTTATGTTAGCAATATTGATTGAATCACGTCACATTGATAGTGATCCACATCACTTTGAAGTGCCCTAACCTTCACATCCGAAAATACACAATAGATACATTCTCAAACAGGCATCCAATTTCTTCAATTGCTACGTTGCACAAACACAAATACGGAACAACACGACATGGACACGATGATGGACTCCTCACCGACTTTGGAGTGTCCTAGTGTACTTTGATATTTTGACAGGACGGGACATGGCTTTGATTTTCCTAGTGTCCATGCTTCTTAGGTCCTATGTGTGTCCCACCTACTCCATTCCGAAATCCCAATAGCGTGGGGGATACAACAAAAGGGCTTTTGAGCAGCTGAAATCAGCCATTAGTACCAAAACACTTAGCAAGTGTGGAGATGGCAAGGTGGGAGGGAGAGTACCTCGTTTAGTGTTTAATTTAGTCATTCTCCAACAATTACTACATTCTAAAAGATGATTAAATGTTTGCCTGCCATCTAAGTTGTGCAGACACTGGAAAATGGTGTCTATCTGTATCTGCCTGTACCCGTATAGGTGTTCTGCAACATAGGTGACTACTATCGTACTTATCTGAAAATGTCCATTTGCCGTATTTGTATCATGTCCTAATCTGTGTTCACATTTGTGCAATATATACAAAGAGAATGAAGAGCAAAAAATGGAAACTCATGGCATTATAGCCTACCACATAGTTACCTGGAACGTGTTACATCATGAGTCATGGTACGGGTTCGGTGACGGGATACGCTAACTTGTCTTTATTTTCGATACAAAGGGGGTAGGATGAGTTGGTTCGCAAATTCAGTTCGGGTACGCCGTACGCTTTTGAGTACTAATTGGTTCAATACTAGTTACTTGTTCAAATTTGACTCGGTAATTGTGTCATATACAAAAAGAAAACCTTACGTAAAACATAAGAAAATTCAAAACTCTATTTCGTTCAATAAGATGTAAAACTTGACTTTTCATAGGCATACATCAATTGGAACACAACATTCCAAAATGAAATGGTACACTTATGTTAAATCCTACAAGTAATAAACCATAAAATAAAGTTTGTAGTGAGATTTCAACAACTGATTCAGATCACCAAATTTAGCGATATGGATCGAGTACCATAAAAATCTGGATCGGAAATGTACCCCGAACTGGAGCACTCATACCGAAACGCGGTTTGATGGAGGTTTAGACGCGGTTTGGTGGAGGGGTTGCCTTTCAGTAAATGCTAGACCATAGTTACCGGGTACACCTAAACCTCCACCAAACCGCGTCTAAACCTCCATCAAACCGCGTTTCGGTATGAGTGCTCCAGTTCGGGGTACATTTCCGATCCAGATTTATTTGCTTTGCAATCTGTAAGATGAGAAAACTAATAAGGATATTAAGTCTAACATATGAGGCAAACTGAGATAACTGATTTAATAGAAGAAAAATTCCACACTCATGATACCCAATCAGGTTCAATCTATAGAAGCTGAAAGCATAAAACTGTTAATGATGAACATTTCAAAATAAGAATCATGCACATCAAGCCTCAGAACCAAAACTATCAAGGACAAAAGGTTGATTGCTTTGAAGTTTAGATTGATTAACTGTTGTTACTTGTTAGTTAAAGAAACAGATCAATTTTCGACCAATCTGTTGTGCTTCCTCAAAATGTAACTGCAAATCAAACCAGCATCCTTAATATCTAATTAATTCATTCAAACTTGACTAAGTATAGAGCAGTAACTAGCAACAAAAGAATGGAGTATCTTCTAAATGACTGAGTCACTGACTGCATTTTAGTTGTACAAAACCTCTAAAAAAGGTTATGAGTTTGGTATCCCAAGTAATGTCAAACTTCTATCACTTAGTGAAAGAAGACATAAAAGCACCCGGCTAATTTATGTCCCTAAGCTGACTTTAGTTAATATGAATATGCTCGTCACTAAGTGGGTAAACTGTTGCTATAGAGGGTTGAATTATGTGAAATGTGACATTTAGGGTAGTATACCAAATCTGTATATTAATGACATTGCCAAATTGTCTTGGAGCGTAAGTGGTACTGTCGGCACTTGGAAGTGTAACTCGGATTCAAAGTTCTTGAGTAATAGAAAAAAAGAGGAGAATTTTGCAATTTACTATGTCAAAATGAAGTAGCATAATATCACCACCAGTACCATTTTGCAGAGTTTTTATAATTCACTTTGGAAAATGAATCGGCAACCTTAAGTCTAGTTTGAGGTAAGTAACCACTGTAGAAAGGAGTTAGCAACAGTAACTACTTACTAGTAACAACCTAATGTGCAAAGAAATCAAGAAACAATAGCTTATATATGCTTATGGGATGTTTGAATGCCCATGCATAAGTTTTACAATAATAGGAATCGCCAAAGCATTGTATCTTACTCATGAAAACTGCCACAGACCAGCGTAGAATAATAAAACACCAGAGGACTATGACTAGATTAAGTAAAACAAGTTCAGTTATCATCATCTTCCAAAATTTTCAGCTATACCTCATGCTACTCATTGTTGCAGAGCATGCTTGACAAAGGACCAATATATTGCACTCCAATGAACACAGATTTCATACAACATATTTATATGACATTATTCATGCAAAGATAAAAAGATTAAAAAGAATTGATCAAAAGGAGAAGAACTCGCCTCAAATGCAGAGCAATATATGGACTTCCACTTTGGCGCATCCTTGAAACCAAGGTGGCCCCAAGTTCTTCAATTGGGGTGGAATATTTCAGTGCTCTGTAGCTCACACGGCACCTCAGTTTTTGGATAGAGCTAGGAAGTCCATTGTTTGCAAGCCGGGAATCTGTATGAGTGAAGTACATAACCTTGTGTTGTTTAAGAAGTGGGAGGACTTCTGTTTTATAATAATTGACCTGTGAGATAGAAATTAAACAATTGGGTTACTGTTAAAATGCTCCAAGCGAAGAAAAGAAAGAGTAAATCAGTCCAATCAGAATTACCTTAGACCAAGATATAGGAGTTTTCATAAAAGGTTCAATTTCTCCATATGCAGATGGCAATGTCTCAACTATGTGAACTTCGTTCTTCAAGGTCTCAATGAAATGCTTCCAATTAAAAAGATCTTTGAAACTACTGCATAAATAACATAAATAAAATCTCAGTTTCAGTGGGCCACGGAGCAACCAATGTTACAAGAACAGGGACAACAAATGCTCATAGAAAGAAGTTGAAACCTTTCATCTGCCCAGTAAGAGGTATGGTCAAGTGAAGGAAGAACTAGTGTTGCCTTCATGATCTTAGCAACAGCAACCATATCACATATCTGCATTCTAAATAAAGTTTTATCAGAGTATTGTGGTATAACATTTCAACAGCAGCCTAGTGAATCTGTAGACAGTAGTCAGACCCCGAATCTCATCTGATTTAAACCTCCATTTGCATTTATAAGAATGTAACCATTTGTCTTGGAATCTAGCTCTGCAACAAAAGAATCTCAAGTTTCAGGAGGATAAGAAGTTTATGTAAACATTATTGCAGAAAGCTACTTACTTTTCTGGTGATTTGTATGGCCAATACACTGGGTAAAGTTTTCACTGTTTGGCTTGGCCCATATACCTGACCTCTGTAGAAGAAAATATGTTATTTAGTCAAGTTGAGAGTCCTTGGAGCTATAAACCACAAACTTATAATGTCAGCTAAAATAGAACAACAATTACCTCAATCACACTGACTAGACTTCCATCGGTCGATGACACGGTCATCAAAGTCCTTTCACTGTCACTTCCACCCCTATATTCACGGCTATGAGAACTTTTCCGGCCAACCATTTGAGAGTCAGGTAGATCCTGGAAACCATAGAAGTTTAGTAAGATAACCATGTCTGCACAAATACATTCAAATTCTTTTCTATGGATTCTAAAACTATATTTCCCATATCCCATAACCTTTGGGGTTGGTTTCACAAATCTCTTTTCTACTACATCTCATATCTTCTATCAAAACAATAAAGTTATGTAACCTTTTTTAATGGCATCAATCTAGTTCAGACTTAGCTTCCCCTTTGTCCTTCGGGATAGACTACAACCCAATTGCTCATCCTAACCACCAAAGATGAAGCTTGATGATTCGTGGAGAATAAAAGGTGAACTCAATATACAAAGTACAATAGAAAGCATAAATTGGTTATATTCAGTCTGTTATATCTTCATCAAAAGAGTTACCCTCAGTTTTAGTCTTCATAGGGGACCTGTATCATCATGATAAGCACAAGAATGCACGAAATACCATGACAGAAAATCTATTCAGAAACCTTATCAATTATCCCCCCCCCCCCCCCCCCCCCCCCAAATCCTGTCATGAACATCATCGTCATAAGACCTAGACGGCTAGTTGGCAGCGTAGAACTACTTTTTGTCTATGCACATTTTAAGCTCATGCAAACAAGGAGTATTCTCCAAGTTCCCCCAGACTTAAAGAGTCTAAAGGAAGAGGTATGATGATACAATTTGCTAAATAAAGCGAATTGCACTCATCTCCATGACACAATAATCCAAAAAAGGGAATGGCATCCATCTCCATGCCAGAACATCTTTGCTGAAAACTCGTCGGATGTTCAAGTAAGAATGCCCTATTTTTAGCACTTCTTACTGAACATCAACCAAAACCGCAATTGAGATGTTGATCCTTGGTCCAAATCATATTAAGTTATTTATATTGCCATATCAAATGCAGGTGCCCTTGGACAAGCTTATTGGGGGTAAACTACAGAAGACGAAAAAGAAGCAATGGTAGTTGGGCAGATCTGAAATTCTTACTGACCGAGATCAAAAAAAAGGAGCATCAACAGTGTAACATCAGTTCATATACCATACTCAAGCTTCTGGGAGAAAACTATGAATAAACTAAAGCGTACTTTTTCTTGCAAACTTGAAAGCTGTATTTTAATAGTTCATAGTGATACTTTAGAAGAATTACAAGGTGTCCCATCTGTTTGGATCAGCTTTATGCCACCTTCTATATTGATCAGTTCCAATATGTTTTCCTTCATCTGCTAACTACCAAACCAAATGTACAAATTAAGGGCTGCAAAAAAAAAACACCCACCAGCACTTGACTATATATGATCAGAATCTGATCATTATTTGTATTATGTATACCTACAACCCATCTCAATATCATGGCATCTACGCAAAAAAAATCAAATTCACAATGCTTCTCTTTTGATGGTTGCTCGTGAACACTCATATTTATTGTCCAATATTACTGCCCAAAACTCTAATTTTATCATTCATCGATCAGGCAAAACATTTTAGAGAAAAGCAATTTCCTCTACATACTTAAAAACTTTACTTTTTGAGTACTAAACTATTTATCTCGACACATTAATCCCCCTCTTCAATTCAGCTCTGCCAAGGGCCCCCCTCCTCACTAACATTAGCAAATGATTCTGTTGAAAGTTGAAAGGGGTTCACAATTTCAGTAACCAAAATATTACTGTAAAAAAAAAAAACCACTTTTTGACGCCTAATGATTGACTTGAGATTCCCATCACCAGACAGAAACCAAACAGTTGGCAATCTAAATCATGACAATAACAGCTGCAGATACTTTCCAGCTCCACAACCATCATTCCCGTCTTTTAGACAAAGAGAATATCAAGTGATCTAAGACTCTAAGAACATCATTAGTAGTTGCCTAGTTGGGACTCTATGCAATTTGGGGCCCAAATTTTCAAAAAAAGGTAAATGTAGAATGGGTTGGGCTTGTATGAGAATAGTAAGAAATGATCAAGTGAGCTCCGGTCCCAAAGATTGTGTGATCAAAAATTGATGTTGTAAAAAAAATGTAAAATCCAGAATCTAGAAAATTTGGCTTCAAATTGGGACTTACTATTCTACAAAATGAGTTCCTACAATTTAGAATATATAAATTGGGAGGCTCAACCCTTAGCACCGATGGGTGGAATGGGACCGAAAATCTAGAAATTGGAACTAGAGATGGGATTTACTATTCTACAAAATAAGCTCCTACAATCTAAAATCTAGAAATTGGAAGGCTCGACCCTTTGCACCTATGGGTGGGATGAGACCGAAAATCTAGAAATTTGAACTAGAGATGGGACTTACTATTCTACAAAATGAGATTCTACATTTTGAATCTAGAATGTGGGATAGGCCTTACTAATGATGCTCTTAGTAGATCGTGGTCAAAATTGCATCTTGAGGCCCAACATTTTAAAAAAAAAAAGGAAAATGTAGAATGAGTTGGGTTTGTATGAAAATAGTAGAAAATGATAAAATGACATTTGGTCCTAAAGATTGTGTAGTCAAAAATTAATGTGGGAAACAAAATAATGTGAATCTATAATCAAGAAATTGGGACTCTAAATTGGAAGTTACTATTCTACAAAATGATTTCCTACATTCTGAATCTAGAAATTCTCAGGCCCAACCTATAGCTCCCGTGGGTGGGTTGGACATGAGAATCTTGAAATTGGAAGCTGGGATGGGTCTTACTATTCAACCAACTAGAATATAGATTCTGGGATGGGCCTTACTAATGATGCTCCAAGTAGTTTTTTTTTGGCAATTAACCATCAAGAAGACTGCATCAAAACACATAAAACACCGTGTCGTACTGTATTTTAGAGCATCTGTCTTGTGCCCGATACGTGTCCGACACAATACTTCTCGGTAGAACTACAAGAGCTAAAAGAAATAATCAAAGATGAAGCCTTTTGTTTTTTTTCCCTCACCAAGTACTCCCCCTTGTCCGAGAACCCCATCAGCCCACCGGCGAAGATCCTGACGACGCCGAGCATCAAACAAGCGCTGCAGAACGCGAAGAACAGCAGGTTCCCCAGCCTCCTCCTCCGCTCCCGAAACCCTAGGTCCGCCGACCGCTTCTTGAACACGTCCTTGACGAGGAACCGCAGCCGGAGGTTCTCCGCCGGCGACGGGGGCTCCCGCCGGCTGGAGTCTCGGCGGAGGAGGCGGCTTGCGCCGCCGGCGACCTGGGGGAGTTTATCTGGAGCTCGATCTCCTGGCCGGCGTTGGTCCGGCGGCTGAAGGAGTGGGCGCGGCGGGTCATGGTGGACCTGGGGCTGCTGGTGACTCGGCTATGGTGGTGGTGGTGGTGGACTCCATCGATCTGGATGTTGCTGCTGTTGTTATTGTTGTTGTTCGCGGTTCCGTTTACAGGTTGGATTCCCATTAAGGTTAGGGTTTTTTTCGGTTATGTTTCTTGATTTGGGAATGGGGGGCTCGGGGTCGTCATTAATGCAAAGGAAGTGAGTGGTTTCGAGCTCTATGGGTGGGTAGGGAGGAGGAGGAGGAGGGAAGATTTTAAGCAAAGGGGGGCAGGGGTGGAGGCGAAGGTGGACTTTTCCCAAATTGAGCTGGGAGAATGGTTCTTTTGCATACAGATCCCTTCAACATAAATTGCTCTACTCGTCCTTTTCTTTTTCTTTTTCTTTTTCTTTTTCTTTTTCCTTTAAAAAAAAAAAATTGTAAGCCTATACTCTTACTGAGTGGATCTCCTTCACGCTCACTCTGTTTCGCATACAGCTCATCGGTCACCACCTGAATATTCTGATTATTCTCTCTCGTACATTTAGTTAAGTGCATAGTGCTCTCAAGGGAACTCGAACCTCCAACCAGATTTTTCGGATCCTTACGACTCCGAGACTTTACTGTTTGAGTCAATATTTGTTGACATAACTTACTCTTACATAGCTCAGAAATAGCACAAATATTTTACTGGTATAAATAATGAATATTTTTTTCTAAGCATTCTTTTCTTCTTCTTTGTCACCTCTCTATCTCGATAAAGGAGAAAAGGGAGTAATGCAGGAACATATTTGGGACCAATAAGGGTTTTTCAACCAGTCAATCAAATATTGACATAATGGTAAACTGGCTAAGCCAGTTTCAGGCATATATGGAATACCTTATTTTATAACGAAGGGTGTTATATGCAAAGAAACCTTCTTCTCTCCTTTTAATTTTTTCCTGGAAATCCATTGGGACTCGGATGCAAATGTTGTCTTAAAACCACAATGCGCGTGGGTCCCACAAAACGGTGACGATTGGTGGGCCCCACAGCAATCTTTCAAACTGTCTACATGTCTGCCGATTTTCACCCGTGCCTAATGGATAAAGTAGACTTTAATATTTTATACAATAATGACATTTTTACGAGAAATTGTTCAGTGAGTCGAACTTATCGTACATCTTGGTTCTACTTTACTTGATTATATAGAGATAAGTAAGAATGTTCAAGAAAAAAAAGAAAAAAGAAAAAGTAAGAATGTTCAAGACTACCACTGCATGCACTCATTTTTATGTCACTAAGTGGAGCTGAATTAAAGTGCACGATGAATCCGACTTACTGAATAATTTCTTAATTTTTACGCGATAATATGAATTTTGTTATACACATGTACAAACTGTACAATTGTATGGGGTCCCAAAAATTAAAATGTTCCAAAAAAACACTACTTAGATATTACTAAAATAAAATTTCCATTTTAAAATTTATGTCTCCCTATTTTTAGTAAATGTGGTCACATGACCCTTAGAATGTCAAAAAATGCTATTTGGATTATTTACACTAACCTCGGATATATTTTATGGTCATTACATGGAGCTTCCTTATTTAGTTATTTTAAAAATAATTATACGGATTTTTTATATATTTTATGTTTTATGTAAATGGTTATTAAACTAACCATCTTTCTTTTAAAATAAAATATAAAATATATGAAAGATCCGTATAATTATTTTTAAAATAAGAGAAACACGTATAATAACCATGAAATATATGAAAGATTAGTATAAATAATACTAATTTTCAAAAATAGTTTTAAATATATTACTTTTGTAGTATTCGTATATGGTTCTTAGAACGTAATTCAGGTAGGTCTGCATAAAATCTCTATCTGATCGACAAAATAGACAGAATAGATAAAATTTTAGAAATTTATTGTGTAAATTATAGTGCTAAATCATATAAAACTGTTAGAATTTTGTCTTTACTTACTGAGAAATTTAAAAATACAAAAAAATAAAATTAGATGTTACCGACCTCTGGGGAAGTCGTGCACGAAGCACTGCCCTAAGAGTTTATTCGGGATCTGTGTGCAGACGTACCCGAAGCTCCTAGTGGTAAAACCCCCGCACTACCGGTATCTCGTTGCCGCACACGACTTGGAGAGAATGACCAGGACTTAGCTCTGCCCAGAGCTTGGAGATGAAGACGAAGATCGAACAAAATGTTGACAGAGGTTTCGTAAAGAATTATTTTTTCTGATACGATTTACAAAGAACACAGACGTATATATAAAACATTTGTGTAACGGTCAGAATTAATTTACGATTAATTCAGCCGTTACACAGGAGAATTAAACGAATGAATCTGGACATGAAAAAATTGTAACGTTAAAAACAATTGTAACGTTCAGAAAAATAAATGAAAGAATGAAGAGGAGCAAAAAGAATTTTAGGGTCCCAGCCCGAACCCGAAGAGGAAATCGGATCGGCATTCGGCGCCCGCAGATGTGGGCGCGTACCCGCACCCGTTACGCGCGCCGAACCGAACCGAGCCGAGCCGGGCCGGGCGGCGGCGACGGCGTGCGCTTGTGGCCCAAGGGGTTCCCCACACAACAACTTAATAGAGCAAAGAAGAGAAAGTAGTATATGTACACAAGAGGGCTTTGCCCCATCCGATGTGGGACTAAAGATATGAAAAGGAAGTTGAGCTTTTGCAAACAAAGCAAAACCAACAATCCCCCCCCCCAAAAAAAGGTCAAGTTCCGAAACAGAGATAAGAGTGAAGTAAATAGAGAGAGAGAGAGAGAGAGAGAGAGAGAGAGAGAGAGCATCTGGGCAGTAAAATACTATGCATAGATGAGATGGACTACAGCCTTGAATCTCACGTAGTGACTATTGCCTTAATCTGAAGAAGTGCTTGATGGACTATGCCTTGAATCAGACTTCTTGAACCAGATTTAGAAAAATAGCACACATAGTACGCTAGAGGTCCTTGGTCTATCGGGTGGCGCTTTTAAATGGCCATGGCACTTTCCACATTCATGAGAGTTGTCTGGGATCGCCCTGTCCCATAGTCGCGGCCTTCACGACCTCTCATATAGGTAAGTCCTTAATGGTTGGTGATATGAATCAACCTAGCATTACAGCTTGGACCTATTAAGAGTTTAAACTCATCCTAACCATATCACACAAGAACACTGTCACCATAGGAATGGGGAGTCATTGTACACATGTACAGCCGCTTGGGCTTTATTTTAATGAGACTTTAGTCTCGAGTCAGTGTTCCATAAAGTCACCTAAGTTCAGCTTGTTTCTACCCATTGAACCGGCTTCTTGGGATCTCCAGTCAGACTCGGTTGGATTGCCACTGCTGGTGACTAACTTATGGGCTTAACCCCATCCCCCTCGATGATTCTAGGATCAAAGTCCTAGACAGACCCTTCGTCAAGTGATTTGTAAGGTTCTTTTCTGACTTTATATAGTCAAGAACCACATATTTGCCTAGTAGGCTTTTTATTGACTTGAAGCGCAGCTGCAGGTGCCTGTTCATCTTAGCATTCACAGAATCATGCTTTAGTAGTTCAATAACAGATTTATTATCACAATTTATAGAAATTGCAGAAACAGGACTAAGAGAAACAGGTATATGCATAATAAGATTTTTAAGCCATTCAGCTTATGTGCAAGTTGTATCTAAAGCTATCATTTCGGAGTCCATTGTACTCCTAGCTATGATAGTTTGCTTACAAGAGCTCCAGAAGATCGCAGCTCCTCCTAGAGTAAATACATATCCAGTAGTAGATTTTATATCATGTGAGTCGGTTACCCAGTTTGCATCTGAATAACCTTCTATGATATCAGGGTGCCTAGTAAAATGAAGTTTGTAATCTAGGGTGCCCTTGAGATATCTAAATACCCTATCCAAGCCAGTCCAATGTGACTGATTTGGGTTACTGGTATATCTGCTTAGTCTCCCAATAGCAAATGCAATATCAGGTCTTGTCCTGTTTGTTACATACATAAGGGAGCCTATCATCTGTGAATATTTATGTTGTTCCAAAGGTGATCCTTCATTCTTTTTCAGTACAATACTGCTGTCATAAGGAGTAAGGACAGGTTTCTTATCAAATAACTCAAATCTTTTTAGCATTTTTTTAATTGAATGTGCTAAAGATAGAGTATAACCCTCTTTGCCTTTGGTCACTTGCATTCCTAAAATTAGGTTGGCTTCTCCTAGGTCTTTCATATCAAACTGGCTAGATAAATAGTTCTTTGTAATATTTATCAATTTCAGTGATGAACCTAGGATAAGGATGTCATCTACATACAAGCATAAAATGACACAACTTTTACATGTACCTTTAGAGTATATACATTTGTCATACTCATTTGACAAGAAACCATATTCACAAATTACTTTGTCAAATTTGTTGTGCCATTGTTTGGGAGCTTGTTTCAAGCCATAGAGGGATTTTACTAGTCTGCAGACTTTCTTTTCTTGACCTTTAGCAATAAAACCTTCAGGTTGGTCCATATAAAGTTCTTCCTCTAGATCTCCATTCAAAAATACTGTCTTTACATCCATTTAATGGATTAGTATATCATGAATGGATGCTAAGACCAAGAGAGTTCTAATGGATGTGATCCTAGCTACAGGAGAGTAGGTATCAAAATAATCTAACCCTTTCTTCTGGGTAAAATCCTTAGCAACTAATCTAGCTTTGTATTTCTCTATAGTACCATCGGCTCTGAGTTTCTTCTTGAAAATCCACTTACAACCTATTGGTTTATTCCCTAAAGGTAGATCTGTTAGAAACCAAGTGTTATTCTCCATGATGGAGTTGTATTCACTGTTAATGGCTTCTTTCCAGAAAGGAGCATCAGGAGACGATATTGCTTCTTCATAAGTTGAGAGATCACCCTCTATCAAAAATGTGAAGAATCCTTCTCCTAATTTTTTCTCAATCCTATTCCTTTTACTCCGTCTTGGTTCTAAGTCTTGTTCAGATTGAGAGCTAGGTATTTGGACTTGAGAACTAGTAGAGGGTATGGAGGAAGAGATTGAACTTCTATCCTTAAAGGAAAATATATTTTCAAAGTAAACTGCATCTCTTGCTTCTATAATGGTATTATTAGAGATTTTATTTACTTCTGAGTGAGTCACTAGAAATCTATTGGCATAGCTGTCTAAGGCATATCCTATGAAAACAGCGTCTACAGTCTTGGGACCAATCTTCCTCTTTTTAGGTTCGGGAATTCCGACTTTAGCAAGGCATCCCCAAACTCTAAGGTAATTAATCCTAGGTGCTCTACCTTTCCACAGCTCATAGGGAGTCTTATCTTTTGTCTTACTAGGAATCCTATTAAGAATGTAACAGGCAGTTAAAAGGGCTTCTCCCCACAAGTTATCAGGAGCACCAGAGCTGAGAAGCATGGCATTCACTATATCTAACAGAGTGCTGTTCTTGCGTTCAGCAACTCCGTTAGACTGAGGTGAATATGGAGCAGTTACCTCATGAATTATTCCATGTTCTTCACAAAAGTTAGTCATTTCGTTTGAGGTATATTCTCCACCACGATCAGATCTAAGGATCTTAATCTTCCTTTCTAATTGATTCCCAGCTTCAGATTTGTAGACCTTAAATCTATCTAGAACTTCATCTTTGGTTTTGAAAAGGTAGATATAACAATACTTTGAATAATCATCTATAAAAGTAACAAAGTATTTTCTACCGCCTCTGGTCAAAATTCTATTTGAGTCACATATATCACTATGGATAAGTTCTAGAAGGTCAGAATTTCTTTCTACAGATTTTAATGGTAATCTAGTGTGTTTGGCTTGAACACAGATTTCACATTTGTGTTTGTCATCTATTGGAGTCTTGGGAATAAGATCTAAGGTCATCATTCTTTTAATAGAACCTAGGTTAACATGACCTAGTCTGCCATGCCAAACATTTGATGATTCTATATTAGAGACAATGAGAGAACAATCAGACATTTTATTCATTGTACTTAAAAAGAAGAGACCGTCTTTTACAAAGCCTTTCCCTATAAAAGAGTCATGCTTAGAAAAAACTACTTTATTAGCCTCCATTACAATTTTGTATCCTGAGGCTACAAGAAGGGATCCACTAACTAGGTTTCTCCTGACAGACGGCACATGAAGAACATCATGAAGAGTTAAGATTTTTTCTGATGTCATCTTCAGGTTAACTTTTCCTCTTCCAATAATTTGTGTCGTTGAGCCATCTCCTAGGGTCACACCTCCTCCACTTGATTCCTGATAGTTTGAAAAACAAGAGCGATCAAACGAAACGTGAACATTAGCTCCGGAATCCAACCACCAATCATCAGAATGGTAAGAGAGGTTAATAAGGGGTTGAAAGCTTACAGACCTGAAGGAACTCGAAGAACCTTTGTGAAGCATGTTTGCTTCTGGTCTAACTGAGCCCTTTCCTTTGTAGGAGGTCTGGACAGCTTCCTTCTTCCTATGGTAGCAGTTGATGGCCATATGGTTTATTTTACCACACACAAAACAAAACCTCTTCTGATCATGAGTCTGACTGAAGTTTCTAGGTTTTTGGTTTTGGTGATGATGGTTTTGGTGGTTAGGCTGAAAGTTTTTCTTCTTCTTGAAGAAATTCTTTTTGGGTTTATAAGGAAAAATAGACTTGGGTTTTCCTTGGCCTTCTACAAGGTTTACCTTAACTTTAGATTCAGTCTTAGGCTTAGACCTCAATCTAATTTGTTCTTCGGTTCTAATTTTCTTTAGGACTTGATTGTAGGTAAGATCTCCTTGTGTATGGATAAGATCCTTAGCCATGTCAGACCAAGAGGGAGGTAGCTTGTCTATTAGGCATGCTATTTTATGTTCATTGGAGAAAGATGTTCCTTTAGCTTGAATATGTCTAAGGTATTCTTGGAATTCATGGAGCTGGTCATTCATTGGCTTGTTATCTACCATGAAATACCTATTAAAGGTTGAAGAATTAAACCTTTTGTCACGCCCCAGTCCCAAAATGACGAGGGACTGAGCACGTGGGCAATGGCCAGCAGCACGCACCGATAGACAACCCAATTTAATGGATCCATCAGGGCATGCTTAAGCTGTAGTCTAACAGGAAATAGAGCAATGATACAGGTCATAGACTAATCTATTCTCATCCACAACAGAAAAACACAGAGTAACTGCCAGAAATAATGCAATAGAATAACTATCAAATCTCAATAAATATCTCGGTGAACAATCCGAGATTATGTCTGTTACATCCAAGCAAATAGACAGAAAATAAAGGAACTGGAAATAGAAACAGAAAATAACTAACTACATACGGCCAATGCTCAGGAGAAGTCCTCTGGTGCGAGCTCGTCTTCAGGTCCTGGTACAGCTCCTGGAAGTGCTCTGGTACAGGGTATCTCTGGATGGATCTCTTCAGCTATACCTGGGGACATAGTCCATTCCAGGTCCTCAGGGGACATAGCAAGGTACAGAAAATACAAGCCAAAATATAAGCAGTGCAGAAATAAGGGAGACAGCAGGGTGAACTATGTAACCAGCTAAGTGATAAATACGAGTTGAGAGCATCACTAGAACTCAGGCTGAGACCGCTACAAGCTCTGTGTCAGAGAGCCGGTAGCAGTAATAACACGTAAAGGGTCTAGCTCTGCTGGAGAGTCTACGACCTCACACTAATAGTATATATATAAGAAACAGCCTGTAGCCTGTGTGTCTCTCCCTACCCAATGTAATCACACGTCTCATGTCCATGACACGCAAGATCATAACTAATGCAGCGGTCATATAATGTCTAGGAATAAACTGTCCATGTCATAACCTGTATCCTATACAAAATCATCGTGAATATCTCAAAAGGATTCTGTCTCATGAATAGTGTCCAGTGTCCTGGGTTTTGTTGTACTTGATAGGACAAGTACCAAGAGTAAGGGTATCGAATATCCATATCTAAATGACGTACCCAACACCGCGTACGGTGTTGGCACCCGACTATGATCGGACACTCGGTACGTCACACGTTTCCTAGGTTAAGCAGTTAAAATAAGTTATAATTAAAACAAGGAAATATGCAACAAGACTGTAAAGTTGGCAAGGTATACTTGCCCTCTGATATATAACTAAGCCAAGGAATATTTAGCAAAGACTGCAAGTTTTGGCGAGGTACACTTGCATGTGGTTCCGGCTCTGATTTCGGCTCTGACTTCAGTTGGAATTGCAGGCGGTACTCCGGTTGCTGAAACAAACATCACCATCAGATTCAGAAAATATCAATCAGCTAGAAACGCCTGTCCTTGAGTCCAGTTTGGAGACAAGGGCAGAAACGGCAGTTTCGGGTCAAAACGGGGTCCACATGTGGGCCCGCTTTGCACCGAAAAATGTGTCCAGGTCAAAGGTCTCAAAATTCACCAAACTTAGTGTCAACAGGTCAGGAACGATGATACGAACCCAACGGAACTTCCAGAATTGGATTCCGATGAGCCGATCACAAAATCGCCCGTCGAGCGGGGCCTGTGGGGCCCACGACACGCGATTTCGTCAACGTTCTCAGAATCGAACCAAACTTGACCCACAGGACCAGCGTATCGCTACGAGTCCGATGGCGCAAGTTTCGTCTCGATCCGACATGTGTACACAAAGTTAGGGCGTGCTCCAGAAAGTACGGATATGGGGCGATGTCCGCGGATACGCGTTGATTCCGGTGTGCACGCACACCCGAATCAGCTTTCGTGAAATCCCACACGTCCGTATCGACGATGCGCACGTATCTGTGAAGACCGCGCGCGACCAAGTCGTCCCGTTTGGCGGGGCGTACTCAGTTTCGGGGTAAAACAGGGTCTAGTTTTTTCCTGTTTTTGGATCGCGGTGTGCGATCACCACAGGACGCGATGCCCCGAACAGTTTGTCCGGACACCGAGAGGGTCATACAGGCTTCACAACGCAATTTGCGGAATCGAAAACGGAGCTACGAGCAAAAAGTTACGCATACCTGAACCGGGCTGAAAAATCGAGAATTCGTCGTGTCCGACTCGACACGGACACTGTGTCCCGTGTCCGTGTCCGACACAGAATAGTAATTAGGGTTAGGTTTAGGGTTTGGGATCCGGCGGAGACGGTCGGCTCTGCGGCGGAGGGCGGCCGGTGCTGAGACGGAGGGGGCCGGCCAGGGCGAGGGCGGAGCCGGCCGGAGCTAGGCGAGGGCACGGCGGCGCTGTGCGGGGCTGCCGGAGGCGAGGGGCTCGCTGTCGTCGTCGAGGGGAGGAGAGAGGAGGGAGGAGCCGGGGAGAGGCGGCGCTGGGAGTGGCGGCGTGGGGCGTCGACGGCGTGGGGCGTCGACGGTGGCGGCGGCTCGTCGTGGTGGTGGGTGGTCGGAGAGGTGAACGGGGAAGGGGGTTAAATAGTGTGGAGCGAGGGGGAGGGAAGGCCGAGCGGGGCGGCGCCGAAGGCGGGGTCAGGCGCTGAGGGCGGGGACGTGGCCGACGTGGCGCGGTGGCCCGGGCGGAGCGGCGCCGGACTCGGGCGCCGCCGGAGGACGCGGGGGGGGGGGGGGGGGAAGCTGGGTTCGTGGGGGAGAGAGAGGGGGCCGGGTCGGGTCGGGTTCGGGCGGGCGGATCCGACCCGACCCGCTAAGGCTGGGCTGGGTTCGGGGGAATGGGCCGGGCCGGTTGGGCCCAACGGGCTGGGCCGGGTTAAAATATTAATAATAATAATAATAATAATAAAATCAATAATTAAATAATAAATAATTAATTAAATAAGTAAATACTTTTTAGGCATTTAAAAAATAGGTCCGGGGCCCAATAAATTCCAGAAAAATTGTCCTAAGTCCAGTTTTTCATTTTACATCCAAAAATATTATTTTCATAATATTTTAATACTGTTTAATATCAATTAAAAATCATTGAATAATTAAAACCCAGTTTTTAAATTACAGAAAATTCCCAGAAAATTCCAGAAAATTGTGAAAAATCCAGTTTTTAAAATTTTGAAAATTCAGGGGGTTTACACCTTTCTATTCCGGCATCATCACAGCCGTATTCATCTTCCAAGGCTTTCCAGAGTTCTTTAGCGCTCTTGTATTCAAAAAATATATCATATAAGGATTCAGATAATGCGCTTAGAATTCTATGAAAACAATGAAAGTCTATCTCTTTAGGGATTTTTGGTTTCGAGGAGGTGGACACTCCTATGTCAGACTCAGTATCATCAGAATCATTTGTGATGGGTGTGGACCCATCAATGGCAGAAATAAGTCCTAAAGTCGTGAGCCAAAATTTCATTTGGCTCTGTCATCTCTTAAAGTATGAGCCATCAAACTTAACAGGTTTTGCAGTAGAGGATTCCTCCTTACCAGTCATGATTGCAGTCTGAAAAATATAAAATTATTTAATAACAATGTCCAAGATAATAGTTTAGGCGGTCTTTGCTAATCAATCTTAAAATCTTTAGTTTTTCAAGTATTGATCAACTCAAGTTAGCTGTAGGGGCCGGTTCCCAGCTAGCGGTGGTCCGAAGACTCTTAAGTACCATGTCGCTTAGGGTTGTTTACACCCGGTTGACAGAAGGACCCTTTCGGCTTGTGCCCGAGTTTGTCTCTACTTTGAAACTTTAAATTTGAAGATTTTATTTGCAATTTTCTTTTACTAAACTATTTTCTTTTTGGTCCTAGATTGCTTTCAAAAATACTAAGTGATTAAAATGAAGCAAATTGTATGTTACAACTGAAAGAAAATTTTGTGATCAAAATTGCAATTGACAAAGTTATCAAATGTGCTAACAATATTTAAAATACTTTAAGCAAATTTACAATTTGACAATATAGTAAGCAATTTGACAAGTAAACAAATAAATCAACTTGTATTTGCTACGAAATCAACTTGTTGAATTTGTAGAAAATTAATTTGCTACAGTAACTATCAATTATTTGGAATAAATCAATTTTATAACAAACAGTGAGAGGCAAATCAACAGTAAGTATTAGTTCTTTATAACTCTTAACTATGAACTTGAATATATATTTCCTTACACAGTAACTATTGAAACAATTGTAACAAAACTATTGGACCAATTTTAATAATTCTAACAGTAAGTAAATTCTAATATTTCATAATAGATAAGCAAGATGAACCAGGAGTATTTTATAATAGATAAGCAAGATGAACCACTTTCAGGTGCAAGAGCGGGAAAATGCCACCAATATTTCAGATGGCTGCCAAATAGAGATATATAGAAAATTCTAACAAAAAATATTAAAACTATTCTAACAGTAATAATAGTTTTCAACAGTAACTATTATAATTTTTTAACACGAATAAACTCTTAGAATGTTAGAATTTTGTCTTTACTTACTGGGAAATTTAAAAATACAAAAAAATAAAATTAGATGTTACCGGCCTCTGGGGAAGTCGTGCACGAAGCACTGCCCTAAGAGTTTATTCAGGATCTGTGTGCAGACGTACCCGAAGCTCCTAGTGGTAAAACCCCCGCACTACCGGTATCTCGTTGCCGCACACGACTTGGAGAGAATGACCAGGACTTAGCTCTGCCCAGAGCATGGAGATGAAGACGAAGATCGAACAAAATGTTGACAGAGGTTTCGTAAAGAATTATTTTTTCTGATACGATTTACAAAGAACACAGACGTATATATAAAACATTTGTGTAACGGTCAGAATTAATTTACGATTAATTCAGCCGTTACACAGGAGAATTAAACGAATGAATCTGGACATGAAAAAATTGTAACGTTAAAAACAATTGTAACGTTCAGAAAAATAAATGAAAGAATTAAGAGGAGCAAAAACCCGTTACGCGCGCCGAGCCGAGCCGGGCGGCGGCGGCGGTGCGCGCGTGTGGCCCAAGGGGTTCCCCACACAACAACTTAAAAGAGCAAAGAAGAGAAAGTAATATATGTACACAAGAGGGCTTTGCCCCATCCGATGTGGGACTAAAGATATGAAAAGGAAGTTGAGCTTTTGCAAACAAAGCAAAACCAACAAAAACATCCTTATTTCATTCACAGCTATTAAGAGCATGAGATATTCATACAATACGATACAAAAATAATGTCATTTTTTTTGTGAGCTTAAATTTTAAGTAAAGTTAACTATCGCAGCAATAAACTAAACAAAGTCGAAGTACATTTTAGTTAGATGGTCACAATAATTTTTTTTTTAACTAATAGCTTAATTATCTAATATTATCAAACTACCAACACATCTACTTGTAAACATATATGAACCATAGTGCTCATATTTTTAAATGAATCATGCACATATGGACCAATAGGAATAGACTCCTACATTCCATGTGCATCTATGTGCACTAGTACACTATATTCCTATTGATCCACATGTACATAGTTCATTTAGAAAAATGAGTACTATATATATATATATATATATATATATATATATATATATATATATATATATATATATATATATATATATATATCCCATATGGTGTAACTTAGTGGTAAAGTTACGGAACATTTTATCGAGTAGGTCCGGACATCGAGTTCCGACATCGACTAAGAAGTGGAAGAAGATTTCGGATAGAAAAAAACAATTATATATATATTTTCAAATTTTTAGTTCCGTCTTTGGATCTATTATTTAATAGGCTGCTCAGATAAATTTCAGATTAGTTTGGTAGGAAAATTTATTTTCAATTTTTTCACACAACTAAAATCCTTGGAAGTGTTGGAAAAAATATACTAAGTGAATGAATAATTTCCAAAGGTTGTGTATCAATAATTTTCAAAAGTTTTGTCTGTTTGAAAGGGTGTCCCCTCCAAACAGTGTGTTTGTTCATATTTTTTGTCTTTTCATCATTTATAAAAAAAAATATTTGACGTACCATCTACTGTATTTATCCATATTAATGGTGCACCCCACATTGTTTTCATAATGTACAAGTCCTTCCACTTTTGACGGTCCAGTGATGACGGTCAACTGTTTTGACCAAATTTTTTTGGACTAAAATGTCACTCATTTCTTCTTCCTCTTTCCTCTCACCCCTTACTCCGCGGACAGGCTGCCGCAACCGCCGCTCCCCCCTCCCCGCCACCGCCCCCTTCGCTACCCGCGACCCCCACCCAACAGCAGCAGCAGCCGCTGATCCCACGTACCGCCGCTCCGCTCGCAGGTGCTCGCTCGCGCACTTCGTCGCGCCGCTCGCCGCTGCTGTTGCTGCGGGGAAGTGGGAGCGGTGGTAGGGTGGGGGAGGGGGCGGTGGCGGGGAGGAGGGGGAGGGGTTGTGAGCGACGGGAAGGGGGTGAGCGGGACTTGCTGTCACGACCCGCACCCGGAAATTCGGGCACGAGTGCGTGGGTACGTCCAGCCTACGCCGCAGAGTCGGCGGTAGTACGCTGTCTAGGTCAATCCATTATTTGCTAACTAGCTCATTCACAATAACATAGGCAAGATAATAATGAGAATGAAACTTAAGATTTCAACTGAAAATAAATGTGACAACAGATTCAAATGTTTTAGTACAGGAATTCAATATTGAAATCGGGGACAAACCCGATAAATAAGATAAGAATATAAATGAAAGATAGCTACTACTAGCTACTCAGCAACAGGGGTCTCCTGGGTGGGTTCTGGCTCCTCATAGGTATCATCAGTCCCCTCATAGGGACCATAATAAGTAGGGGCAAGATCCTCATCATCGCCTAAATCAACAGATCCAGTCAGGAAAGGAGCAAAGTACACAGTGCACAACAAGATTAAACTAAATATTTATGACAATTAAATATTTGATATCATGTTGAGAAACAGCATAACAGAACATTATTATCTCAGAGTTAAACTGTAAACAGGAATATGAGAAACAGAACTAAATGTAACAGGAAATGGAACTACAATAGCCAGCAAGAAATATAACATGAACAGAAACTATATGTGTGGACTTGTGTTTGTTTTAGAATACATAGTTGGCATGTAGGGGTTTATAAGGCTAATCCGGCCGTCATAAACGGCTATTAAACAGAGGAAATCGAGATCCGGCTGAGGTACAGTCGTGTACCAACAGCTATTAAACATGACAAGGGGAAGGATAAACTACATGCCTTCTAGGTATTCTCCCACCCGACATGGAAAACAAGACAGGGACTACCAATATTCAAGACATGAAATTCAGCATTTCTAACACTAAGTGTAATCATCAAGGGTACATGTAAGGCAGGGAATTAATTATCACAATATATAAAGATTAACTTGAGGTGCAGGTACTTGCCTGTTGTTTGGATCTGATTAATTTAGTTCTTGGGAAAAAAGTCCAGAGACGAGTCCAAAAGCTGAAATAGACATTACCAATACGCTCAGAAAATATCAAATAGCTAGAAACGCCTGTCCTTGGGTCCAATTTGGAGACAAGGGCAAAAACGGCAGTTTCGGGTCAAAACGGGGTCCGCCGGTGGGCCCGCTTTGCACCGAAAAACGTGTCCGGGTCAAAGGTCTCCAAATTCACAAAACTTAGTGTCAACAGGTCAGGAACGCTGATACGAACCCAACGGAACTTCCAGATTTGGATTCCGATGAGCCGAACACAAAATTGCCCGTCGAGCGGGGCCTGTGGGGCCCATGACACGCGATTTCGTCAACGTTCTCAGAATCGAACCAAACTTGACCCACAGGACCAGCGTATCGCTACGAGTCCGATGGCGCAAGTTTCGTCTCGATCCGACGTGTGTGCACAAAGTTAGGGTAAATTGCAGAAAATACGGATACGGGACGATGTCCGCGGATACGCGTTGATTCCGGTGTGCACGCACACCCGAATCAGCTTCCACGAAAACTCACACGTCCGTATCGACGATGCGTACGTATCTGTGAAGACCGCACGCGACCAAGTCGTCCCGTTTGGCGGGGCGCACTCAGTTCCGGGGTGAAACAGGGTCTGGTTTTTTCTGTTTTTGGATCGCGGTGTGCGATCACCACAGGACGCGATGTCCCGAACAGTTTGTCCGGACACCGAGAGGGTCATACAGGCTTCACAACGCAATTTGCGAAAATGGAAACAGAGCTACGAGGCGAAAGTTACACGTACCTGAAGGGGACCTGAAAATTCAGGGTCGAGTCGTGTCCGACTCGTGTCGGACACGGAAATTGGGAATTAGGGCTAGGGTTAGGGTTCTCGTCGGAATCCGGTCGTGGACGGCGGGGGATGGCCGGAGAGGCGCGCTGGGAGGCCGAGGGCGGCTCGCCGGGGACGGGGCGGAGGCGCGGCGGAGGCGCGGTGGTCGGGCGGCGCCGCGGCTGGCGGGGGCGACTGCTGTTGCTGTTGCTGCTGTTGGCCGGACGCCGGAGGCGGGAGGACGGAGGCGCTGGCGGTGCGGGGCTGGGCACGGCGAGGGTCGACGGTGAACGGCGGAGGTGGTGGAGTTCAGGGGGCGGCCGGCGGTCTAGGGTTTGCCGGAGAAGAGGAAAGGGGGGTGTTTATATAGGCGGTGGTCGGGGGTTGCTGGCCGAGGGAGGCGGTCGACGTGGGCGAGGTGGCCGGGCGGAGCGGGCGAGGTGGCCGGGCGGAGCACCACGTGGCCGGAGGCGGCGGCTCCGCCGGGAGACGCGGGGAAGAGGGGAGGAGGGGAACCGGTCGTGCGGGTCAGGTCTCGGGCGGGTCGGGTTCGGTTGAACCCGACCCGACCCGATAGGGTAGGGTCTGGGCTGAGGCTAACGGGCCGAGCCGCGGCCAAATGGGCCAGGGCGGCCCGCAGAAAAATAAAAAAATAAAAATAAAAATAAATAAATAAATAAATAATTAATTAATTTAAATAGTTTTTAGGCATTTAAAAATAGGTCTGAGGTCCAGAAAAATCCAGAAAAATTACCCTAAGTCCAATTTTTCATTTTACACCAAAAAATGTTATTTTCATAATATTTTAATATTATTTATTGCCAATTAAAAATTATTTATTAATTAAAAACCTCGATTTTAATTACAGAAAATTCTCAGAGAATTCCAGAAAGTTGGAAAAAATCCCAGATTTAATAATTTAAAAATTCAGGGGGTTTACAACCTACCCAACTTACAAAAATTTCGTCCTCGAAATTTAAGAATAACAAGGCACGAAAGGAAAGGCCGAGAAAAATAAAATATACCTCAGGGTTCAAAAAGATAGGGGTATCGCTCTCTAATCTCGTTTTCTCGCTCCCAGGTGGATTCGCCGGGAGAATGGTGCTTCCAAGCTACGCGAACCAGGGAGATAACCTGGTTCCGTAGGACTTTCTCCGAGCGATCCAGTATCTCCACGGGTTGCTCCTGGTAAGTCAGACTTGGGCCTACTTCGAGCTCTGAGTGATCCAAGATGTGGCTGGGGTCTGACACGTACTTCCTCAGCTGCGACACGTGGAAGACGTTATGTACTCCATCCAGAGAGGGTGGCAATGCTAGTCGGTATGCCACTTCTCCGATTTTCTCCTGTATGCCAAAAGGTCCAATAAATCTTGGGCTGAGTTTTCCACTCCTTCCGAACCTAATGGTGCCACGTGTTGGGGAAATCTTTAAGAATACCAGCTCTCCAACCTCAAATTCCAAGGGCCTTCGGTGGCTATTTGTCCAATGTCGTTGCCTGTCTTGAGCCACTCGAAGTCTGTCCCTTATTTGCTTTACCTTCTCAGCTGAATCGATCACCATCTCTGGTCCCAGCAGGGCTCTTTCTCCAACGTCGTCCCATGATAGCGGGGTACGACATCTTCGTCCATACAGAGCTTCAAATGGAGTCATCTCAATACTTGCTTGGTAACTGTTATTATAAGAGAACTCCACAAGATGTAGATAGTCTTCCCAGGATCCTCCAAAATCCAAAACACATGTACGGAGCATATCTTCAAGTGTCTGGATTGTATGTTCCGATTGTCCATCGGTTTGGGGATGATAAGCTGTGCTGAATTTGAGTTGCGTCCCCAAGCTGGCTTGTAAGCTCTTCCAGAAGTGAGAGGTGAACCTTGAATCTCGGTCGGAGACAATACTTACTGGGACTCCATGTAGCCGGACAATGTGTCTGATATATAAATCTGCCAGCTTTTCTGTAGATAGTCCCACTTTGAAGGGTAGAAAATGTGCAGACTTGGTCAGTCTATCTACTATCACCCAAATTGCATCCTTTCCACTAGGTGTCCTTGGAAGTCCGGAAACAAAATCCATTGTGATATGTTCCCACTTCCACTCCGGAATGGGTAGGGGGTTGAAGCAATCCTCCAGGTCTTTGTCTTTCTGCCTTGACTTGCTGGCACACTAAACAACGAGATACGAACCTGGCTACTTCTCTTTTCATGCCATGCCACCAAACATGCGTCCTCAGGTCCTTGTACATCTTGTTGGCTCCTGGATGTATAGAGTATTGCGATCTGTGCGCCTCTTGCATAATTTCTTCTCTTATGTCTCCTTGGGGTACACATAATCTATCGCCATGCCTCAGTGATCCATCTTCATGAATTCTGAATTCTTCCACTAATCCAGCTTGCACTTGACCTCGAAGGCTTCGCAGGCCTTCGTCTTGAAACTGAGTCTCCTTGATCTTGTCCATTAAAGTAGACTGAATCTGCAAGTTCATCATTTGGCCTTATTTTCCTGGGATAATTACTTCAATACCTAAACTTTCCAAGTCCTCCAGCAGGTGTCTGTCCCTAGTCAAATACATCGCCATAGGATATCTGCTTAGAGCATCAGCAACTACATTGGCCTTCCCAGGGTGATATTGAAGAGTGATATCAAAGTCTTTCATTAGTTCCAGCCACCTTCTTTGCCTCATGTTTAGCTCTTTTTGGGTGAAGATATATTTTAAGCTTTTATGGTCTGTAAATATTTTCACCTTTTCTCCATAAAGATAATGCTTCCATAGTTTAAGAGCAAAAATGACAGCTGCCAATTCTAAATCATGAGTTGGATAGTTCTTTTCATGGGGTCGAAGCTGTCTAGAGGCATAGGCTATTACCTTCTTGTTCTGCTCCAGTACACAACCTAGACCTTTTCCAGAAGCATCACTATAAATAGCGAAACCTCCGGTTCCGGAAGGTAAGGTCAGAATAGGGGCAGAAGTCAGTCTTTTCTTCAATTCCTCAAAAGCACGCTGACATTCATCAGTCCAGGTGAACTCTTCATCCTTTCTTGTTAATTTTGTCATGGGCTCCGCAATTCTTGCAAAATCCTTCACGAACTTCCGATAGTAGCCAGCTAGTCCCAGGAAGCTTCTAATCTCAGCTACAGAGTCTGGAGTGGGCCAGGATTCTACTGCCGCTATCTTCTTAGGATCTACTGCTATTCCATCTCCAGTCACAACATGTCCCAAGAATTCTACTTTGTCTAGGAAGAAAGCACATTTAGATAATTTTTCATAAAGTTTTTCCTTCCTCAAAGTCTCCAATGCTAACCTCAAATGTTCTTCATGTTCTTCGGGGGTCTTGGAGTAGATCAAAATATCATCAATGAAGACCACTACAAATTTGTCTAGATATTTCTGAAATACTTTGTTCATCAAGTTCATAAAAACTGCTGGAGCATTCGTCAACCCGAACGGCATTACTAAGAATTCGTAGTGTCCGTTCCGGGTATTGAAAGCAGTTTTAGGGATGTCTTCCTTTCTCACCCTTACTTGGTGGTAACCAGACCTCAAATCAATCTTTGAAAATACCCGAGCTTCACTTAACTGATCAAATAAGTCATCTATCCTGGGCAGTGGATATTTATTCTTAATTGTTAAGGCATTCAAGGCCCTATAGTCAATACACATTCGGGATGTCCCGTCCTTCTTGGGCACAAATAATACTGGAGCTCCCCAGGGTGAGACACTAGACCTAATGAAGCATTTGTCTTCCAGTTATTTGATTTGCTCATTTAGTTCTATTATCTCCTTCTTGTTAATTCTGTAGGAATTTTGAGATACTGGTGCTGCTCCTGGCACTAGGTCAATAGAGAATTCAACTTCTCGGTCTGGGGGTAAGCCTGGGAGATCCTCAGGGAAGACATCAATGTATTCAGAGATGATAGGTAGTGGCACTTCTTCTGTTATTAGGGCTCCACAAATTTTGTTATTACCCATTTCTCTAGAACCTCTAGTAAATTCAAATTCTGGCTTGTCAGGGGGCCTGAAGATTACACTACCTCTGTGGCAGTCTATAGTAGCATGATGTTGACTTAACCAATCCATACCCAGTATAATGTCAAAACTGGGCACTGGCATTACAAGTAGTCTAGCATACAGTTCTCTTCCACATAAGGTAATAGGACAATTGTTACAGGCATCACTAACCGGGATGATTCCTCCACCGGTAATGATCTTATAACAATTCCTAAGGGGTTTAGTGATTAAGCTATGCTTCATAAGGAAATCTACTGACATGAATGAATGCGAAGCTCCAGAGTCAAATAAAGTAATAGCTGGTATTGAATTTATAAGCACAGAACCTGTAATCACGTCTGCTGTGGCCTCAGCTTCTTCCAGAGTCATTGCATAAGCACGGCCTTGCTGCGGTGCACCCCTCTGTTGCTGCTGGTGCTGAGCAAAGCGTTGTTGTTGTGTTGGAAGTGGGGGTCCCCTCTGTTGTACTGCTGGGGCCCTGGCCTGGGCTGGAGCCTTTGGTGCAGCGGTGCGTCCTTGAGCAGCTGGACAGTCCCTCATTTGATGCGCTGCTGAACCGCAGTAGAGGCAGGCACCTAGCCTCTTCCTGCAGACTTGCCAAGTATGACCTGGTTTTTGGCAAAAGTTACAAGCAGCCGCTTGTTGGTTCTGTCCCTGAGCCTGGTGTTGGGGTGCTGGAGCTCGAGGGAGAGGACGCTGAGTTTGTTGCGGGGCCCTCTGCTGTTGTTGCTGTTGTTGTTGAAAAGGGCGTTTGTTGGGTCCTGCATTTCCGGTATCTCTTTCTCGCTTCAGTTTGTGCCCCATATCTCTCTCTACATCTTGTGCCACGCTCAGGATTTCCTCATAGGTGCGAGCTCGGCTGGTGGTGACAGCAAGACGAATATCCGGAGACAGCCCCTTCTTGAATCTACGGGCCCTGTCCTCCGGGGTACGAACCATGTACTCCGCAAAATGGCTTAACCTGCTAAATTCAGCAGTATATTCATCAACAGACAGGTTACCTTGTTCCAGTCTCTCGAATTGGCTTTTGAGAGCTTCCCGAGCCACTTCGGGGTAGAATTTCTCCTTGAATAGACTCTTGAAGTCTTCCCAGGTGATGTCGGGAGCAGATAGTTGGGGTTCATCTCTGAACCAGGTTCGAGCAATGTCGAACAGTTGCAGGCTTGCGGACTCCACTTTGAGGTCATCAGGGACCCGAGCAGTCTTCAGGAGTCTCTCGACATTCTCTATCCACTCATCGGCATAGAGAATGCCCTCAGTTCCGTAAAATTCCAGGGGTCTTAGATTCTTGAAGTCTTTGGCACTCCCTGGCCTCTTGAGTGACGTCTCCTGGGACTTAAGAGCTTCTGAGAGGCTGGTCCGCAGAAGTGCCGTCTGTTCTTTCTGGGATTCCACCAATCCCTGGAACACTCCTAGTAGCTGTGCCCCATCTAGAGTAACTGCCGGGACAGATGGAGGCGGCGGGAGTGCAAGAGTCTCGGGCACATTCTGCTCAGCTGGTTCTGATGTGCCTCCTACTGTATTCCTGGTCTGGATTATTCTGAAAGATTAAGGGATAGGAAGATCAGAATAGAATACTTGGAAATCAAAGGCGATAGAAAAAATTGAGCAGCAATGATATCAAGAATTAAAATAAGGACGCTATACTGTGAATGGGCTTTTCCTAGAATCCTCAATCTTATTCCATACCCTGTCCTAGGGTATTACCCTATTTTAGGATAGGACCTGCATGGGCCACCATAAAAATGTGTCACGACCCGCACCCGGAAATTCGGGCACGAGTGCGTGGGTACGTCCAGCCTACGCCGCAGAGTCGACGGTAGTACGCTGTCTAGGTCAATCCATTATTTGCTAACTAGCTCATTCACAATAACATAGGCAAGATAATAATGAGAATGAAACTTAAGATTTCAACTGAAAATAAATGTGACAACAGATTCAAATGTTTTAGTACAGGAATTCAATATTGAAATCGGGGACAAACCCGATAAATAAGATAAGAATATAAATGAAAGATAGCTACTACTAGCTACTCAGCAACAGGGGTCTCCTGGGTGGGTTCTGGCTCCTCATAGGTATCATCAGTCCCCTCATAGGGACCATAATAAGTAGGGGCAAGATCCTCATCATCGCCTAAATCAACAGATCCAGTCAGGAAAGGAGCAAAGTACACAGTGCACAACAAGATTAAACTAAATATTTATGACAATTAAATATTTGATATCATGTTGAGAAACAGCATAACAGAACATTATTATCTCAGAGTTAAACTGTAAACAGGAATATGAGAAACAGAACTAAATGTAACAGGAAATGGAACTACAATAGCCAGCAAGAAATATAACATGAACAGAAACTATATGTGTGGACTTGTGTTTGTTTTAGAATACATAGTTGGCATGTAGGGGTTTATAAGGCTAATCCGGCCGTCATGAACGGCTATTAAATAGGGGAAATCGAGATCCGGCTGAGGTACAGTCGTGTACCAACAGCTATTAAACATGACAAGGGGAAGGGTAAACTACATGCCTTCTAGGTATTCTCCCACCCGACATGGAAAACAAGACAGGGACTATCAATATTCAAGACATGAAATTCAGCATTTCTAACACTAAGTATAATCATCAAGGGTACATGTAAGGCAGAAAATTAATTATCACAATATATAAAGATTAACTTGAGGTGCAGGTACTTGCCTGTTGTTTGGATATGATTAATTTAGTTCTTGGGAAAAAAGTCCAGAGACGAGTCCAAAAGCTGAAATAGACATTACCAACACGCTCAAAAAATGTCAAATAGTTAGAAACGCCTGTCCTTGGGTCCAATTTGGAGACAAGGACAAAAACGACAGTTTCGGATCAAAACGGGGTCCGCCGGTGGGCCCGCTTTGCACCAAAAAAAGTGTCCGGGTCAAATGTCTCCAAATTCATCAAACTTAGTGTCAACAGGTCAGGAACGCTGATACGAACCCAACGGAACTTCCAGATTTGGATTCCGATGAGCCGAACACAAAATCGCCCGTCGAGCGGGGCCTGTGGGGCCCACGACACGCGATTTCGTCAACGTTCTCAGAATCGTACCAAACTTGACCCACAGGACCAGCGTATCGCTACGAGTCCGATGGCGCAAGTTTCGTCTCGATCCGACATGTGTGCACGAAGTTAGGGTGAATTACAGAAAAGGCGGATACGGGACGATGTTCGCGGATACGCGTTGATTCCGGTGTGCACGCACACCCGAATCAGCTTTCACGAAAACTCACACGTCCGTATCGACGATGCGTACGTATCTGTGAAGACCGCACGCGACCAAGTCGTCCCGTTTGGCGGGGCGCACTCAGTTCCGGGGTAAAACAGGGTCTGATTTTTCCTGTTTTTGGATCGCGGTGTGCGATCACCACAGGACGCGATGTCCCGAACAGTTTGTCCGGACACCGAGAGGGTCATACAGGCTTCACAACGCAATTTGCGAAAATGGAAACAGAGCTACGAGGCGAAAGTTACACGTACCTGAAGGGGACCTGAAAATTCAGGGTCGAGTCGTGTCCGACTCGTGTCGGACACGGAAATTGGGAATTAGGGCTAGGGTTAGGGTTCTCGTCGGAATCTGGTCGTGGACGGCGGGGGATGGCCGGAGAGGCGCGCTGGGAGGCCGAGGGCGGCTCGCCGGGGACGGGGCGGAGGCGCGGTGGTCGGGCGGCGCCGCGGCTGGCTGGGGCGACTGCTGCTGCTGTTGCTGCTGTTGGCCGGACGCCGGAGGCGGGAGGAGGGAGGCGCTGGCGGTGCGGGGCTGGGCACGGCGAGGGTCGATGGTGAACGGCGGAGGTGGTGGAGTTCAGGGGGCGGCCGGCGGTCTAGGGTTTGCCGGAGAAGAGGAAATGGGGGTGTTTATATAGGTGGTGGTCGGGGGTTGCTGGCCGAGGGAGGCGGTCGACGTGGGCGAGGTGGCCGGGCGGAGCGGGCAAGGTGGCCGGGCGGAGTGCCACGTGGCCGGAGGCGGCGGCTCCGCCGGGAGACGCGGGGAAGAGGGGAGGAGGGGAACCGGTCGTGCGGGTCAGGTCTCGGGCGGGTCGGGTTCGGTTGAACCCGACCCGACCCGATAGGGTAGGGTCTGGGCTGAGGCTAACGGGCCGGGCCGCGGCCCAATGGGCCAGGGCGGCCCGCAGAAAAATAAAAAAATAAAAATAATAATATAAATAAATAAATAAATAAATAAATAAATAATTTAAATAGTTTTTAGGCATTTAAAAATAGGTCTGAGGTCCAGAAAAATTCAAAAAAATTATCCTAAGTCCAATTTTTCATTTTACACCCAAAAATATTATTTTCATGATATTTTAATATTATTTATTGCCAATTAAAAATCATTTATTAATTAAAAACCTCGATTTTAATTACAGAAAATTCCCAGAGAATTCCAGAAAGTTGGGAAAAATTCCAGATTTAATAATTTGAAAATTCAGGGGGTTTACACTTGCGACGAGGAGGGGGGACGGTGGCGGAGAAAGGGCGGGGCAGGGGCGGAGCGGGGGCCTGCAGCAAGGAGGGAGGAAGAAGACGGGGACATTTTCGTCCAAAAAAATGAGTCAAACGAGTTGACCATTAGGAAGAAACGATTTACGTCAAAAGTGGAAGAACTTGTACATTATGAAAATAATGTGGGATGCACCCTGAATATGGGTAAATAAAGTGGGGGTAAGTCAAAAAATTTCTTTATAAAAAACAGTCATATTAGTGTTTCAGTCATTATTTCAAGCATTTAGTCAAAGAAAGAGACTACCTTCATTGTTTCGTCCAGTTCCTGTAATGTGAAGTGCTGCTATCGGAGGAGTTATGTTGTATCATGGGAGATTAAGTCACCAATAAACCGTAAGCACATGTGCGGGACGAATATTGTTTTAAGGACATTGAACCAAGTTCAAGCCTCGGTCTCAGTCAGATTATCTATTTACATATTTTTTCATTATATTTTTTGTTTCAAAAATACAGTGTTGAAAAATTTACTTACATGAAGTTCAATAGGTTATGATATTTTCATAGACTCAAACATGGCCGGCCATGAGTTCATGGTAGGCGAACTTTCAAAATGGACCTCCATATGTAATGTAAAAAAGGAGTAAAGTAAAAACTGAAAAAAAATAAAATGTTCTCACTATGGATTTAACCTACAACCTCTAGTATGCAAGTCTAAGTATTGCACTACAATCTATAATGATGCAAGTCTAACATAATAACCACTATAACACAATTATTTTGTATTAAGAGAGATCCATGTATATATATTAATTTATTTTTGATACAAAATTATTAATACATGTATGTTTAAACTGATTTTTTTTGGACCTTTTTAATTCGTGGGTTCTGATCGGTTGTTCTAGTTGTCCTATACCAGAATCGGTCCTGTATTCAAAAGGTCAAATCCAGAAATTATTTTTCTTCTTAGAAATTTAAATTTATTAGGACAAATTACTTTGACAAATGGGTCCCTGGCCACTATATGTGGTGTTGACCCTATGATGAGCCTTGGTTGGTGTTTAGCCCAAAGTGTACTTTCTGGTCTCCTTCACACTAAGTTAATCCTTACATGTTAGTACCATGTGATATGTGGGGGAAGTGCACATGGACGGCATTAAAGAAAATATATCGGTGGGATTTTAATTAATTTTTTTGTTTTTATTTTTGTTTTTGTTTTTTATTGGGTTCAGAATTAGTGGAGGTCCTGATTGTGATTTGTGGAGGGAATATTTTTTTTGTTTTGTTTATACATTTCTAACTCTTTTAATTGGAAATAGGAAGTTATTAATCATTTAAAAAATTCTGCAATAGTTGACCATGATGGCTTATGCCGTTTGGTCCTCAAGCAAAGGACGTGAAGGGCGAAAGTGTAATTTAATAAGAGTAATTATGTGTAGGGGTAAATATTCGGTTAATTCAGTTTCAACTAAGTCTAATAATCGAAAATTGAATTGGACCGAAAATCGAATAAGCAGAATCGAAATCGAACCGAAATTATCCATAACAAAACCAAACTAAACCGAATAAAATTAGTTCAGTTTATTCATTTTTTAAATTTATTTACACTTATATATATTAATTTTTTATTCAATTTTTAATTTTTAAATGAAAAAAAAATTTGGAACCAAATAATATATTTTTATATCGAACCGAATTTCTTATTTGATTAGGTTGGATTCTATTTTCTGTCCTAAACAGAATAATGCTCATGGCTAATTATGGGACAAATTTTTTTTTATAACGTCAGCATGAATTAGCCCAATTCCTCTTCCCATTTTAGTAATTATATATAATAATGACAAAATGACTGTTACAAATATTACCGAAAACGTGTATGAGTGACCAGATCAATTGTTGCATTTGTATGACGTGAGTTGTTAATATAATAAACTAGTTTGATTAACAAACTTTAAACCCTAAACATTCCAAATGATGCCTTTAGGGAGATTAGGTGATCTCATCGATCATTGATAATTGAAGTTCGCAGTGACGAGACCGCAAAAATTTTATGTTAGTTTTTCAAGTCCTTGCTTATAATCAGAGACGGATTCAGCACATAAATAGAATGGACTCCAGCCCACAAAAATAAAAACGTTTTTTGATTTTTTTTTTTTTATATAGATTAATTCATCTTAATTCAATGTAGTCTATTCCAGCTTAAATTTTTGAATCCGTCCTTGTTTATAACTATGAGTTCAAGTACGAAGTAATTCTCTTTGATTTTATAAAAAATATTTTAGCAAATGTCCTTATTACAAATATAGAAACTAGCATATACCTCCATTTATTTTAAAAAATTAGCAAATGTTCTTATTCATCTGTATACAATATTTAAAAATTTAAGATATACTCCCACTATTTAATCAAATTTTTGATTATTTTACTCCTAATTGGAACATTTGTTAGGTTTTTTTTTTTAAATAAGTGAAGGTATATACTAGTTTCTATATTTGTAGTGGAGACATTTGCTAAAATATTATATTTTATAACTAAAATTAACTTAAGCATCAAAAGGGGTTAAGTCAACTTCCTTCAAATTGATCAAGTTTGGTTCATGCTCGTGAAAGCCTTGATTCAACTTCATATGATATCAATATTATGGCCTTCAATATTATTATTGTGCTAAATCGAAAGAGAATATATGCCACACCAAATATCTTTCCTTTTGATCCCATGGTTTTTTCCTCTAAATTTCTATTGATCAATAAGATTATAAATAATGTATTTCAACAAAATTTCTTCTTATTTTGGAATAGCAATTAATTATTGAACCCTTATCTCGACAATAGAAATGATGCTTTGTTTCAAAAAGAAAAAAAAATTGCCCCTATATAATTGAACACAAAATAAGAGATGAACCTACAATAGGACGTGATCGCGAGGGCCACATTCCCACTCTAACTTTAGAAATATTTAAAATTTATAAAATAATATTCAAAAAAATTTTGCTATTATAAAGAGGTTTGAAAACGATTCAAAATAAACCGTCTAAGTCGTATTGATATCCATATCTAATAAATAGAATTTTTTAACAAAAATTCTTCTATCACGTATGTACGACTCAAATTATATTTAAACCATATATATAAAAAAATTTAAAAATATATTCTGACCAATTTTAATTAAAAATTTATTTAGACTATTTTAATATAATTTAAATTCTTATATAATTTTTTTATTAATATCAGAAGTTTTTTTTTTATATGCAACCCAAGTAAACGTGTAGTATAACTTATATCCTGTCCTCTAAACTTTTGTGAAAATATATGTACAAGTCCTTGGCCTACGATTCCTCTAGATCAGAACGTCGGACCAAGAGAGTTGGTCCGTCAATTCCTCTAGATATGAGGGGCTTCATAATGCTTCTATTATCTAAATTCACAGTGAGATATAAGTTAAAAATTTGAAAGTAAAATGTCCAAACAACATTTCTATGAAAGGGTCTTAGGTTTTACTTTCTCGCAACAATAAAAATATGAAGCCCCTCGTATTCCCTCACAATTTTCAATCATAGATATACCAAAAAAAAGAATAAAAAATCTAAAATACATTCCGAAGCCTCCAAAACTTGAACCAAACTCCACCAAAGTGTCAAGCACGCGCGGGTTGGTCCATGTGTTTGGAAAACATAATGACTTCTTCACTAGAGAAGGAGAGCTCTTCCAATTGGAGACTTCCTAATGTGCATAATTAGTCATCTTCCATGATGACAAGAGTGCCAAGCTCTCACAAGAAAATAGTTGATTCTTGGCCTTTCTCCAAATGCCATGTCCCACGAAACCTACTGATCAACCTATTTAATAGCAAGAAGAAATATCAAGATCAAGAGCGAGTACTAAGGAACTGATCACATACAAATCCAATCTGCTTCCACTCGGCCTCAGAGGACCCGTGGCCAATTCCCACAATTTTTTTTTATCGAATCGATAAAATAATACGCTCTCGCCCTGACTCAAATCCAGACAAATAGAACTAATACCTCCCACCTCAACCACTTGAGCTAGAGGTGATCGATATAAGATAGTCACAAGAAGTTAGTTAGACACGAAATAATAGATGCAGAAACATGATGAAAGCGACAGCATAAATACGACAGGCCATCAAGCACCTGGAGAATTACCAGGCAGCAAAAGCATCACACAGGAATCTAAATGAAACATACACATAACCAAAGATAGAGGACTATATTCGACGATCCATGTATTTAGTAGAAAATTTTCGGCATCGTATCAAATGGTACCAACCAACAGATCGATACAAGATACAATCACAAGATGTTAGCGAGACATGAAATAATAATAGATGAAGAAACTATGTCCTTCAAGCACCTGTAGAACCCAGGCTGCAAAAAAGCATAAGAATCTAATTTGCAACATGGACGTCGAGATGAGAGCAACACAGAACCATGTGAGAACCACAAAACCAGTCAACATGATTTAAGTATTGATATAGCAAGCAAATCCCAGTGAATGGTGACATTAATGTCGTCAGCAAATCCAAATCACCAAATTACCAAGATTTATTTGAACTACTACATTTTTTTTTATCAGTCCAAATACATTACAAAACCAACTACAGCCCGTTATCCCCTGGTTTATTGCTTCTTCTCTGAGGAATCTTCGACTTGAATGAATGAGGTCTGTTAGCCGCAGTTCAGATGAGGATTCTGCGAATCAAACACAAAGTCTAAGCCCTCCAAATAGCACGGGGAGTAGACAAATATCTTGTAAATGCTCCTGCTCATTGACGAAGTAACCATTTTAAACTTTTTACTGTTCATATGGTATGAAAGGACTGCACCTTCCAGTGTAAAAAAAACTACATCATAGTCCGGATGAAATGCAACAAGTTGTAGTCCAGAAGAAATGGTATTCATTTGAAGCCTGCTGGGACGGGTACACATTGGAAGCTTGTTGGCACCAAAATAATATTGCAGAGGTTGAAGTTCCTCTAGAATAGATTGATAGCTAATCTGTTGCTTTCTAATCCATTCATTGCTGTTATAGTCCGCCAAATCCCATATGACCACTTCTTTAGTCGAATTCCAGGCATAACGCAGACAACCTCCGGACAACCCAAGGAATTGTGAATATGCCACCCTATCACAAGATACCTGATGAGGTGGCTCAATTCTTCGACAAAGCTTGCCATTGATATCAATTCCAACTATCATACTTGCAGAAAGCATGATATCCAGTATATGAAAAATCCCATGGAAGTAAACAGTATTGCCATGATTGTCAAAAACATTATAACTTACACTGTCCTTGCCATCCTCCCACTCACCTGTCTCAGAGGAGAAAACCTTAATATTGTAGTGGCTAGATTCCTGGTCTGACGGATAAAATCCAAGGACTCTATAGTGAGGAGAGAGCTGTGGATCGAACCCCAACACCATGGCCCTCACAATTTCTTTTGGCTTAGGAATCCTAGCCCATCTTTTAGTGGCGGGGTTGCAAACAACATGGTAGTAGTGGAAATCCTCTTTACATATTCCTTGCAAACGACACAGGAACAATCCATTGCAGAGACCCACGATACTTAAACTACCAGTTCTTCTGGGTGGTAAAAAACTGAGAGAAGTAACCGCACTAGTATTGTCATTATAGCTCCTAAATCTTGCAAAAGTTATCTTGAAACCAAATGGACACCGGGATACGTAGAAGAGACCTGACATGGCCGGAGGCAGCATTTTCCGATAATGATCCTCGGTAGTGAGCTTATACAATGATTTGGAGACGCATCTGAGTCGAGCAATATATTTGACTGGGAGCCGACAGTATATATCTATAACCAAATCATCAGGGAGACTTTCCAGCATGCTATTCTTGGTCTTCTCCATAGAGCTTGTGGATTGGGGCTCAGAACTCTGGATTGCCTCAGTTAATTCCTTAAGCTCCATTCTAGAAAAAGAGGATGGTGGAATTGCCAGATACCTTCTATACTGAACTGTCATTTACACAAACATGTTCCTCGTTAAAAGAGTTGCCAGTAATAAACTGCAGTACAGGCAATATAAGTTGGCAAAAGACACCGATAGATGGCCCAAAGCACTGAGCACAAGAAGAATCATACGCTGAAGGTATAAAGTGAACTCACCTCAACATACACAGGGTTTGCTTTATCAAGTTTAAACTTACTGTGAATCAACTTACGACTGGAATTAAGTTCTAAGGAGTAAAGGACATGTTCAAATTGCGCGCCTAACCAATTGACTGAACGACTACAGTACTTCGCGGAACAAAATCACAAGTTAATGATGAACGTATCAATGCCAACCAAATACAGCAAATATGTGCAAATATGCCACCTAAGATATAGCGCAACAATATTTCAAAATGAGAGTAAAAAATCATTGTTGTTTCTCAGGAAAAAAAGCTCTTTGATTTCCATAATAGCATAAAAAAACATCCCCAAAAGAATGAGTAATACAGTGTAAATAAGCATAAGGCCATAAAAAGAGTAGAAAGTTAAGACCAAAACAAGATTAGTTTTCAGCCTCAGGCTTAAATTTCAGGAAACCCATACAGCAGTTGTATTATAGAACAGCCAACCAGGAAAGAACCGCCAAGATGAAGAATACAGTCTCTCTTAGGTAACAGGGAAGAAGAACCCTTAAGGTTAGCAGTAAGCCAGTAGCATCGTGTCTATACGTGATCGAACAAACAAACTGTACAATAACTAGCTGCAATACGTCCAGAGGTCTAAAAGGAGACGATCAAAAGAAAATATTTACCACCACAGCTAGAGAGCTGGTACGATCTTTCTTAAACACGTAAAATAGAGTAGCCTAAGGATTTATTTGAGAATTTTTATTACGGTTAATCGGTTAAGTTTATCATTAATCATTTACTATTCGTCATCACTTAATTGCAGCACATCTTAAGCATTTCATATTTCTTATCATTCACACTCTTATTCACGAGATTTCTGAGAGTGCCAGGTTATGATACGATAGTTGATTGTGGAACATGATTAGCATTTCACAACACACTTGTTCTCACAAATATGTGAAGTATAGGTTATGCTCACAATAGACCAAATATACTTCGATGATCACAATATATGTAAAACATGTATATTGTTTTGTATGCCTAACTTTACTATGTAGCAAATCAATTAGGATAACTCGAAGAAAGATTGGTCATGAACATGTGATGATGGTATGGATGATGTTGAGCCAAAGATACAAGAATTCAAGTCAAATAAAAGCAAAAAATTTCTGAAGACTTTTCGTGTAATTTTATCTTATAATGTCTCCAATGAGGATACTGATGTAACACTTGGAAGCTCAACACACCAAAACTTAGATAAGCCCTAAAGTTTTCTAAACTTTGCATGCATTTAGTTAAACTATTCGCTAGCTAGGAGTTAGACAATTTTTAAGATATCAAATAACTTCTAGATTTTCAATTACGTTCAACCCGACCCTCCTTTAATGTTTCAATCATATATGGAGGTACAAACATCATTTTAGCTTAATTCTTAGTTTTTTAGAAACTAGACTTCCATACCAATAGGTAATATGTTGACAAGTTTTCCAAAATATCTCTCTATCATTGTCAAAATCAAGACACAAGACTGCACACGTCTGCAAAATACTCTACACTGTCCAGTCTGACACACCCTTCACTCTTTGAGTCATATATGAAGCTACATAAATTATTTTAACTTGAAACTTGGGTTTTTGAAAACTAGACTTCAAGATGGTTCTATCATATATAGACACTTTTGGCTAAAACAAATTGGAACTTACTCAAAAGATTGCATCTTTATCGGTCAATTTTTCTGTGTCATAACCGAAATTCCACCAAAATTCTGGATATAGCTGAGCACAGAGTTTACAGGAAAGCAGAATTCTGGTTAGCCCAATTTGACTCTTTTTGCCACTAAACGACATGTATAAGGGATCTGCCGGAATTCCGGTTAGTCACAATCTGAAAAGTAACGACTAGTTTTTCAGTGTACTTTTGGAGAGTATATATTGAATGCCTTGCTCATCCAAAATTTCTCTTTTTGAACTCCTACTTGCATATCAGTGAGAGAAAACTCTCCAAATACCCAAAACCTTCTTTTTTCCCAAATTTATCTAAGTGGTAGAAAAATTGTAAGCTTAAGTGGATTTTCATCCTTGTTCAAAAAGATCAAATCTTCTCTTGTAAAAGATAAAATCTTCTCTTGTAAAAGAAGTCGCTTCCGTGAGAAAGAGTTGGAGTTTACGAGTATTCATTACGAAGCTCGGGCTGGAGTTCACGAGCACTCAACATCAAGCTTGGGTTTGGAGTTGCGGACACTCGACACCAAGTCCGTGTTGTAGGAGTTGACGAGATCTTCACACAAAACTCGTACAGGAACCGACGAGTCGGCGTACTATTTGAAAGACTAGTGGGTTAAATTCGGTGAGAGTACCAAGACTAGATTGTCCCAAACCGGGGACACCAGGATATATTATTGTGTACATTTATCTAAACTCTCCTCTAAATTAAAATTGTTATACATATTCTTATCATTTATATCTTGCATTGAACTTGTGCATGACATTGTGATAAGAGTTCGGTATATTAATCACATCTCCACTGTAATCTTAGCTTATGTCCACAAAGTGCTTGATATATTGCTTGCATATAATTTATTTACCCGGATTTGTTAGAAAACATATTCACCCCCTCCATGTTTTCCTATATTGTTCTTCAAAATATGTCCTCACTTGAAGCACACAGCTGTTATTTTGAAGCTGGGTCATCTTAAGGAATTTAGTTAGTTGTTGGTTGTAGCTAGAACAAGAACAGGCTATATATTGCAATATAATTTAGGTATCTCACACTAAAATAGGATAAGGTTTAAGGCCTCCTAGTTCTTGTCAAATTTGTCTTAGTCTCTCATGGGGGCAAAATCCACACTAGAATTTTTTGTTTACTGGTGAAATGTGCAAGGAAGATATGGAGTTAATTACTGGGAAAACACAAATATCCTCTTCTTGAGAAGCACTGCATAATACAACTTTAAAGTTGATTACTGTCCACTAATAAATGAAATGTGCATCTTGATTCATCCATGTAGCTGTTCTTTGAACTTTTCTGTAGAAGACATTACTATTCGGCCTATCCCCAGAGGAATTTACCACGTCACTCTCAACAGAAATTAAAACGTTTAACATAATTCTAGAATGCAGCTCGTGCCAATATGTCATGCTCATCTCTATATCATGTACGATTCATTGTATATATGTCATTAACTACTGGAAGAGTGCAAGCTTTGTAAAGGGTTGATACAAATATTGATGCCTATTCCGGAGGTAACAGACTCATGAAGCCAACTAACAATTCAAAAACTATAGCAACATCTCCAAGATTCTTCTTGTGAGCATCTTTCCAACTCTTTCTATTGTTCAAGGTAAGTTGAGAAGAGTGACGAACGAGTATATTCGCTCACTAGAGATTGCACAATGTTAAGCGCTTCTTCTTGCTTAGCGAAGGCACGCGTAACTGGACGATGGGACGAAGACGATGAAGAAGCTGTCTGGTCTTGTGACCGGCCGGCCTTGGTGTTGTGCCTTGTCGCAGGAGCGGACGCTTCTCAGATCGGGAGAAGTACCGCCTATGTTTTTGGTTAAACTTTTCTTTGATAATCTTCTCAAGAGAATTCCCACCTCTGTATAGAGGATGGCTACAATAATTGCTAACCATAATTTGTTGGAAATGAAACTAAATCATACTAATTATTGCTAATAATATTACTAGTAATTTCTTTCCTTGAAAGAAAATATATTATTAACAATATTGCTAATAATATCTTCCTTGAAAGGAAACTAATTATTGCTAATAATATTACTAATAGTATTGCCAAGTAATATCTTTTCTTTCAAGGAAAGACATTATTAGCAATATTGCTAATAATATCTTCCTTGAAAGGAAACTAACTACTGCTAATATTACTAATAATATTGCCAAGTAATGTCGCCGACTAGGTATGGACAACCCTAGCCGGATCTTGTGTGCATTTTCCTTTGGCCGGTCCATGTGAGTAACGGGTATAGGTTCGTCCGAACCGACCCGTAACAATACTCCCTCCCTTCAAACCCAACGCGTACTCGTGCTGGAAGTCGGGATGAAGGCGCTCGAGGATGTCGTGTTGGACCCATGTAGTATCGTCAGCGATTTCTTCCGTCCAACGAACCAAGTACTCGCGGGTGTCAGCAACCATCCAAGTTTCAAGTATCTCCGCCGGGACCGGGTGTTCGCTTGGTGTGAGGTCGACGGATAAGGCTGGTACTACCGTCGGTGGTGGACCACGGAATGGCTTCCGCAAGGATACATGGAAGACGTTGTGGAGGCAGGCGTCGGTTGGAAGCTCGAGTTGATAGGCCACCTTGCCAACCTGAGCAGAGACTCGGAAGGGCCCGAAGAAGCGAGGAGAGAGCTTGTGGTCAGTTGTGTGTCTCAGAGTGGATTGTCGATGTTGTTGGAGGCGCACCCACACCCAATCGCCCGGGCTGAATATGACCTCCCGGTGGCGAGCATCATATACTTGCCGCATCCGATTCTGAGCATGGTGAAGGCACTGTCTTGCTTGTTCGAGAACCGTGGCACGATCATTGAGGTGGAGGTCGACAACATCAATCACGGAGGCCCCGACCTTATAGGGAAGCATGGCGGGGGGAGGCCGGCCTATACGAGCTCAAAAGAGGTGGTGCGGTGAGCTGAGTGAAAAGAGGTGTTGTAGCAGAACTCAGCCCACGGGTCGGTGAAGCATACCTCATCCATCATCTCTTTAGGTCAACTGGTGGAATACATCGCATCAACCCGGAAGACAGTAAGTCCACGTTTTGGGTTTGTCAGCTACGAAACAGCGGAGGTACATCTCCATTGTTCGATTGACCACTTCCGTCTGGCCATCTGACTGGGGGTGGTATGCTGAGGATAAGAGCAACTTAGTACCGCACTGCCAGAAAGTGTCCTGCCAGAAGGCGCTGGTAAACACGGGGTCGCGATCGCTGACGATGATCTCGGGAATACCATGTAGACGCACCACAGTATCAAAGAAAACCTGTGCGACTGATGATGCCGAAAAATGGTGACTCATCGCCATAAAATATGCATACTTGGACAACCGGTCTACTACTACCAAAACGACGGATTTGCCCTTGGAACGGGACAACTGAGTCACAAAGTCCATGAAAATATCGGCCCACACATGTTGTGGAATTGGCAGGGGCTGTAGCAGGCCTGCAGGGCTGAGAGTGGATGTCTTGTTGCGTTGGCAGGTGGCACATGCGGTCACGTACTCCTAAATAGTGCGACGTAGACCGGTCCAGAAAAATCCTTTACGCACTGGCTCCAGCGTCTTGGTACTGCCCTCATGTGTGCTGTCGTGGAAGTGGCGGATGATGCGAGGGACCAATGGCGAGGACTCCGGAAATAAGAGACGCCCGCGGTAGTAGATGAGGCCGCCAGTCTCCTTCAGCCGGCCTCAGACTGAGAGTCCGAGATGGTTGTCCGTCGCGTGACGACCGCCTTGTCGGCAGCAAGCGCGGAGAGCCACTCCTGCTCAAGTGCGAGCACCGGCCAGGAAAGTGCGGCGCATTCGAGAATATCGATGTCAATGCGAGAGAGTGCGTCGGCCGCTTGGTTGAGTTTGCCTGGCTTGTGCTCCACGTGAAACGAGAAGCCCATGAGTTTACTCAACCAATGTTGCTACGGGAGTGTGACGAGGGCTTGGTCGAGCATGAACTTGAGACTGTAATGATCTGTGCGGACGCAGAAATCCATGTCCCATAAGTACGGACGCCAATATCGGATGGCCTTGGAGAAGCCGATGAGATCCCTTTCGTAAGCTGCCAACTTGGCATGATGTGCCGCAAGCTTCCGACTAAAAAATGCTACTGGATGGCCCTCATGATGTAAGACTGCGCCGATGCCCTGTCCCGATGCGTTGCACTTCATGACGAAGTCGGTGGAGAAGTCGAGAAGACGCAAGACATGGGGCGACGTAGGGGCAGATTTGAGGTTGTTGAAGGCGGTGTCGGCGAGGTCCGTCCAAATGAAGGCGTTCCGCTTGAGCAAGTCGCTAAGTGGTGCCGCTATCTCGGCGTAGCCCTTGATGAATCGTCGATAGTAGCCGACGAGGCCAAGAAAGCCCCGAAGAGCCCACACGTTGGTCGGACGCGGCCATTCGGCCACGGAGGCCAGTTTGGCCGGGTCAACAGCCACCCCGCTGCTGGAAATGATGTGCCCCAAGTAGGACACCTGCCGCTCTGCGAAGGTACACTTGGTCATCTTCAGGTGCAACTGGTGGTGGTATAGTGTCTCGAACACTGTCTTGAGGTGACGAAGATGCACTTCCATGGAGGGACTGTACACAAGAATATCGTCGAAGAAAACAAGTACAAACTTCCGTAGAAAAGGTTGGAATACCTCGTTCATTAGGGCCTGGAAGGTCGAAAGGGCGTTGGTGAGGCCAAACGACATTACGAGGAACTCGAAGTGCCCGTGGTACGTGCAGAAGACTATCTTGTCGATGTCCTCGTCCTCCATTCGAACATGATAGTATCCCGAGCGGAGGTCGAGCTTGAAGAAGAAAGCTGTGCCATGGAGCTCATCCAATAACCCCTCCGCCACTGGCCATGGGCAGATTTGAGGTTGTTGAAGGCGGTGTCGGCGGAGGTCGAGTTGGCGGTAGTCCACGCATAAGCGCCAAGGGCCGTCGGCCTTCCTGACGAGCAACACAGGGGAGGAGAAGGGTGATCGGCTGACGCGAATGAGACTTTGCGATAGCATTTCGTCGCATTGACTCTCTATCTCGTCCTTCTGGCGGAACGGGTAACGGTATGGCCGAACCACTACCGGCTCAGTGCCTTCCCTGAGGCGGATGCGGTGATCACAAGAACGATGAGGCGGTAGTGTGGAGGGCAGCTCGAAGATGAAGGCGAAGTTGTGGATGAGGATCTAGAGAGGTGGTTCGTCGCTGGCATGGATGACCGCGACCTTGAGGGGCTGATCATCGTGACGGGAGAGGCTCGAGAGCAGGATGTCGCGGTCTGGAAGGTGAAGCACATGGTGAGGTGCCGAAAGTCTCACCCAGTCTCGCCTAGTGTTTCGAGCCATTCGATGCCTAAAACGACGTCAAAACGATCGAGAGGGATGACCATGAAGAGGGCTACGAAGGTATGGTCCGCCACTGTAAAGATTAATATGTCGAGCTCCCCGAAGCAAGGCAGCTCCTTTCCGTTTGCAATTCGGACCGTTCTAGCTGCTCCTGGTGTCGTGTGCAAGCCGAGTCATTGCGCAACATAGCAACTAACAAAGTTATGAGTGCTCCCCAAATCAATTAAGCAAAGAAGTAGCAACCCGTGGATCTGAATGAGAAGCTGCATTGTTCCCCCTTTATGGCCATGGATGGCTAAGGCGGAGAATGACGGTCGGCTGTCCTCGTCGAACTCTTCCCCTAAGAAATCGGCCTCTTCGTCTTCCGGTACCTCTAGATAAAATAGGTACTTACAACGGTGTCCAGGGGAGTAGGTCTCGTCGCAGTTGAAGCAGAGGCCTTTTGCTTTGCGCTCGGCTATCTTAGCTGCGTTGAGTCGACGGGAAACAGGTCTGGGCGCCGACGAACCAGCGGAAGTGGTCTAGACGACCGTCCCTGAGGTGCCGGTCGGTCCTGCCGTGGAGAGCCCTGGAGCGTGGGACCCGCCGCCAGAGGCCGGTTTGCTGAAAGAGGGGTCCGAGATGACCGGTCTCTGCTGGGGTGCCGCGTAGCGCGTAGACGGGAATTGCCCACCGCGATTGAGGCTTCCGGAAACGGTTATGGTGCCGTCGTCCGTCCACCTATGCTCCGTCTCGCGCGCATACTGCATGGCCTGTGCGAGGATCAATGGCCGGTCGCGGTGCACATCCTGGCCCTTGGTTGTCGTCAAGCCGGAGATGTAGATGTTGATCTCCTCGTCGCTGGACAGGTGCAGAACTCGAGACAGCATGGATTGAAATTCTCGGTTGAAGTACGCGACCGTGCCCGTCTGCTTGAGGGATATGAGACCCCTCAACGCCCTGCGATACGTGGGAATGCTGAATCGGATGAGAAGCTCGTCATAGAAGTGCCCCAGTCGATCCAGCGTACCCGTCATTGCCACCCGTCGAGCCAATACTGAGTCTCGCCTTCAAGTTTGAGTCCCACCATCTGGACTCGCTCCTCCTCTGGAATGCGGTGGTGTTCGCAGAACCGCTCGCAATGACGCACCCAAAGTAAAGGATCGTCGGTGCCGTCGTAAGGTTGCAAGTCGAGACGTGAAAAGCGCGGTAGCCAGCGTTCCTCGCCGACGTCGCCTCGGCCTCCACAACGTTCGGCCCCCTCGTAGATGTGGCAAGGGTCGGGCGGGCGGCGGTATCTGTCGTTGTCGCGGAAGGGGTCGCGGTAGTCGTCGCGAGGGGGATCGTGGCGAGGTGGGTCGTGGCGAGGTGGATCGAGGTAGTAGTCGTTGCGGAAAGGAGCCCCGCGCAGGGTTCGCCATAATGAACTCCTCCTCGTAGGGGGGGGGGAGGGTCGTGGTGGGGTGGAGGGAGGAACCGGGGGGGGTCAGTCTAAGCGGGGGAGGACCCACGGGGGCCTATCGTCGGCGTGCAGGTATCCCCTCTGTGGGCTGCCGCTGCCGTGTGGGCCCTGCAGGGGGGCTGGTACTGCGAGGGGTGAGGTGCCGTGGCCGGTTGTGGTGGTTGTCGAGTTCGCGAGCAACTCGTTGATTTTTGCGACGAGGTCGGCGATGGAGGTGTGGGTCGCAGCGGTACTCTCGGCCTGGGCGTCGAGACGCTTGCGGATGCCGTCGACAGTGGCCTCGAGTCGAAGGAGGCGTTCGTCATTGGATGATGGTGTAGGCGCCATGAGGTCGGGAGGATCGAACTGCTCTGATACCAACTTGTTACACGCTTCTTCTTGCTTAGCGAATGCACGCGTAACTGGATGATGGAACGAAGACGATGAAGAAGCCGTCAAGTCTTGTGACCGGCAGGTCTTGGTGTTGCGCCTTGTTGCAGGCGCAGACGCTTCTCAGATCGGAAGAAGTACCGCCTATGTTTTTTATTAAACTTTTCTTTGATAATCTCTCAAGAGAATTCCCACCTCTATATATAGATAGAGGATGGCTACAATAATTGCTAACCATAATTTGTTGAAAATGAAACTAAATTATACTAATTATTGCTAATAATATTACTAGTAATTTTTTTCCTTGAAAGAAAAGATATTATTAGCAATATTGCTAATAATATCTTCCTTGAAAGTAAACTAATTATTACTAATAATATTACAAATAATATTGCCAAGTAATATATTTTCTTTCAAGGAAAGACATTATTAGCAATATTGTTAATAATATCTTCCTTGAAAGAAAACTAACTATTGCTATAATATTACTAATAATATTGTCAAGTAATGCCGCCGGTTAGGTATGGACAACCCTAACCGGTCTTGTGTGTCTTTCCCTTTAGCCGGTCCATGTGAGTAACGGATATAGGTTCACCCGAACCGACCCGTAACACACAACTATATGCAACTAACCGACACAAACAGTACAATAAGATCTTCTATAGTTATATAGGGATACAGAAGAGTGGATAACATATAACAATTTGTTTCCAAAACAATCGATATGCAGCAATCTGAATATAACATCCATGTCCACCTCTAACAAATTAAAATGCATGGTATCCCAATCTATGACAAGGCCTGACCAGATTATCTAAGAAAATTATATAATATGACTGAAGATACAGGAGCCAATCCCGAAAAGTTGGGATAAAGGATCTATAGTTGCTGCTGGATTGTGATCTTCTTCTATCATAATATTCAATCCCCCTATCGAATCTGTGACCTTCCTTGGCTATCATGTAAAACTTTAGCATGCTTAAACGGCATTCCACAGCTCGTCTAGTATTCTTGAATGGAGATTTGATTTCAGTTATAACTTCAGAGGTGTGCTTGTGCAGAAGCTCAATATTAAGTTACTTGATTAGAAAATTACTAGTAACTTCCTAATTTCATCCATATGCAGAACAGAATATGTCGTCGAATGGAAGAAGACTACCTCACCGTCACCGTAATAACCTCTATAAATGAACTGCCTGATGCGAACTCGGCATTCCTCTTCGTTTTTCCAATGCAAAACTGGCAAATCACAAGTCTTACTTGAACCTACCTCGTCCAAGAACACCCCAAGAAACCCTGAACACTTAGATCCATCCTAGCATCCAGCTTATACATTTCTGGTCAGGCAAATAAATAAAACCTGTCCACTGAGATTTTTATAAAAGATCTCACCCCTTTCTTGGCCGTCCAGTGTTAGTCCCGAAGCCAAATCATAGTAGAGGAGGTCCACAAAGTAGAGACTCACACAAGAGTTCGTCTCTACAAAAGTTGGTGCACTGAGATCCACACAAGAGTTTCTCTACAGTGACATACAACTCCACAGAAGTACAAAACGAGGAACATGTTACAAACTGACGACCAAAAGAAAATGCAAATACAACAAGAATCAAAAAACCGTTATTCTCTTTACGTTCGTAGACGCTACAACGAGAAGGAACGGGAACTAGAAAATAAATACAAAGAAGGAAACTCCTTGTTGGGGTGATAAAAACCACCGAAGCTCAAGGTAAGATTCGCGCTATACAACAAACTGCCCCCAGGATCCAGCAAGTTCACACGAGAACTTCATGAACGTTCTTGGTCACCTTAGGATCACTCGAAAAATACTTTGTGGAAGGGTGCTCACTGCGGCCGCATATCGCTCTTGTGCTCTCGGTTTTTTCTCTTTGAAAGAAAGAGAAGCTCCTCTATATATAGAGGAGAACATCACCTACGCGGCCTGAGAAAGCTCAAGGTCGCATATGCGCTATCCGACACCATGCCGCATGCGTAGTCGTAGCCGCATGCGTCGTCGCCGGTCATGTTGCACAGGACAGCGCCGGCAAACGCCGCCAAGCGCCGAAAGCAGCAGCCACTGTGCAAGACCCCCTTGCGCCGCATACGTCGCATAATCCGGATGTCACGGATAACCATGCGCCATATGCTCCGCCAACAGCTGACCCTGTCCCCTCCACATGCGACTCACTCATACAAGCTCGCTGGACGTATAGCGCCAGGCCGCAAAGCATCTGGACACATAGCGCCTGGCCTCATAGCGCATAGCCGCATAACGCCTCGGTCGCATAGCGCTTGGACGCATAGCGCCTCGAAGTATGAGCCCGAGCAAGCAACCGTGCATGCAACTCGCGCATAAAATGAGCGCACTAGCGTCATGCCACGATGCTGACGTGCTAAGTGCAAAGTGCGTCACTTTGCTCCCTTGAGCCCGAGTGCGAGTCGCTAAGTCCCTTCGAGGCTTAGCTCCTAAGGAAAACTTCCCAAAGGTGGTGACAAAATAAAGATTGTAGCACGTCACATCAGTCGGTGCAGGTAAAAAACTAACTATGTCTTCGTGGCAGGGAAGGCCATGGCAAGTTGTGTATAAGTGGTTCAGACGGTGCAGGTAAAAGTCACCGAACGGTGGCACATTTTGTTATGTCATTTCATTCTATCACATACATAAAAATTGAACTAAGACAAGATAGAAAGATCACATAATAATAATGTTGCATGTTCACATGAATACAATGTCGATTTGGTATATTGGGTTAGCTCGTCCTCACCGGTACTTTTTGAAGTACTGACCCTCGTTGCAGCAGGTTCCCCGAGCCAAGGCGACGCGGAGAGGAGCTGGAGCTCCCCCCAACCTTTCACTGATCTGGCGCGTTCGTGTTTGTGACTTTTGGAGCACAAGTACATAATCTCAAGGAGCTCGCACATACCCTTTTGGAACTCCTAGGCGATGGTGCTCCCAAGGTGGTTTGCTCTTTTGAAATATTAGTAAGGGATGTAATGTATGGATCGGCTATCTCATTTTGCGTCCAAGTTGTAAGCCCGTGCGGCATCTTTATTACTTTTGAGTCAAGAGTCTGTAACCATATGTTCATTATCAATAAAGATAACTTTTCTATATTCTAATGTGTGATATCTCATTTGCGTACTCTGTTGCATATGTTTCTAAAGTATATCATTATGCCTAGGTCTTGTGCGTGCGTCTTACGCTAGCACGGCATCACGTCCGGGAGACGATTATCGATTTAGCGAAAATCGGGGCATGACAACTGTGACATGGCTCGTAGACGAGACTTTACATCTTTTACCTTATCGTGGTGTCACACTACTGTAGCATGGGATACAAGTCCCTTGTAGTGCTGAACTACACGTTCTTCCTGCAGCATATGCCGGACATTCACTCTGCCCGAGAACTCATTAAGACGTCGAAGACATCCTTACACATGATTTGTTCTATATATAAATATAAAGAACAAGTAATAGACCACAGTGGTTCTGGGTACGTATCTCATCATGTCCTGAAAGACTACCCACTGTACCTGATATTTTTTCGGTCAATGATCCTCCCTTGAACCAAAAGCTAGATGCCTAGTAGATTTCTCTTTGAACTAATAGCATAAAACTTAATGGTAGGATTACAAAAACAAAATATCAGAGGTCCTTCGAACCTATTTTACCTACTGTGTCTTCGACTAGCTGGCGCTTGAGGCCTTTAGTGAACGGATCCACCAGGTTCTCCTGACTCCGAACATCCACCACTGCAATGACATCAGTCTTGATAAGATTGTTCGATGCTCTGTGCCGAAGCCGCACAATTCTCTTCTTTCCATTAAAAGATTATTAGATGCCACTGTTGCAGCTGCCTGGTTGTCGCAGTATATCGATACATCCGAAATCTGCGCACCAACCATTGGAAGATCGTACATGAGCTCCCGAAGCCAATCTGCTTCATCTGCTGCTGCCGCAAGTGCATAGAACTCAGACTCCATTAATGAGTATGAAAGCATAGTCTGCTTCTTCGACTTCCACGATATAGCAGCTCAACCCATTAAGAAAATATATCCTCCTGTGGATCTCTCGCTCTCTTCTTCTAAGCACCAACTAGCATCACTAAGCCTTCTACCAGTGCTGGATCTCCGCTGTAGTAAAGTACAAACTTCTGAGTCATCTTGAGGTATCTCATCACCCTCTTCACAGCTTTCCAGTGTTCAACACCTGTGTTACTCGTGAATCTACTCAGCATCCCATAGGAAAAGCAATGTCAGGCCTAGTGGCATTTGTAGCATACATCAAGCTCCCGATGACGCTAGAATACTCCAACTGTCTGACACTTTTTCCTAGGTTAGGCTTCAGTTTTTTATCACACCTATATGAAGTATCAATCCCTGGAAGATCTTGATATCCATAGATTGTGAGCATCTTCTTCACGTAGTGAGCTTGTAATAGAGCAAGCCCAGCTTCCGTCCGGATTATCTTAATCCCAAGGATGACATCTGCACCTTCCATATCCTTCATATTGAATTTAGACGAGAGGAACATATTTGTTCTAGTGACACATTCTTCATCCGTGCTACGGGAGCATATGTGTCTAAGTAATCAATCCCCTGCATCTGAGAAAACCCCTTGACAACAAGCCTGACCTTAAACTTGTCAACAGTTCCGTCTGCTTTCATCTTCTTCTTAAAGATCCACTTACATCCGATGGGTTTAGCTCCTTCAGGCAGATCGACTAACTTTCATATATTCGACTAACTTCCATATATTATTAGAAGTTATCGAGTGGACAGCCTCCTTCCAGAAAATAGCATCTCTGGTCTTCATTGCCTCATCATAGGTAAGCGGACCGGCTTCCACATGATAGGTAACAAAGTCTTCTCCGAAGTTCTTCGGCCTTCTCACCCACTTTGTTCTCGGCTCAGTGGGTTCTGGTTCAAATATAGTCTCATCAATGGCAAATTCTTCTTGGATTACTTCTCTCTGAGAGGTACTTGCCTCATCTATGCTGTCAGCATTCTCCGGGACATCCGCGAGAACAATATTCTTGTGCCTAGCAAACTTGTCTTCAAAGAATTTCGCGTCGCGAGATTTTATGATATGATTAGATTGGATATCAAGAAACCTCCGAGCATCACTCTTATCAGCATAACCCAGAAACATAGTCTTCGTAGTCCTCGTTCCCAGCTTCTGTATCGTGAGGTCTGGAAGCTTCACATACGCCAGACACCCTCACACTCGAATGACATTCAAGTTGGGTCTGACCTTGAACCAAAGTTTATGAGGAGTGATGTCAGATGTCGCGAACGACACTCTATTTAGAATAAACGTAGCTGTAAGCGTTGCTTCTCCCCAGAAGCACTTTGGAAGTCATGCTGTCAGCAACATGGAGTTCATCGTTTATGTCAGCGTCATGTTCTTCCTTTCTGCTATACCATTAGATTAGGGAGAATACGAAGCAGTCGTTTCGTTAATAATTCTATGTTCTTTGCAGAACGATGCGAAATCCAAGGAACGATACTCTTCGCCTCGATCACTTCTGAGTCGTTTGAGTTATTGACCAGTTTGACGTTCTGCTTTAGTCTTGAAGTCCTTGAACTTCTCGAACGCTTCGTCTTTCGACTTGAGAAGTTATACGAACGCGTACTTGAAAAATCATCAATGAAAGTGATGAAATACTTCATTCCGACCTTTGTGGAGAATTACTTGAAGTCACAGATATCTGAGTGTACAAACTCCGAAGATCTGTGCTTCGATTCACCCTTCTGAACGGCTTCCTGACGATCTTCGTCTGCGCACAGACTTCACATTTCTTCACCTCCTTAACCCCATATTTGGAGATAAGGCATAGACTAGACATCTTGTTAATGCATTTACAATGCACATGTCCTAATCTATTATGCCACAACTCAAGAGAATAACCAGAAGTAGAGACTCTGTTGATGCAAACATTAGGAGTTACAAGCTGCAGTTTAAATATCCCTTCAGTACAGAAAGCTTTTTCGAAGTATGTTTTCTTATAGGACATCACCATCTGACCGGCATTGATATCCATCCTCAGGTTCGCCTTGCACAACAGACTCCCAGAAACCAGATTCTTGACGATCATTGGTACGTGCTTCACATTCTCCAGTGTAAGTGACTTTTCAGAGGTCAGTTTCAGCACTACCATACCAATCCCCAGTACTGCAACTTGAGACTTATCCGCCATCGAGACTTTCTTAGAGATAGGCTCGTACTTGGCGAATAGCTCCTTAGAGAACACGTGGCAAGATGCACCAGTGTCCACCCACTAGTCAGTATCCACGCCATCTGACTCAACCTGCACAATCATAGCAACTAGGTTAAGCTCACCTTACTCTTTCGGTTTAGGCTTTGACCTGCAATTGCTCTTATAGTGACCCTTCTTGCCACAGTTTTAGCACGTCACATCAGTCTTCGGCTTTGGCTTTAATTGAGCCGACTTCACCTTCAGCTAGTTGAATTCCTTCTTCCTGTAGGAAAATTTTTGCTTCCCTTTAGAATCGCTTGGATGTATCATGTTAGCCTTAGCCAACTGCTTGGACAAGGAGTCCAACTTTAGTTGCCCTCTGGCTTCATCTTCAATGTGAATCCAGTGAAGAAGATCTTCGAGCTGGATCTCCATTTTCTTGCGGTACATGTCAGTCTTAAACTTGATCCAGCCTGGAGGAAGTTTGGTGACGATAGCCCCCACCATAAATTTGTCTTCCTGCTTCATGCCCTCTTCCTCCAGCTTCTGCTGCATCTTCGGAAGTTCCTTGACTTGTGGTAACATCACCTTCTCGTCCTCAAATTGTAGAGTGAATAATTTCTCGACGAGATGGATTTTAGATATTTTCTCGTTAGTTTTGTAGTGCTTCTCAAGAGATTCTCAGACATCTCTTTCCTTCTCCTTCTTGTTGTAAGACTCTGCCATCGAGTCGTCCATAGCATTGAGAATTAACAACCTGCAAAGGTCGTTGTCTTTCTTCCACTTGGATTGCGCATCATGCGCCATGCCAACGACAATCTCTCCTCCATCTTCGGGAATGGTAGGTTCAGGATCAATCAACACATAGACAACATTGACAAGTTGAAGATTCAAGGAGATCTTCCTCTTCCAAAGGTTGTAGTGTTCGCCATCAAACTTCTCAAGCTTGTGAAAGCTATATCGAGAAGGTTTGAGCGGTTGTCCATTCTAACTCGGATCTTGCCTTGAGATTGTTAGTCCTGAAGCCAAATAATAGTAGAGGAGATCCACAAAGTAGAGACTCACACAAGAGTTCGTCTCTAAAAAAGTTGCTGCACTGAGATCCACACAAGAGTTTCTCTACAGTCACACACAACTCCACAGAAGCACAAAACCAGAAACATGTTACAAACTGACGACCCCAAAAAAATGCAAATACAACAAGAATCAGAAAATTGTTCTTCTCTTTACGTTCGCATACGCTACAACGAAAAAGAACGGAAACTAGAAAAGAAATACAAAGAAGTAAACTCCTTGCTGGGGTGATCAAAACCACCGAAGCTCAAGGCAAGATTCGCGCTATACAACGAACTGCCCCCAGGATCCAGCAAGTCCACACGAGAACTTTAGGAACGCTCTTGGTCACATTCGGATGACTCGAAAATACTTTGTAAAAGGGTGCTCACTGCTGCCCCATATCGCTATGGTGTTCTCGATTTTTTCTCTCTTTGAAAGATAGAGAAGCTTCTCTATATATAAAGGAGAATAGCACATATGCGGCCTGAGGAAGCTCAAGGCCGTATATGCGCTATCCGACACCATGCCGCATGCGTAGCCGTAGTCGCATGCGTCACCGTCGTCGCCGGTCACGCTGCACAGGACAACGCCGTCAAACGCCGCCAAGCGCCGAAAGCAGCAACCACTGTGCACAGACATCCTTGCGCCGCATACACCGCATAATCCGGATGACAAGGATAACCATGCGCCGCTTGCACCGCAAACAGCTGACCCCGTCGCGCCGCATACGCCGCATAATCCGGATGACACAGATAACCATGCGCCGCCAACAACTGATCTTGTCCCCTCTATATGCGATGGCTCCTAGCCGCATAGCTCCTGGTCGCCTAGTGCCTGGCCGCATAGCGCCTGGACGTATAGCTCCTGGCCGCATAGCGCCTCGAAGCATGCGTCCGGACAAGCAACCGTGCATGCAACTCGCGCATAAAATGAGCGCACGAATGCCATAGCGCCTGGCCGTATAGCGCCTCGAAGCATGCGCCCAACCGCATAGCGCCTGTACGCATAGCTCTTGGCCGCATAACGCCTCGAAGCATGTGTCCGAGCAAGCAACCGTGCATGCAACTCGCGCATAAAATGAGCGTTATACGCCACTTTGCGCCCTTGAGCTCGAGTCTTAGTCGCGTACAACATACAAATCGAACGATGCTAAGTGCAAAGTGCGCCAACAAAGTGTCACTTTGCGTCCTTGAGTCCGAGTCCGAGCCCGAGTTGCGTGCAACATGCAACTCGGACGATGCTAAGTACAAAGTGTGCCAACAAAGCGCTACTTTGTGCCATTGAGCCCGAGTCCGAGTCGCTAAGCCCCCTCGGGACTTAGCGACTAAGAAAAACTTTCCAAAGATGGTGACAACATAAAGATTGTCATAATGGGGTTCACACTTAATCCCTCTAGAAAAATCAACCCACATGGGTCACCACCCCATGTGCATATACCAATACTAAGCAAAGCTATATATTGAGATATACACATTGGTGGGTTTCCAATGTGGGACTAAAACTCCCAAAACAAAGTGGAAAACACCAATACATGCACTGACTATAAGTCTATACCCTACATATCTGTTTTACATGTCCTCACCATCAGTTTCCTTAAACAAACCCTAAACAGAGAAAGCAGAGTTCCATCACAATCTGAAAAGTAAACGACTAGTTTTTCAGTGTACTTTTGGAAACTATATATTGAATGCCTTGCCCATCCAAAGCTTACTGAATTTGCATGTGTCAAGTGGGTTAAAGTGGAAGCAACATGAAATTCTTTGACCTTGAAATGAACATTCAGTAAGAACAGGTTGTTCCGGCTTGATACCGTCAAGAATTCCTAACTATCTTATGAGAACACATTCATTCTAGAAACATTCTTTCTTTAGGATATTATTTGCTCAGAATCTGATAAATCTGTCAATATCGGTTTATCAATAGGATATCCTGAACCTAAATGAAATTTGGGATAACAAACTTGAAACCAAAACAAACCAGGCGGTCAACCCACTCACCTTGACAATTTCCAAGGTTGCAGTCCGTATCGGCCATATCGTATCGGTTTTGGCCTATCCGATCCAATACTAACCCACACCGATACCAATCAATACCGACACTTTGGTTCTTTCCTCATTAATTCATCAAAGAAAAGAAGTAGACAAGTATGGGAAAATATAGTATCTACACAATACACAATGATTCAGATGTGCCGAAGGACCAATATGCTATAGTGTGCCAATAAGATTCAATATCGACACACAACGGACCATTGTCATTTGTCCAAGTTGTATATATATAAAATTCACAACATTCGTTAATCTCGAAATATATTCCATTCAAGACTGTCTATACTTCTTCTAAATTCTTCTAAACCCAAGTAAATAAACAACAATATTCTACCAGAACCATTCAGCAATATTGAACATTGTTCCATTTCAAAACTGGCAAATAATAATAATAATAAAATAATACAAAAAATTGTCTAAATGTGTCAAAATCAAGAACTTCACAACTCTGATACGGAAGCGCATAAACTGCCAAAACAAGCAATACCGGTACAAAGGGTCCGAAAACCGATTTCAATACTGCGAATTTTCAACCAACCTACGTTGCACGGACAGGTGTACGACACGACATGGACACGACACCGGTTTCACTCATGACACGGACACGTATTTCTAGAATGGGGCACACTCTGATTCTACGATCAAGTCGAACTTGTTCAAGAAGTTCAAGAACTGTACGAGCAAACATAAATCAAGACATAACAACGAAACATAGCCTAAAAAATAAATAATTAACAAGAAAAGAGGAAGAAGAAGAAGAAGAAGACACGTTCTTGTTCCATATATGGGAAGAAGTAAGCTTACCGATCGATCTGCTCACCGCCGGGCGACGGAGAAGAAAACGAAGCGGTACCGTTACCGCTCCGGCGAAGCACGAATCTCGAGGCGCTGATCGCAGAGTAGTGAGTGTGTCGAGATTCGTGCAAGGTGTGGGGACCGGAGATTTATGAGTTTGTCCCGAAGGTGCCGTTTGTTGAGGAGCAAGAATGTTGGACCGGGTTCGGCTCAGAAGCTTGGTGTTGATATGGAAAATGGTGATTTTATGGGGTTAAATAGTTTTAACTTTGGCTAAAACAAAAGGGTCCTAATTTACAATGAATTAGTAAATTTACATGCGTGGTACTTAATTTTTTTTTTCCAGATGATATTAATATAAAATTATTTAAATATATTTAATTTAAAATTTATTATATGTTTTGATATTTTAATTATAATTTGTTATAGGGTTCGGATCGAGAGTCCCGCAATCCTTGGTCGTTGGATCGACATGGATCCCACGCTGGCCTCGTGCGGATCCCCCGATCCGATGGTGCGGGAGGAGAGGGGAGCTTTAACGGGATTCCGGAAACGGATATCTTGATCCGCCCCTTTTATTATATATTTGATTATAATTAGTTATAGATATATTTGTAATTTTCATAAAGAGTCTTGAAAACGATTAACTACGTTGTATTATCTAATTATAAAGAAAATGCACTTGTAACTCATGTGGTTAAGGTGGAAGGTATTCTTCTTGGTTTGCTAAATTTGAATCAATGTAGTGTTACTTATAACATATTTAATTTTTTCAATAATTTATTTAAATAATTAATGAATTATATATATATACATACGGCTTAGACGGCTAACTTTTAAGCCGTTTTGAAACCTCATTATATTATGGAAAATATTTTATTCAAGGGTGCACACACTACATCAGTTTGTTAAAATATCAGAAATTTGTACGAAAAATACCAAACTTTTCTTAATTTGCACAAAAGATATAAAGTCTGTACTAATATTAAACTCAGTCCCAATACGTTCTTTAGAATGGCGTAATTTTTTGCACGATTTACGTCATTCTGAAGAATATATTTTTTGCAAACTAATAATTCTTTTTAGTGACAAAATTTGACTTTCAGTGACGAAATTGAATTTTCTGTAACAAATTTGGATTTTTAGTGACGGAATTTGACTTTTTATTGACGATTTTTTACATATTTATGTTTCCGAAAATACTGTTTCTCCGAAAAAAATTTATATGCAAACAATACGCCATTCATAATGGCGTATTGGGACTCAAATTACAAATCCACTAAAGTTTGTGCTATTTCTGAAATTCAAGAGAAGTTTGATACCGTTTTTGCAATTTTCTGTTAAAATATTTATCAGTACAAAGTAATAATTCTTTTTAGTGACAAAATTTGACTTTCAGTGACGAAATTGAATTTTCTGTAACAAATTTGGATTTTTAGTGACGGAATTTGACTTTTTATTGACGATTTTTTACATATTTATGTTTCCGGAAATACTGTTTCTCCGAAAAAAAAATATATATGCAAACAATACGCCATTCATAATGGCGTATTGGGACTCAAATTACAAATCCACTAAAGTTTGTGCTATTTCTGAAATTCAAGAGAAGTTTGATACCGTTTTTGCAATTTTCTGTTAAAATATTTATCCGTACAAATATAAAGCAAATAAGAATTTTTTTGAACTGTTTTTTTTGTAAAAGTGATTCCTCTGAGGATTGTTTTTTTATTCTTTTCACTTTACCCCGTTTTACTTCTTCCAAATTTTTGAGGAACTACTTTCATATCGGCTCGGATCCGAACTTTGATGGAGCCTAGACCGACTTGATCGGGGTTTTAGAGTCCAGACAAACGCAGTCACGTGCTCCTACACCGGTCTACGAGCTCAAATTGACTGGGGTCCCACTTAAATGGCATCGTTTGCACAAATTTCCAAAGTAAATATATTTTGATGATTATAATAGTTTAATTAGCATTCAAATATTACTTTCCCGCTTTGAGATCAGCGCTCTCTCTACATCGACCGACGTACAGACAATCCCACTCCGGAGGGCAGCATCCGTAATAAAACGAAACACAGCAGGGGCATTTCCGGCATACCAACCGACTAAAATGCAAAATAAAAAGGCGCTCGCTGTTCCTTCTAGATCTCCTCCTGCTATCGATGAGCTCGAGCTCTCCGACCGGCGACAATGGAGATCTGTGCTCCTTCGCTTCTCTCTCTCTCTCTCTCTCTCTCTCTCTCTCTCGGGAACTTCGGTTACCGGAACCTCAGGTGAACTCACCCCCTTCTCTCTCTCTCTCTCTCTCTCTCTCTCCTCGATTTTGCTGTTGTGATTCTTGTGAACTGGTTTTGTAGTACAGTAGTATTCAGATCTGGTCGAGATGGAGTTTAGGCTCGACAAATCGTCATAAGATCCGAACTTTATGCCAAATATGGCGTCTTTAGTCCTTTTTTTCTGTAGAAGAGCTTTTCTGTCGAAGAGCTTGATGGCATTGTCCAAAGAGTCGATCTTTATGTAGAGATTCGGCAAATGGCGGGTAGGAGAGTGGGGTTCAACACAGTAGAGGCTCAGTATTCGGATATATTACACGGACGCGGACACGGACACGGCACTAGGTATTTTGATGTTGGTTAGTATGTGGTGTGTAGGGAAGAGGAAGTGGGTGACGTTTTGGGATTTTGGTGAGGATAAGGGGCGGAGGTGAAGGGAAGAGTAGTGAATACAGCTATATGGAAGAGGAAATGGGTGCAGATTTGGTCTGGCTCGGCATTGCTACTGCTCTTCAAGAAGTAGAAGCAACCTCTTCCATGGTTTCAAAACTTGTCCCAAAATGAACTAGCTTATAAGAAATATATGCCGAAGGCTGAGCAATACCCACCCTAAACCTTCCCACCCTAAGCCTTAGGCTGAGTTTGTGATTGCTTATCATGGCTGCTTTTGCTTATTTGTAGGAGAGGCGGTCTTAAGTGTTGTTTGGTAATAACGGTTTATCAATTTCCTTTTTTGAAAATATGGTTCAATTTTGAGACAAGTTTTGAAAGCATGTGGGAGTTTGCTGTCAAAAACTGCTTTTGTTGTTCTTTTTGCATAACAACAACAATCCCAAAAACCTGTCTTTATTTATACATTTCTTGTTCTTTCTGGACTAAGATGATAGCGCTACTCAATGACCTTACCTTAACAAGAACGGAAGAACCTAAAGTAGTCACTCCGTGTTAGGTCCTCTAGTTGCATCACCTTTCTATGGGTGAGTTGCTAGTCTTCACTGAACATGTCAGAAGTCAACTTTTAACGGGCCCACTTCTAAACAAGATTGTTCTATGTAACTTGGGAACATAAACAAATTGGATTATTATTTCGCACATCGTCCGTGGGGTCCAAAAACTCCACAAGCAGTTACGGATGGTTGTTACGTGTCTGTGACTTGGTGCTATGCAGGTGAGATTGGTTGTTATTGGGACATGTGGCAACAATCCGCAACCACCTGTGGAGTCAAAAAATTTCACCGACGGTTGCGGATGGCTGTCACTTGTCCTACTAACAACCAATCTCGTGTGCATGACACCATGCCACATACACGTGGCAACCATTCATAATTGCCGGTGAAGTTTTTGGACTCCACCAATGGTGTATAAAATAAAAATTCGAATTTGGAATCACTAGCAATTATGTACTTGGGGCTTGTATGTCCACAAAGTAAAGATTCTTGTTCCATGCCCAAATAGGGTACTAAGGATGTACATATGTTTACCATTCACGAGAAGGTCTTCGTTGTATCTCCTTTTCAAACTAGGATAATGATGAGAATGACTACCATCGTTCACCGGATAACTCGGAAGTGACCCCTCACTTGAACATGATCATTGCATAGCCTTCCAAGAATATGGGATTCTAAGTGCCCATATACACCATCTCTGGTACCATTTCCTCTTTTTTACCCGTCTCCTATTGTTTACTGATATTAGTCATTAAAGTCCGACCTAAAAGTAGACAGGAGCTTCAAGTATATTTCAAAGGTATATTGAATTATACCAGCAAGATGTTTTTGGTTAAGAGTTATCATCTGAAGTACTAAAATCAAAGTAATGATTTTCATACTAATTTATTTGATATTTTTTTAGGATAATTATACCTTTTAACATATACATAAGAGGTCGGATAACAGATAATTTAGCAGCTTTAACCCCTTTTCTGAAACCCATGTAAGAGGAACTCAGAATAATGGGATTACATACTTTGCATATTTTGTCGAAGAGATTGATGGCATTGCTCAAAATGTTGAACTTTATGTAGAGATCCGGCAAATGATGGGCAGGAGAGTGGGTTTGCCTCAGTGAAGGCTCGGTATTCAGCTGTTTTACATGGACACGGTGCATGTTGTGGCGTGTCTGAGCAGTGTCAAATACATGTCCGATGTGACACTGGCAGTGCTTCCTAGGTACTTGGATGTTGGTTAGGAGTGTGTAGGGAAGAGGAAATTGGTATAGTTTTGGGATTTAAGTGAGGATAAGAGGTGGAGGTAAAGGGGCAGTGAAGACATGCATAGGGAAGAGGAAATAAGTGCGGTTGTAGCTCGATTTGGCATTTCAAGAAGTAGAAGCAACCTCTATGGTTTCAAAAGTTGTCCGAAAATGAACTAGTTTATCAAAAAACAATATAAGCAGAAATATGCAAAATAAGCATAAACCTACTGATCTAAACCTAAACCTAGTGTATGATCTAAAGCTTAGGATGGGTTTGGGATCGCTTATTATGGCTGCAGAATTATGGCTGCTTCTGCTTTTTTATTTTTTGGAAACAGTTAAAAGTTGTTTGTAATAACAAATTATCATTTGTTTTGAAAAGCTAGTTTAATTTTGGGACAACTTTTGAAAACAGGTGGGAGCATGCTGTCAAACTCAAAAGCTGCTTATGATGTGTTTTTTTATTATAAAAAAACAACAAACCCAAAGTGGCATTATAAGCTCTTCTTTCTTCATGGACTAAGATGATAGCTACTCAATGCACTTCTCTTAGCTAGAACTAGAACTAGAATGCGAAGAAGTAATCACTTGCTTAACTCTTATTTAGGTGCTATAGTTGCAGTCCCTTTCTACGAGTGAGTTGCTAGGTCAAATCTTCTCTGGATATGTTAGAAGTCAACTATGAACGAACTGGACAGATATCTAAGGTTGTTCTTTGTAACTTGGGAACATAGACAAATTGGATTATTATTTCACACATCGTTGATGGAGTCCAAAAATACTACTGACGGTTACCAATGATTGCGATGTATCCATAGTTTGGTGACATGCACGCGAGATTGGTTGTTATTTGGACACGTAACAACAATCCACAACTGTTGTTGGAGTTCAAAAATTTCACCAACTATTGCATATGGCTAGCATGTGTCCCACTAACAACCAATTCTGTGTGCATGACACCAATCCATGGACATGTGTCAATCATCTGTAACCGCCGGCGGAGATTTTGTACCCCATTGGCGGCATATGAAATAAGAATCCGAAATTGGAATCACTATTGATTATGTATCAGCATGTCATAGTGAATATGTACTTGATGCCTTTATGTCTACAAAATAAAATAATTTTGATCCATGTAAAAATAGGGTTCTACCAGGATATACATATGCTTACCATTCACGAGAGGGTCATCTTGAGTGCCCATATACACCACCATATCTGGTACCATTTCCTCTTTTTTACACTTCTCATATTGTTTAATGCCATATTAGTCATTAAAGTCCAACCTAAAAGTAGCAGGAGCTTCAAGTATAGCACAATGGTATATTGAATTATACGAGCAAGATATTTTGTGGACACCACTATTTGAACCGTGGTTTTGGTCCGCAATTTTGGTCCGTCCGCCACGTGTTGCCGTCCCATTCGCAGAGAATCCGGTGGTGGGCCCAAGCAAATAGGGGGGACAATGGGATCGGCCACATGGCTTGCGGTCCAAACCTGCGGGTTAGAACCGCGGGCAGCTTAGCATTTCCGATTTTTTTTGGGTTAGCATTTGAGGTATTGAAATCAAAATAATTAATTTCATACTAATTTACTTGATATATTATCTGTAGTGATCTTTATACCATTTAACGTTTACATAAGAGGTTTGATATTAGGTAATCAGGTGTTAGGTATATCTAAGCTCTGGCAGTAGGTTTCTACAATGATAGCGCAGATTTTTTTGGTAAGATACCATTTAAAGATACACTTCTCATCTTTTTAACACTTCTCATATTGTTTAATGCCATATTAGTCATTAAAGTCCAACCTTAAAGTAGCAGGAGCTTAAAGTATAGCACAGAGGTATATTGAGTTATACGAGCAAGATGTTTTTTTTTTTTTTTTGGGTTGAGAGTTAGCATTTGAGGTATTAAAATCAAAATAGTTAATTTCATACTAATTTACTTGATGTATTATTTGTAGTTATTTTTATACCATTTAACGTATACATAAGAGGTCCGATATTAGGTAATCAGGTTTTGGGTATATCTAAGCTCTGGCAATAGGTTTCTACAAATAATTCATGATAGCGCAGAATTTTTGGTAAGATACCATTTAATGCTACCTTAATCTTCCGTCCTCTAATCAATAGTGCACATTTGATGAATTAGTGAATAAATTGGTTGTTACATGTAGCTTGAGGTACAGATGTGTTAGCCTTGGGATGTGATATAACTAAAGACATCAGTTGCAACGAAGTTGACTTTTTGAGATTTGACTTCTAGTTGGCTAAAGACTCACCAACTCTACTATTAACCAAACGGAAGGACTTGGTGAGCTATTGAAAGTCATGTTGTAATCAGGTGAGAACAGCTAAACAAAATATTTCCTCTGACACAATTCATTAGTAAGACACATGTTTACTTGTTCAATATGTACGAATTGTGTTTCAAAGTGTCGTAAGCTTTCTCTAACCTGTTTAGATCATCTTACACTCCTTCCTTCTTCCAACCTGTATATACTAAACTAGTTCTATTTACTAGGAACTTGTCTTACCTAAATGCATCTGAGCCGTAGTATGTTTGGTCTAGACTCTTTTTCTGGCTTTTGAAAGCCTCAACAATGTATAATCCGATCTAATCTTTCTTACTACTATATTTTCAAAGATGGTTTTGGCCGTCAAGAAATACAAATTCATTTATCATAGATTCTCTTTGGTGACGTTGAAAGCAAAAGTTGTACTTTGAATGAGAGAATTGCTTACCTGGAATGATCGGGATTATAAGGAATAACATCAGACTTCTTTGGCATGTTGGTTTCCTTGGGTCCCCAAAAATTGCAAATTCACATCCCTTTTCCCCGACACTCATGCTTCCCATGGAAGCTTTATGTCAAAATCTGGTGAAAGGTTCAATACTCTCATATATCTTCTTGTATTCGTTTAGTGCACATAACACTTGTCAAGAGAAGTAGATTGGCGGATTTATTTGTCTTGACCCATAAGTAGCTATGTAGGGCATAAAAATAACTAAAATGGTGAGACTATTTAGCTACTTTTTTGGCGGTTCATGATTGCTAGTAGCATTGTTTATCGTGTCACACGCATCATCACAAACAATTGTCGCTATTATAGTGACAATAAATAAAGAATTTGAAGTAGAAATTACCTACACATTTTAAGTTAATTTTTACATGTTCTAAGCTATTTTTTACTTTATCTAGCTACTTTTTAGGTTATAGAGATAATAAGCTAGTTCAAGGTTACTTTGTTGACATGCTGGCATTGATAATATACTTCCATGCTCCTACTCTTAGTGCTCAATAAATACGGAAAATTTCAAGGATACCTGTGTATTTTTACAATCCAGGATTATGCAAATATTATTATGTAATTTGGGAAATAACCAATCCGATCTTTATTCAGTAGAGAGATGCATATATACTCGTACATATGGTTGCTTTAAGGCCCAATCTGTCAAGCCCAATACCGGTGGGCTTGACTTAGTTGACTAACACTTCCCCTCAATTAGTGTATATATATCATAGATGCCCAACTTATTACATACAAATAAAATCATGAAGTGGACATTTGGTGAAGAGATCAACAATTTGGTCTTCGGATTGAGCAATCCTAGTGTGTTTAGGATTGTCCATGCCAGGTCAAATATGTGTTTGATGTGACAACGTTTTTTTGGAGTCTTGGTGCTTCCTTGGTATTTGGGCGTTGGTTAGGAGTGTATAGGGAAGAGCAAGTGGGCACAGTTGGGATTTAGGTGAGGATAAGAGGCGGAGGTGAAGGGACGTAGCGAAGACATGTACAAGGAAGAGGAAATGGATGCGATTTTGGAGGTAGATGGAAGAGGAAACGGGTGCGATTGCTTTTCAAGAAGCTGAAGCAACCTCTTCCATGTTCTTAAAGTTGTCTTAAAAATGAACTTGCTTATTCAAAAAAGCAGGAGCATACAAAAAAGCAATATCTAGCCTAAACCTAAAGTAAGATTTGAACCTTAGACTGGGTTTGTGAATGCTTGCTTATCATGGCTGCTTCTGCTTATTTTCTTGAAAGACGGTCTTAAAGTTGTTTGGTAACAAATGTTTATCATTTTCTTAAAAAACTAGTTCAATTTTGGGACAATTTATGAAAGATAAGGGAGCATGCTGTCAAAAGCTGCTTCTTTTGTGGAAAGCACCAACATTCCAAAATCCAACTTTAGTTTTTTTCTTCTTGTTCTTTCCGGACTAAGATGATAGCTACACAATGCACTCCCCTTAGCGAGAAACGAAAGAAGTAATCAGTTCGCTTTGCATCCCCTTTCTATGAGTGAGTTATTAGTTCAGATCTTCATTGGATAGGTCAGAAGTCAACTATGAACCTGTCCGCTTCTAAGCAAGTTTGTTCTATGTAACTCAGGTACATAAACAAATTTGATTATTACTTCACACAACGTCGGTGGAGTCAAAAAACTCCACAAACAGTTACAGATGAATGTTATATGTCCATGATTTGGTGTCATGCATGCGGGATTGATTGTTATTGGGACACATGGCAACAATCTACAACCGCCGGTAGAGTTTTAGACTCTACTGACGGTTGCAGATTGTTGCCATGTATCCCACTAACAACAAATCTTGCATACATGACACCAATCCACGGACATGTGACAGCCATCCGTAACCGCCGGTGGAGATTTTGGATCCCATCGGCTAGTGTATGGAATAAAAATCTGAACTTGGAAGTACTATTGATCATGTATGAACAGCCTTAGTGAATATGATTTTGGAAACCTGTATGTCTACAAAATAAAACATTTTTTTGATTCATGTTCAAATAGGGTTCTACCAGGATGGACATATGCTTACCATTCACTAGGTCGTCTTTGCATCTCCTTCTCGAACTAGGATAACGATCAGAATTACCACTTTGTTCATCGGATAACTAGGGAAGCGACCCCTTACTGGAACATCATAAGTGTATAGCCCACCATGAATATGAGATTCCGAGTGCCCATATACACAATATCTGGTACCATTTCCACTTTTTTTACACTTCTCCTATTGTGTAATGCCGTATTAATCATTAAAGTCCAACCTAGAAGTAGGCAGGAACTTCAAGTATAACACAGAAGTATATTGAATTATACGAGCAAGATGTTCTTTTTTGGGTTGAGAGTTAGCATTTGAAATATTAAAATGAAAATAATTGATTTCCTACTAATTTACTGATATATTACTTGTAGTGATCTTTTTATACCATATAACATATGCGTAAGAAGTTGGATACTAGGTAATCAGGTTTTGGGTATATTTAAGCTCTGCCAATAGGGTTTGTACACATAATTCATGATAGAGAGCAAGATTGTTTGGTGAGATACCATTTATGTTACTCTAGTCTTCCATCGTCTAATCAATAGTGCACATTTGATGAATTAGTGAATAAATTTGTTGTTACATGTATCTTGAGGTACAGGTGTGTTAGCCTGGATGTGATATAACTAAAAACATTAGTTGCAAAGTAGTAGACTTTTTGAGATTTGAGTTATAGTTGGCTAACGACTCACCAACTCTATGTTACTATTAACCAAACGGAAGGACTTGGTGAGCTACTGAAAGTCATTTTGTAATCAGGTGAGAAAAGCTGAACAAAATATTTCCCTCTGATGCATTTCAATGGTAAGATACATGTTAACTTGTTCAGTGTATTATTATAGAATAGTGTTTCAGAGTGTTGTAAGCTTTCTCGAACCTGTTTAGGTCATCTTGCTCTAATTCCTTCTTCCAACCAATTCAGTATAAAATGAACAAAAAGGCGCTCACTGTTCTTCTAGTTGTCCTCCTGCTATCGATGAGCTCTTTGAATCGGCTACAATGGCGACATCTGCTCCTTCGTCTCTCCCTCTCCTCGTCCTCTTCCTTTTCCTCCTCACTCTCTAGCACTTCGGATACAGTACCTACTGGTGAGCTCATTTTTTCTCTCCTCTTCGTTCGAGTTTGCTGTTGTGAATTGGTTTTGCAGTTGAGTAAACTTCAGATCTGGTCTATATGTAGTCAAGAGTCGATAAAATGACATAAAGATCCAAATTTTATGTCAGATTTAGCCATCTTTATCCCTTTCTTTGTAGAACCATGTAGGAGGAACTCAGAATCATGGGATTCTACACTCTGTGAAGCTTATTCTGTCGAAGAACTTCATGGCATTGCTAAAAGGGTTGAGCATTATTTAGGGATCTGGCAAATGGCGGGTAGCAGAGTGGGGTTCACTGCGTTTAAGGCTCATTGTTCGTGTAACAAGTCTCTGTTACACGAACGTGGTGCATATTGTGGCGTGTCCTAGTGTATTTTGGTCCAAGGTTCAAAGTATCGGTATCGGAATCGGTATCGGACCATTCCTATGAGTATCGGGATCGGCGATATCGGTAGTATCGTCGGTTTCGGATCGGAGTATCGAATTTTTTGGTATCGGAAAGCAAACAACTGTTAGTAAATTATTAACATTTTAGAGAATATATTTTATACATTTATGCATAATTTAAAGTATTTTTAGTATTGTTTCTTAGTATTTTTGATATTGAATGAAATAATAGTCATCCTTGTCGATTGATTTATATGCGATAGATAAGTTTTCCTCTTTTATATGTTTTTACAACCTTACTATGCTTTTACATCCTTTCTAATTGGTCTTTTTAATTCAATTTTTTTGCCCAATTGACTGGAAAAGAGACCTCTAATGTCGGTATCGGTCAGTATCGGGTATCGGTCGGTATCGAATCGGGACATGCCAAACTGTATCGGTATCGGCCGTATCGGATCGGTATCGGCCGATACTTTAAACTATGATTTTGGATTGTCCGTTCTGTGTCAAGTACTTGTTGTTTTCCAAGAAAAGTTGAAAGAAAATTTTGTATTGATTTATAGAGGAGTTACAACTCTTTGACAAAAATTTACAAAATAGTATATACAACAATTACAGATATCTAGGGAAGTGTGGTAGTGGAATCTTAATCTTCCGTATACAAATCCGAACAAAGATGCTTCTCGACGGCAGTGTTCTTCTCAGATGCTTCCGAACTCATCAATGTCGATGACTAAGCGAAGGAAACTCTCATGAAAATGGAGTAGCTCTCTCTGTGCTCTCTGATTGCTCGGATGTATGCTATATGCTTAGCTTTTTGTATATGCTAGGTCCTCTATTCAGCCTTTACATAGGCTATTTATAGATTTCCAAGAAGGACAACCCTTTGTAACAGCTTAAAAATAATCTTTTTCTGCCTTCCGTGGAGCTACTTCACGTGCTCCATACCCGCTGTATAGCAAGTGAGCCACTGATATTAGCACTTGTCTTCAATCGTCAAGTTTAGTTTTTCTGATCTGACTTTTAACTAGCTCAAATGGCTGTCTTGTCCTCCTATACCTGTTTGGACTCCGGCTATCTGCAAACTAACCTTTTCAGTTATTAACACTTGTCCGGTCTGTACCGATTTTTTTTGAGTGGTCAGTGCTTCCTATGTATTTGGACATTGGTTAGGAGTGTATAGGAAAGAGTGCAATTTTAGGATTTAGGTGAGGATAAGAGGCAGAAGTGAAGGGAAATAGCGATGACAGCTACAGGGAAGAGGAAATGGGTGTAATTTGGTTTGGTACGACATTGCTATTGCGGACTCTGCACCGATTTTTTGGAGTGGTCGGTGCTTCCTATGTATTTGGTAGTTTATTAGGAGTGTACAGGGAAGAGTGCGATTTAGGAATTTAGGCGAGGATAAGAGGCATAGGTGTAGGGAAGTAGCAAAGACATCTATAGGGAAGAGGAAATGGGTGTGGTTTTGGTTGGCTCGGCATTGCTCCTGCTTTTCAGGAAGCAGAAGCAACCTCCATGTTTTCAAAAGTTGGCCCAAATATGAGCTAGCTTATCAAAGAAATAAGCAGAAGAGACAAAGCAATACCAAACCCAGCCTATGTTGGTGCTGGGTTTCAGATTGCTTATCATGATTGTTTCGTTTTTCTTTTTGAAACAGTTTTAAAAGCTGCTTCTGCTTATGTTTCCTGAAAAGCAGCAGAAATCCCAAACCAGGCCTTGGTTATTCACTCCTCGTTCTTTACGGATTAAGATCATAGCTACTCAATGCACTTACCTTGGCGAGAACTGAAAAAAGTAATCACTCTGGTTCACTTTGCTTAGGTGCTCTAGTTGCATCCCCTTTCTCTGAGTGAGTTGGTAGGACGTCTTCACTGTATAGGTCATAAGTCAACTATGAAACAGACTCACTCCTAAGTTAGATTGTTCTTTGTAAATTGGGAACGTAAACAAATTGGATTTTTATTTCACACACGGGTGGTGGAGTCCAAAAACTCTACCGGCGGTTACGGATGGTTTTGATGTGTCCATGACTTGATGCCATACACGTAGAATTAGTTGTTAGTGTGACACGTCACAACAATTAGCAACTGCCAATGGAGTTCAACAACTCCATCGAGAGTTGCGGATTGCTGTCACGTGTTCCACTAACAACTAATCCCGCGTGCATGACACCAAGTCATGAACACATAATAGTCATTCATAACCGTTGGTTGAAATTTTGGACCCTACCGGTGGTGTATGAAATAAACATCTGAATTTGGAATCACTAGTAATCATGTATCAACATGCTACAGTGAAGATTAACTTGGGTTCTATATATATCTAGAAAATAAAACAGTTTTAATCCACGTCCAAATAGAGTCCTACCAGGATGTACATATGTTTACAATATATATATATATATATATATATATATATATATATGAGAAGGTCATCTTTGTATCTCAAAGGCTAAAACTAGGTTAACAATCGGAATGGCCACCATTGTTCACCGGATAACTAGGAAGCGCGACCCCTCAACAGTAATATCACTGCATAGCTCGCCATGAATATGAGTGCCCATATGTTCCACCATTTTTTTTACTTGTCCTATTGTTATGGATGCCATATTAGTCATTAAAGTCCAGCCTAAAAGTAGGTAGTAACTTCGAGTATAACACAGTGGTATATTGAATTATACCAGCAAGATGTTTTTTGGGATGATAGTGAGTGTCTGAACTAAAATCAAACTAATGATTTATATCCAATCTTATTGATCTATTATTTGGAGTGATCTTTATACCATTTACCATATACACAAGTGGTCAGTTACTAGGTAGTCGGGTTTTGAAATAGGTTTATCTAAGATCTCCACTAGGGTTTTTACAAATAATTCATGAGCAAAAGATTGTTTGGTAAGATACCATTATTTTACCTAGTCTTCCATCGTTTAATCAGGTGTGCACATTTGATGAATTAGTGAATTAATTGGTTGTTACATGTATCTTGAGGTACATATGTGTTAGCCTGGATGTGATATAACCTAAGAAGCAGGATATGATATAACCTAAGAAGCAGGGACACTCCAAAATTCATGTCCTATTTGTGTCATGTCGGACACATATTGATGTTCGTCATTAAATTCGAAAGTTCTAAAAAGAGTTTGATTTAACACGTGTCACGCCCCAGTCCCAAAATATCGAGGGACTAGACACGTGGCAATGGCTCATGTCCGACTTGAATACATATAAGCTGTCTAATGTGAACTATAGTCCAAGAATCTACGAAAATACATCTAAATGTCAGGTATCTAGATCTCATCCATAAGAACAGTATGAACTAAATAGCAAACTGGAATAAATGCTATAAGTAAAGACACTGTCGAATATCCAGCAAAATGATACTAAGTCGGGTGGAGACAAATCCACTACCGATAAACGAGAGAATAAAGACAAGAAAATATAACTAGAAACATGCTAGAAAGTAACTAAGTATAAGCAGGGCCATCAACTGCTATCGTACCCTCGTCTGATGTCGGTCCGTAAAGTCGCAGGTACTCCTCGTCTCCTAAATCTGGAGAACAAAACCAGGTCCTCAGTGGGACGTAACAAGATACAAAAGAATACGAGCCAAAAGTACAGTAAATGAACATGCAAGATAGACAAAAAAATAAACACAAGAGAAGCAACTAAGACACAAGAAATTTCCACATCTAAGACGGTGGCATGCCAATGATGCTATCAAACATGACTACATGCAATCGGGATAACCGCAACTCAATGGGAGATCACGGTCCTATAGAAAGTAGGCCAATGGGGACTCCCAATCTATAGTATGGCTCTTTCGCAGCCCAATGGGAGCTCACGAATGAGGTAGTCAAATGAACAAGTCTCTATCGCAGCACAATGGGTACTCACAATCGAGAATGCTCAAATATAGTCAATGCCTAATAACGATCATCTAGGAACTAAAGAAATCAATCGAGTCAACTCAAGGAACGTAGAGTAAACATATACCATCACAATATGACTATGAAACAAATAGTGATCCATGAAAAAGAGCAAATAATGTACATGCACGTAAACGAGAAAATAAGACTAGAGCAGCAGGAACCAATCAAATATGAAAAACGCATCAAGAAACTATATACGACAAGAAAATAACAACTGAAAAGGAAAGCATGCAAATAATGTACAAGAGTTGGCAAGGTATCTTGCACGACAATGTATAAATAAGTCAAGGAAATAAGTAGCAAAACTGCAGTATTTGGCAAGGTATACTTGCCTGGGGTTCTGGCTTCAACTGTAGCTCTGGTCTCAGTAGGATTTGCAGGTACTCTTCCGGTTGCTGAAATAAACATCTCCAACAGTCTCAGAAAATATCAAATAGCTAGAAACGCCTGTCCTTGAGTCCAATTTGGACACAGGGGCAAAAATGACAGTTTTGGGTCAAAGCGGGGTCCACATGTGGGCCACTTTGTACCGAAAAGCGTGTCAGGGTCAAAGGTCTCCAATTTCGTCAAACTTAGTGTCAACAAGTCAGGAACGATGATACCAACCCAACGGAACTTCCAGAATTGGATTCCGATGAGCCGATCACAAAATCGTCCGTCAAGTGGAGCCGGTGGGGCCCACGATACGCAATTTTGTCAATGTTCTCAGAATCGAACCAAACTTGGGTCACAGGACCAGCGTATTGCTACGAGTCCGATGGCGCAAGTTTCGTCTCGATCCGACGTGTGTACACAAAGTTACAACGTGTTCCAGAATAGACAGATACGGGGCGTTGTCGGCGGATACGCGTTGATTCCGGTGTGCACGCACATCCAAATCAACTTCTGCGAAATTCTGCACGTCCGTATCAACGGCGCGCACATTTCGGTAAAGACCGCGTGCGACCAAGTCGTCCCGTTTGGCGGGACGCACTCAGTTCCGGGGTGAAACAAGGCGTTGGTTTTTCTGTTTTCGGATCACGGTTCGCGATCATCACAGGACGCGACGCACCGAGTGGGTTGCACGGGCATCGAGAGGGTTATACAGTCTACGCGACACAACTGATGGAACGGAAAACGGAATAACGAGGAGAGAGAACGGGTTACCTGAACAGGGCTCCGTGAACCGAGAATTCTCGTGTCCGGGATGTTGGTTCGCGTCCTTGTCACCGTGTCCGCTGTGTCGGCTCTACACAGGATCCGTGTCCGGGCTAGGGTCTGTGTCCGGAGACAGCGGGGTGTACTCGCCGGAGACTGCGTTGGCCGGGGTTGGCTTCGCCGGAGGGAGTCGACGCGGGGGTCAGTCGGCCGGACGGGGGGTCACACGGCCGGAGCGGCGGGGGAGGAGAACTGTGCTGGAGCGGCGGGACGGTCGGGGGAACACAACACAGGCCGTCGGGGTGCACTGCGTCGGCCGGCTGCTGCGTAGTCGGGGCTGGACAGCGGTCGGAGTCCGCTGTGGGGAGTCGGTTCAGTCGGCGCCGTGTGCACGACCGGGCCGCTCGGACAGTCGTGGGGGAACAACTGCACAGTGGCGGTCGGTGAGAAATGCACAGGCCGGTGGCGGGGCTGTAGCCGGAGCCGCCGCGGGGGTGGACTGGCCGGAGCCGAGTCGGTCGGCCGGCCGGTCGGGCTGCTCAACCGCGGGGGAGACGCTCTGACTGTCAGTCGGGTGAGAGCCTGCCGCGGGTTGAAGTCGCCGCTCCGCCGGAGCGGGGTCAGCCGCGGGGGAGAAGCTGTGCACCGACCGGAGTCGGGCCGGAGGGAGGTCGGGGAAAAGGGGGGTGGCGGCTGACGGCTAGGGTTAGGGTTAGGGTTAGGTTTAGGGATTTTTATTATTTTTATTTTTGTGGAGAACTAGGAAAAATATGTATTTATACATGCATAAATTTGGGCTTGGGTTTGACCTAGGATTTGGGCTGGGTCAATGTTCCTTGGGCTTGGCTTCGGCTCTCATGGGGATGTTGGGTGTTTGGCACGGGTTTAATTCGGTTTAAATGTACATTGGTTTCTAGGGCTTTAAAAATGCTTCCGGAGTCCAATAAATTCTCGAAAAATTATCCTATGTCCGGTTTTCCATTTTACACCAGAAAATATTATTTTCATAATATTTTAATATTAATTAACATTATTTAAAAATTCTTTAATCACAAAATATCCTAGTTTTAATTTCCAAAAATTACAGAAAAACTGTGAGAAAATATATTTAAATTTTTTGAAAAATCAGGGGAATTACAACACGCATAGTGGCAGTCACTATGGGGAACGCTCAATCTATATATATTGAGATATGTGGGGGATTGTTAGTGTTTTTGTCTTTGGACTAGTAAAGATAGTCCCACATTGGCTACACCACCAAGTGGATATCTCAATATAATACTTTGTATGAGTTGAGGTGTGCACATGGGATGTGGTGGGGCATATGGGTGCCATGTGGGGGTATTTTTCTAGGAGAAAAAAATTAACTCATGAAAGCATCTCTGTTTTTGTCATGCTCTTGAAATTATTTCCATAGGAGCTAAGTCCTAAAGGGGCTTAGCGACTCGGACTCGGACTCCGGCTCAAGGACGCAAAGTGGTACTTTGTTGGCGCCATTTGTACTTAGTACGTCAGCATCGTCGCAAGGCGGTTGTGCGCTGTTGTGCGTTGTTGCGTTTGTGCGTTGTTGGTGCACTTTTGAGACAGACCGAAAAATTGAGAAAGAGGAGTCCAAAGGAGTCCGTTCGAGTCACACAAAGAGGTGACTACGAGCGTTCCAGAAGTTCTTTTGTGAACTTGCTGACTCCTGGGAGCAGATTGTCGATAAAGGATGAATCTTGCTTTGAGCAACGGTTCTTCTTGGTTCGTTCGTTCTGTCTGATTGCAACTGCGTTTTGCAAGGAAGAACGAAAGTAGTTTTCGTTTTATTGTGACTCTGTTCCTGTCTGCAACTGCGATTGTAAGGAAGAACGAGAAGTTTGGTTAATTCTGATTCTTTTGTAATCTTGAGAGCAAGTTGTAATCAGAATTCTTATGTAGTTTTTCATGGAAATCGAGAATAGTCAGAGTGGAAGTTTTTATGTGAACCTCTGATCTCAACCATGCGTTCTTTCATATTTGGTTAAGCCTCGGAACTAACACTATTTACTAGGAACACTAGTTCTGTTTACAAGGAATCCTGAATGCATCTCCTTTGCTAGCTCTGCTCTACCTCATATAACTTGTGTCATAAGATCTCCTGGTGCCTGCATGTTTGCAACTGAGTCATGATACATATCGTTTAGTCTTTTTTCTGACTTTGGAGAGCTTCAACAATTTATAATCCGATATAAGCTTCAACAATTTATAGTATGATCTTATTTTGCCTAATCCAAGTCCTGCAGAAGTCTTGTTTGTCTTGGCCTATAGTTTTGGCTGGTGAGATTCAATTGTAGCAGCAGAGTGGTTTGACTCCCATACTCATTAGTGAGACATTGTCTCTTTTGGTGTCAGAGATTTAGAAATATTTGGGTACGAGAAGAGAGTTAGCACCAGCCAACAGAAGCGACAAAGTGATGTCCGTCCGTACAAGTGTTACGTCCATTTCGAAGGTGACAAATGAGCATTCCAAAAGTTCTTTTATTTGAGTTTGCTAGTTCTTGGGAGTATATTGACAAAAATGGTCGAATCTTGCTTTGAGCAACTGTGATCTTTATCCACCCAGCAAATATTTTATTTTCGTCTCTTCTTTCATTCATTCTCGTTGTAATTGCTAGTTTTAATAGCTTTTAATTCCAAGAATTTGTTGTTGCAATATTTCTGTTTCAAGAGTAGTTGTAATTTTATTTTATTTTATGTAGTACGATATTTGTAACCTAGAAATAACAATTAGTAGGCCATTTAAACTGAGTTCTCTGTAAAGAAATACATTCATTTATTGCTCGCAAAATCGTTTGTTTCGAACATCCACTCTGAAACATTGTGAATGTTTTCTTGTTTCACATTTGAATAGAAGAATGTAATTTGTGAGGAATTTTTTTTTGAAAATCCTTGTAATGATAGAACTTTTTAAGTGAGATGTTTGTGCTGAATGCCTCTCTTGTTTCCAAGTGGAGTAGTAAAAGCTAATTAGATGATAAAATAGTAATTAGACCTTGTCTAATTACAATTCAATGGTTGGCAAGAACGACTTTTTTTTTATAGCAATTGGGGTTAAATAATTAGACCTGGTTGTCTAAATCCTGGCTGGACGGTTCAATGGCTGGCAAATGCAATTTTCGATAGTGATAGCAGATTTTGTACCACTGGCTCAGTCTGTGGGCCAAATGTTCATCTGAGCCAAATTTTTTTGTAGGCACAGCAGTCCGAAGTCCGGCTCGATCAAATCCGGGTTGGGCTGGTCCAGGCTAGGTCAAAGTCCATGATCAACCTCACCTACAAGTTTTTTGGGTCGAGCTGGATTTGCCCCTCCTGGCCCGAGACCAGTCCGGTCGTTCAAACATGTCAGGTCAGGCATACCTCCCTGGCCCACAAAGCCCATATATATATATATATATATATATATATATATATATATATATATATATATAACAAATGAGCTAAGTAGGAATTGAACCCTGCATAGAATGAACAAAATCCCACTTCTTAGTCCTTAACTAACTAACCACAAGTTCTGCATCATATTATTTTTGTTAATTGAATGGTCTGTGTGCTGGCTTGGACCTAGTCCAAACTTAGCCCGGACCAACGCTACTCAAATCTGGGCTTGTTGATATGGTATGTTGGGTGTCATATTTAAGTATAGTATAAACACATGAGAATATCCTGAGGACATATTTGGGATGCCAGAATATGTCACAGGATATTCCATTATGAGATTATTGTCATAATGATTGAGATCATTGTATTAATGACTGTAAGGCTATATAATGCCAATGAGACAATCAATAAAATCATCAACTAATTTCAACAGGGCTCCCACTGAAGGTGTTTGGGTGTGTGTGTTTTGTGAAGGACAACAGGCCATCAGTTGGAAAACTTGACCCTAGAGCGGTCAAATGCATCTTCGTAGGCTACTCGGCGACCCAGAAGGGGTATGTGTGCTGGAGTCCAGTAGAGAAGAAGAAGTTTGTCAGTATGGATGTCCACTTTTGGGAGCATGAGCCATACTACTACCAGGACGGAACTTCACACAATACGCTTAATACTGCCAGTATTAAGCGAGAGGGGGAGATGAAGAACTTGGTGGTAACCGATTTAGAAGTTTGGCATGGAGGCACGGAGAAGGGACAAGAAGGTGAAGGTGTTAGGCCCACGGTTCAGGGAGAGTTATTTACCTACAACAGGAGAGAAGCAAACTGCAGGACCAGTACCGACAGTGCCAGTGCCAAGTCCCTTGCCTGCGTTCGTCCCAACTCCTGAGGCACCGACACCAACCCCCCCTCAGGTGATACCCCCTCCTTCATAAGATATCATTCCTCCTACTTCTACTCCTCCCACACCACTATCTGTACGGAGGACCACTCGCAGCAATGCAGGAAATCCTTCAAACATATATGGTTGGGATATTGCTCAGTTTATTTCTTATGACCATATCCCTTCTTCTCATGGAGCATTTATAGCATCTTTGGATAGTATTACTGTACCTAACAATTGGCAGGTTGCCAAGAACGATCCAAAGTGGAAAGCGACAATGTACGAGGAGTTGGGAGCTCTGGAGAAGAACCACACTTGGGAGCTTGTGAGACTGCCAGAGGGGAAGAGAGCAGTTGGATGCAAGTGGGTCTTTACCGTGAAGCAGAACCCAGATGGACAGGTTGAGCGCTACAAAGCTCGACTAGTAGCCAAAGGATACAGTCAGACGTACGGCATCGACTATGACGAGACATTTGCACCAGTTGCAAAGATGAGCACTGTCAGGACTATAATTTCTCTGGCAGCGAATGGTGGATGGAAGCTACACCAACTGGATGTGAAGAATGCGTTTCTTCACGAGGATCTAGTGGAGGAGGTGTACATGGAGATACCACCAGGATTTGGCACCAATCAGACAGTAGGCAAGGTCTGCAGGTTGAAGAAGTCCCTCTATGGACTGAAGCAGTCTCCTCGAGCGTGGTTTGACAGATTCAGAAGGGCGATGATAGGGATGGGATATCAGCATATTAATGCTGATCATACTGTGTTCTTCCGTCGGAGTGGAGGCCACATCACCATGCTTGCGGTGTATGTGGACGATATGATTATCACAGGAGATGATGAGCAGGAGATCGCCCAACTCAAAGGAAAGCTTGGCAAGGAATTCGAGGTGAAGGATCTCGGACTTCTTCGGTACTTCCTTGGGATTGAGATTGCTCGAGAAGCAGAGAGGATTGTTCTCTCTCAAAGGAAGTATGCACTGGACCTTCTCACAGAAACTGGGATGTTGGGGTGCAAACCTGCAGCGACACCAATAGATCAGAGGTTCAAGATTGATGCTGAGGCTGGAGAACCAGTTGATCGGGACAGATATCAGAGACTGGTTGACAAGTTGATCTATTTGAGCCACACACGTCCTGATATCTGCTTTGCAGTAAGTGTGGTGAGCCGCTACATGCATGACCCACGGAAGGGTCATATGGATGCAGTGTACCAGATTCTGAGGCACTTGAAAGGTGCTTCCGAGAAGGGACTAATATTCAGGAAGAACAATCACGTGAGCATCGAGGGATACTGTGATTCTGACTGGGCTAGTTGTGCTGATGACAGGAGGTCTACCTCGGGATATTGCATATTTTTAGGAGGTAACGTGGTCTCCTGGAGGAGTAAGAAGCAGTCTGTGGTGGCCAGATCGACAGCTGAAGCAGAGTACAGAGCTATGGCCTTGGGAGTTGCAGAGCTGCTATGGTTGAAGAAAATGCTGGTGGAGCTGAAGCTGGATCAAGGAGCCAAGATGAAGCTGTGGTGTGACAATCAGTCAGCTATTAGTATCGCCAACAATCCAGTACAGCATGACAGGACCAAACACATCGAGATTGATAGATTCTTCATCAAAGAGAAGTTGGATAGTGGATTACTGGAGCTTGGCCATGTTCCAACCAGGAATCAAGTAGCAGATGGACTAACCAAGGGACTCACCTCAGTGAGCATGATTAGAGGTTGTGACAAGATGGGCTTAGTGAATATCTTTCACCCATCTTGAGGGGGAGTGTTGATATGGTATGTTGGGTGTCATATTTAAGTATAGTATAAGCACATGGGAATATCCTGAGGACATATTTGGGATGCCAGAATATGTCACAGGATATTCCATTATGAGATTATTGTCATAATGATTGAGATCATTGTATTAATGACTGTAAGGCTATATAATGCCAATGAGACAATCAATAAAATCATCAACTAATTTCAACAGGGCTCGTGTTGGGTTTGAGACTTTATTTTAGAGCGGATCCGGTGCGCTCTCGGTCCGATCAGACCCAAAATCGATCAAACCTAGGTTCGAGTCGACCCAGTTGATCCACTTCACAACATAAACTCAATACAAAGGTTTAAATGAACCCATGACATGTTATGGAAATAGGATAAACATAGGATAAGTACATATTGGTTCAGAACGTAGAAACACATTTAACTTTTAAAATTAAAGATCTCTTTGTTTTTTCAAAAAAATGGTGTCCAAAAAACAAATTAGTCATTAAAAAAGTTTTTATAAACTGCTTTTACCAAACCACTTTAAATACTAAAAGCAATCATGATAAACAACAACAATTACCAAACCCAATCTTGAACATAAGCTTTTGATCAAGCTCTTGAAATATGAGCTCATTTTATAGAATATTAAGATTCAATTGTTGTCCCATGCTGGGACAAAATGAGTAGAAATGAGAAAGAAAAAATAGTTCAAATGTGCTAGCATTCCATTTTCTATTATTGTCCAAACCAATTCTATATTTTTTATTCTTATAAATTTGTGACACAAGCTTTTTTTTTTTTTTTTTCCAAGTCCGAACAGTTTTTTTACAGTTTAAAAAAAATTAAAAAAAATGGTAAGCATATCGGGTTGCGGTTTGGGTACCGAAACCTACAAATCCTCTTCCCACTCTCCTTATTCTCTCTGTGGTTGGTTCCCTTTGCCATGTCCTCAATTCGAAAGAAGCACCACCGCCACCACCACCACCGGCGGTTTCTGGCCGAAATAGGAGCAGAGCACGGCGGCTATTGCTGGCGGAAGACGTAATCTCACTCAATCGAACTTTCCTTCTCATATTTTGTGCTTAGATAAGAGCTAACTTTTCCTATTTGTCGGAATTATTGTCATTAAATTTGGGGAAACCACTGGACATGCCAAAACTATGCTAAGACACTCGAAAGTCGGCGCCTTTGCGCGTGTCCCCGTGTCCGTGCAACAAAGTTAGCGACTTTTTCTGTTCTTTATTGCAAGTTTTTTTTCCCAGGCATGGCGAATTGTTACGTGTTATAATTAAATTTCCCTATTTTCCCTTCTATTTGTTGGAAACTATTATCATTAAAATTTGGGGGGAAATTAACGGACATGCCAAAACTAGCTAGGACACTACAAAAGTCGCACCTTTGCACATGTCGCCGTGTCCGTACGACAAAATTACTGCCTTTCTTCCCCAGCTCCCAGTTTGTCAGTGGTTCTTACTTGCAAAGTGTTTTTTTCTTCTTCCAGACATGGAGAATTGTTACGAGTCCTTGCCTGGGTTCCTCAGTGGCAAGGCGGCGGAGCAGTCCGCTGCTGAAGTCACACTCATCGAGTTGCAGAAATCGGGCAAGACGAACATTAACATACCCACAAAGTTTTTCGGTATGATTTAACTACATGAAGTTAATATAAAAGTGTTAATTTTGTGAGCATATGACTTAACATTTCATTGTATGATGCTAAAGATTAGAAATTTATGTACATGTTTTTAATATTGTGGTCGTCGTCATCATCTCCCAGACTTCTACCATCAGAAATGGATTGGCTACGGAGCACGAAAGTTCCATAAAAGAATTGACGAAGTTTTATGATGTTGTTAATCTAGACGTCCCAGGGCGGACTGAGAAGTAATACATATAACTAAGAAGTATAATGTAGCTTAAGAGAATCGAACTTGAGATTTCTTGGTTACCACTAGGCCATTTTTAATATCTATTCTTGGCTTACTCGGATCCGTGGCAGAGCCACCCATCCAACCCTAGCTAGTGGAGTGGTGTCTACAATCCAGAGTGCTCAACAGGGAGCCCCCCTTTCGCGGAAAGGGGTCTACAACCCGGGTCACCCAACAAGGAGCCCCCACCCCATCCAAGTAGGCCACGCCCGTGGCACAAAGCCACCCAGCCGGCGTCCAAGGGGAGGCTCGAATCGTGGTCTCCCCCATAGGAGCCCCCAATTGTAACCACTAGGCTACAACCCTTGGACATATATATATATATATATATATATATATATATATATATATATAGACACATTCACACGCGCATGCGACAACAACAAAGCCCTGATACCAAATACAATATCCTTCTTTATATAGCCTCAATCTAAGTTTGTTTAGGTCGACCCCTTATTCTAGCAACTTTAACTAGTAGTATCCTATCTTTCCACCTAACTAGTGCATCTATTTGTCTCCGCGGCAAATGACCAAATCACCTGAAAATCTCTCTATTCGAAAATGTAATCATAGTAGGATAGTTTTTATGCCCCCTCTCTTTTCTTTAGAATAGTAATGACTGTAGCTTATAGTACATTTTCATACCTTCATACCTTACTTGAAACTTGCCTACAAGTTATTCTGAAGTTTCGACTATAGTATTTCCCTCATTGTTGCTTACCTTTTTAAGTTCAAATATGCAGCATGAAACCGGTCTGTGCAACAATCTGCTCCAAGAATATACTCAGAAGATGAACTATGCTATCCCATCCTATATTATGCAAGAATCATTCCTCTGGACCAAACCATTTTACCTGTACTGTCTATATTGGTGGGATCCACTACATCGGGGCTGTAGCCAAAACCAAGAAAGAGGCAGGGATCAAAGCAGCAAGGACCGCCCTTTTGGCAATCCAGCGTATGTAAAAAAACCTTACAACCATTATTTTAGTAGAATTTAAGTAATTATGTGAAATACTTTTATTTGATTCCGAGTGTGCCACATGCACAAAAAATGGAGCAAATTCAGTGATTAGGTTTAATTGTTTTAATTAATGAAAGAAAGTGAAATAACTCGAAAAGAAAAAGTATCTACAATCTTTTTCCTAATAACATTAGTTAATCCTTAGTAGCAAAAGGGAAAAAAGTTAAAAACTGTCTCATTTGAAGATAATGAAAGTGAACGAAAAGACCAAACTTAACTGGCTCTTGTGGCCAGTGACAAGAGGTATAACCTCCCTAGCTAGGCGGACGGTCTCAGGATGAAACCGCGGGGGAGGTGTGGGACAGTGGGTCCAAATGGAATGCAACGCAACGTGCACAAAGTCCTGTGCGCATCACCGGACATCTCAAAAGAAAAAAGGTGAAAGAAAAGAAAGTGCTTTCCTATTTCTCTCTTAATCCTCTTTCCTACACTTGGAAACAGACATTGCTCATGGAAAATTCAAGCCAATTTTTTTGCATCTTAGGAGCTAAAACCTTATCAGAAGGTAATGGAGGCACAAGGAGAACTAATATCATATTCGACTCTTCCTTTCACTTCATATTCTCTCATTCCCATCACCACCCACTGGAACCAATTGCATCATAGTATTTGATTTTAGATGGATGAGAACTTAGGGAGTAAAGTTGAATAAAGTGTGTTTCCCTTGTTTGGTTCTTGAAAGAAAGAAAATATGGAAAAACATTCTCCTATACTCTTGTCCAAGAAAACTGTTGCAGCAGTCGAAGGAGTGAATATGGATAATGATATATGTTTTTTTTCTTCCAATTTTTCCTTTGCCCTGTTTTATCTTATAGAGTAGAGATTTATGTTACTTTATGCTCTTTTCCTCGGCCGAGACAGCCACTAATGGTGCTTCTCAATACATTGTTGTTCCTCAGAAGTTCCTCAGAACTAAAGATGATGTGGCAGCGGCACGGGGTACGGTTGGGCCTCCGAACCGAGCTATTGAAGGAGACGACATGTTGACGGTTCAAGGTAACAACATTGAGATGTCTGGTAGAAGAAGGGAAGATGAGCCTATGGACCGTTTTAATGACATGAAACCAAATGGCTGTTTCCAAAATCAAGAACAGAACAACATGACAACAATGGACGCTGAAAGTTCTGATCAATCTCATGAGAGAAAACTGGCAGACATATCTTTGTTGCAACAGGAGTGATGAAAGCTGTCGAGTTGGGGAGCATGTCATGCTTAGCGGGATAGGACATTGAGCAATCAGATAGAACATTGAGATGGATGAATTGCAATACAATGGATAGAATATACAGTTAGTTTATTTATGTGAAGAAATGGTGTCAATTGAGAATGAGAACTGTTAAAACTCGAAGTATGGGCATCTGTAGTTAGGCTCAGGAATGCAATGGTTGGGATGAGTTACGGAAGCTTAGTTAATGAACCTGCTATGCTGACAAACTTTCTCACAAACTATTTCTTGCGTCGTCTAGTTGGCAAGTCTTTACTGGATCTAGGGTTTCAAAAACTGTGATTCCTTCCTGTTGCCAATTCTCCAAGTTGGACTTGATAAGTAGACTTTGTAACAGAGTTTGTAAATTGGTTTGTTAGCATAGCATTACTCTTGTAGTTATTGTTCTTAATTTTCTGCAACATCAGAAAGTATGTTAGTTAAATGTAACTCTGATGTATTGTGTTAATTGGGGATTCTTAATTCTAATTCTATATATTGCAAGCATTCTCAGAATTCTGGTTTTTGCCTGGACACCCAATTTCTTTTTCTTCCTTGTTTCAGTACAATATCAAGTATCATTTCTGTCTGCACCAGAAAGTTTGTAGGAGATGCAAAGGTTTTTGTTTCTTGAAACATCTACTTATGTGGTTATTTATAAATAGTATATACGTGCGTACGTTGTTATTAGAAGACTAAAAAAGACAGCTGGTTTAATTATTTTAATGTTTATTAAGAAAATCTAGGAAGGCTAAGAGACAACAATCTTAATTATTCTACGTTTATTATCATTGTATTTTTTTTTTTTTTTTTGCTAAAGAAGAATTTTATTATGATCTGGGGATAATTTGGCTATATCAGAGTTGATAGTAGCCATTAAACAAGGAGAAATAACCTCATACAACTAACTGGGTATATTGATTAGCAAACACACAGTGAGATGCTAATGTGTGAGCAACTATGTTTACATTTCTAGGAATGTAGTTAAAAGATAGTCCTTGATTGGAGTAGAGTTTCTGGCGAGTATATTCGATGACACAGTGGACAAAATTGCTCCTTCCCCACCCCTACCTCCGGCTGACCACCCCGCCCCGCCTTTCCGACCGCCTACAACCCCCTGCGGTTGACCCTACCCCCCCCCCCCCCCCCCCGCCCCCCCGGGCAGCTAGTGTCCGCCTCCGGCTGCACACACACCCCTGCTCCCCTCTCTTCGCGCGCAGCGGCGACGGCGGCAACACTATTGCTAGTCGAGGGCGGAGCAGCCGGATGGGGGCAACCGCCGGAAGGGGGGGGGGGGGGGGGGGGTGTGAGAGGCATGAATAATTTCATCTTTATTTTTTTTAGGGTATCAAGTTGATACCTATCAAAGTTGAGAGTATTAAGTTGAACAATTTGAATAGTTGAGGATATCAAGTTGTAATTTACCCTAATTTTAATTAGTAAACATGTAAATATATATTTGAAATGAAAAGTTTAGGATGACCCTGAACTTGTTCTGTTATATAGTAGTATAGATGCTAAAAATTGTATTCATGAATCCTCAGCACTATGTTCCTTTTGTTGGGAACACGTGCGCTCTGATACCACGTGTTGGACGCATTGCGGAAGCGTTTTGTCAACCCACCTGAGATGACCAACAAATTTACGAACACCAAGCACAGATGAAAACAAGTATATGGCGGTGACTACGTCACCTGGACAAATTTTAACCTTTATAACTCAGATGAAATTACAAGATTGTAAAAAACTAATGTTGAAACCCTTTGCCCTAATAGATTTAACCCCCTTACCACACTCAAGAAGAAAAGCAGAAGATTACAATTGAAATCACTCACCAACCCGTAGCAATTTTTCTAACCGAAGTTGACGACTCCTCAATTAGATCTCCTTCTTTCTTCTGTCTTGGATGGCGAAGTCCTAAGAGCAAAGCACGGACTTTCTCTTAGATTTTCTGTGGACGAGCACCCCAAATCTCCAACTTGTGCTTCTCCTTTGGGCCTCCACCCTCCTCCCTATTTATAGGATGAGAAACCTATTTTAGGGTTAGGAAACCCTAAAAATAGCCAACCATAAGATCCAGCCGTCCATTAGCATCCAACGGTCCAAAATATAACATAAAAATTTCAAAACATGAGCAGCCGTCGTCGACACCGAACTCGGACTGAGTTCGGTTCAAAGGTTCTGGAATACTACACCGAGTTCGGCCCGAACTCGGCCAGGGACCGAGTTCGGACCAAACTCGGCCCCCCTTCAGCAGACTTGATTCCCAACAATCTCCCCCTCAAGTCTGATGAGAGGTGTTGGCTCCATGGCTCCTCAAATGGACTCCATGCTCGTCGTCCCACGACAGAAATTCTGCTCTCCCATGCCACCGATCTCCGATCCCCCCGAGTTTCTTTGCATCTTCCATTATCTTCAGCTCCTTGACCGTCACGTCGATGCTAGTTGCCATGCGTAGCACCTCCTGCACTACTGGGATCCTGCCGATATCGATGATACGGCCAAGACCGAAGTCCCCGACGATCAGCCTCACCGTGAGTCTTGGCTGCATGTCCCCGACTTCCGTCTTCCACCGGAACGTGTTCTCGTTCCGACGAGCTTCTTCACCCTTGGCTGGCCCAACCAAGCGGACGGTGCGATTCTTTCGAGATTCGAACTCCTGAATTTGCCCACCTTCGTGTCCGAACTTGAAGCTCCCCCATACACATGCGTTCTCGAGTAGAACATTACGCACTGTGCATGTTGTCAATGACCCACAACTTCCTTTGAACTGTGTGAATGATGATGCTCCTGCCTCCGATTGAGTTTGCTGCAAACCTTGATCTCCTCCTTGGCCTCGAACTGCTGAAACCAATGTCGCTCTGTGAAGCTTTGGCAAATCACCCGTCACCAAAACCAGATCAGTGAAGCAACCCCACCTGGAGACCAACCAGTGTCATGGGACCGACAAACTGACCCTCAATCTTTGACTCATCACCATTCGTCGCTTTGTCTCAACGAACCGAATCCTCTGTATTCCTCAAAGTATCTCGAAGCCCCTCCAAGTTAAGTTTTCGAAGATCCACCTCCTGTCGAATACCCCTCGAGTCTCCATCCGGTGTCTATGGCCTGCCTGTACACCTCAACGAATTGAGCCTGTACATGCCACAACACAAATCTCCTCGAGCCAGCTGCTGGAAATCCTTTGTAAGCATCCAATCTTTGTCCCCAAACAAACTGCGACAACCATCATCCGCCAGCCTCCCTACTGAAACCAAGTTGTAGCACAAACTCTGTATATGTCGCACATCCTTAAGAACGAGCTTCTCACCAAGCTCCGTTGTCAATTGCACATCACCGATACCTACAACTGCAGTCGTCCCCTTGTTTTCCATCTTCACACGTCCAAACCCGCCATCGCGGTATGACGTGAAGATCCTCCTATATGGAGTGGCGTGATACGATGCCCCCGTCCATGACCCAGTCGTCATCATGACACATGTCACAAGGTTCCTCTGCGCCGGTTGTTGCGATGATAAGATCTTTCATAGTCGTGCGATCCTCCTGATCATCCTTGTCTTTGGCCTTCTCATCTTTGAGCTTCATGTAGTTCCTCTTGATATGACCCCTTTCGCTACAGTGATAACAGCCCTTCTTGCGATCCACAATCGCAAGATCCCGAGAACCCCCCCATGTCCTCGCCTGTGACTTGGGGCTTCCCTTCCCATAGGAAGCCACCAGAGCAGACTCCTGCGACAATTCCACTTGGTTACGCCGGATCTTCTCGTTCAACAAGCTGCTTTTGACTGCCTCCATCGTGACAACTCCATCAAGAGCGGAGTTGCTCACCGACACCACCAACGTCTCCCAGATTTTCGGCAGAGAAATCAAAAGCAGAAGGGCCTGAAGCTCATCCTCAATCACCATCTTCATCGCAGACAGCTGATTGATGATCGTTCAGATGTTGTGCCACCGGTGCACCCTCCGTGTACTTCGAGTTGACGAGTTGGTGAATCAGAAATGCCTTGTTGCCAGCCGTCTTCCTTTCGTACAACAAATGCAGCTTCTCCCACAATACTTTTGCAGAATTCTCCATGGACACGTGGTGAAACACCGAGTCGTCCAGCCATTGGCAGATGAATCCAACAACCTTCCGATCCAGTCGTTTTCAGTCATCAGCACCTTTGTCCGTCGTCTTTTCGCTGTCGCCCTCCAACGAACCATGAAAGTCCTTGCACCAGAGTAGACCCTCCATCTTTGGCTTCCAAATTGTCCAGTTCTCCCCTGTGAGGGTGATCATATGAGTGTTCATCTGCTCCGTAGACATAGTTGCACCTTCCCTCTCGAGAAGAACTTGGCTCTGATACCACGTGTTGGGAACACGTGCGCTCTGATACCACGTTTTGGGCGCGTTGCGGAAGCGTTTTGCCAACCCACCTGAAATGACCAACCAATCTACGAACATCAAGCACAGATGAAGACATGTATATAGCGGTGGCTACGTCACCTGGACAAATCCCAACCTTTATAATTCCGATAAAATTACAAGATTGCAAAAAATAAATGTTGAAACCCTTTGCCCTAATAGGTTCAACCCCCTCACCACACTCAAGAAGAAAAGCAAAAGATTATAATTGAAATCACTCACTAACCCGTATCAATTTTGTTAACCGAAGTTGACGACTCCTCGATTAGATATCATTCTTCCTTCTGTCTTGGATGACGAAGTCCTAAGAGCAAAGCACGGACATTCTCTTAGATTTTCTGTGGACGAGCACCCCGAATCTCCAACTTGTGCTTCTCATTTGTGCCTCCACCCTCCTCCCTATTTATAGGATGAGAAACCTATTTTAGGGTTAGAAAACCCTAAAAATAGCCAACCATAAGATCCAGCCGTCCACTAGTATCCAACGGTCCAAAATATAACATAAAAACTCTAAAAGCCGAACAGTTGCCGCCGACACCGAACTCGGACCTAGTTCGGTTCAAAGGTTCTGGAATACCACACCGAGTTCGGCCCGAACTTGGCCAGGAACCGAGTTTGGCCCGAACTCGGCCAAGAACCGAGTTTGGCCCGAACTCTGCCCCCCTTCTGCAGACTTGATTCCCAACACCTTTCCCATGTTTTACATTTTATATATGATGCATGACTTTAATAGTCTACCATGCATGGATAATACTGTAATTTAACTAGGCAAACCTTTGCATATATGTTGCACTTTCAACTTCCATCTTTCTTTCTTTTTAGATGTTCAGTGATACGGACGGGACTTTACGCACGCTGTGTTGCATGTCATTTGGACCCACTACCCCCAAACTTCTTCTGTAGTTTGATCCCGAAACCTCCGTCCAGCCAGGATGATTATACCTCTTCTCACTAACCAAATCTTTCTTGAAAAAGAAAAATAAGAGCGTCTCCAACGCTGTCGTGGCTTTGGAAAAAAATGTTGCCACATAGAATTTACAACTTATTATTTCAAAAATTCTTCTCCAATACAAATGTGAAGTTGGTTGTGAAGTTGACATGGCAATCACATGACAAGGACAATGTGAAGTTGATTGTCTTGATCTAGACAATGGGCTTCACAATGACTTTATTCCACATCATCAATTATGAATAAAAATATTTATAAAAAAAGAAAGAAGTGAAAAAGTTGTCTTGCAAGTTGGAAAAAAAATAGTTTTTATTGCCTTCTCAATACTTTTGAATTGGAGAACACTTTTGTATCTCATTGTCGTGTGTTAATATAATATTGTCACATATGAAAGACATTGTCTTGTATCTTATGCCACATGGAAATAACAACACAAAACAAGACAATAAGGTTGTAGATGCTCTAAGAACTTTTCGAGGTTAACAACAATGTCTTGCGCTTGAGGGGACATTAAAGAACACAACTTTTCCATCATTTTTCAGTTTCCATTTAACTGCAAGAGTCCGTCAGTGAGTCGGGCTTTCCATGTATCTTGATTTTCATGCACTTGATGATCTAAAAATGAAAAAGATTATTTCAGATTGCCATTGCATGCACACGTTCTCATACTATCAAGTTGAGGAAAATGTAGACCGGAGAGTGAAACATATATATAAAAATTGATTCAGCTGGTCTTATATTCAGAAATTATTACGAAATTTTTGAATGAATAATTTATTACATATTGAGGGAGGGGAGTTTGGACCGATATCGAAGTCACGTGTCGGCTCCGGATTGATCGGAACATTTTTTTGGCTGGTGTGATTTTCATTTTTCCTGAGCAGCTTTTCTCAAAAAATAAAATAAAATATGGACAGCCAATCAGAGGCCGCCACATGGCTTCGGAATTTTTTTTTTTTTTCGGTTCAAAATTTCGGGCCGGCAATCATTTTTGTTTTAGAATAGTTCGAAAATATTATGACCATAGATGGGAGAAGGAACCAACAATGACTGACGTTTGAAACACACGAGCATTTGGAAACCCAAGTACTCCACTATACCTAACCTATTAAAACAGTACAAGCTTTTGTACTAGCTGCCCAATAATATAACATTTTATTTCTTTAATTACTCACTAATGAAACACTGGAAAAATAACCTCTCACTGACTTTCTTAAAAAAAAATCTGTAAAAATATTGCAATCACTTAGTAGTACACATTGGATGAATTCTCCTACTAAAACTAATAAACCCCTAAATTTAGAAGTTAGTACTCCAGTCACGAGAGAAACAAATCCCCAATTTCAATTTTAGTTCGAATTGAGTTGGACTGGTATAGACTAGAGTGGACTCAGTGTGGGTCAACACATATGAAAATAAACAAAAATAGCATACAATTTGGGGTGCGCTGGAGCCCACCCGGCCCACAAAGTGGTTTCCGTCGGCACACGACAATCATGCGCCATGCACCGCGAGACTCGCAAGAGGTCCGACTGCGAGGGAGTTGATATAGGTGCAGGGCTCGGTGTACGACGAATTGGCCCGTCTGTCGACGAAGTCGTCGTTCCTATCGGGCCCTCCGACGATCGCTCCTGCCAGCACGTGCACGTTGGGCCTGTCCTTGTTCATCCAGTCCGCGAAGCTCATCCCGCAGTTGACCTCAGCCTCGGGGTCGAGCACCGGGACGGACGCGCCTCGGTGGTGGGCCTGGGTCGGCGGGTTCTGGCCGAAGCCGACCATGTAGGACCTTTTCAAAGGGTTGCTCCCTAGAATATAGTCCATCTGCATGCGATAAACACCAAGAGTAGGGGTGAGCATTATCCTGTTTTGGACCGAAAGTCGAATCAAATAAGATATTCGGTTCAATTTGAAAGAAAGAAAAAGAATCGGTTCGATTTCGGTTTTGAAAATAATAAAATTTTCTTATTCGGTTTCGGTCTAAAACCGAAAACCGAATAAGATTTATGTAATTATGTGAATATTCTCAATTCTATGTATATTTTGTGATAAAAAATGTGTATATTTGAAACTAACGATTCTATGTATGTGTTTTGAAGCCCAAATTTGATAATTTAACTACTAGTCTAAATTTGGCTACAAATTTGAAATATAATAAATGTGTCTATAAAAATTACAATTTTTATAAAATTTAACCACTATCTCAACTTTGGATCCGGACCCATTAAACAATAGAAATAGTCCAACCGTACAAACCGAATAAATCAAATAGACCGAATCGATTATTCGGTTCAGTTTCAATTTTGACTAACTTTTAGAATTTCGATTTATTTGGTTTTGACTAATTTGATTGGATGAAAACGAATAAACCGAATGCTCACCACTAATCGATAGTACTTACCCGCTTGATCATATTGTCAATATGTAAATTATGTTTGTATCGTATCGTGTCGTATTTGTTACGTACCTGTTGCTTAGCAAACTGTCTCAGTCTATCTGTTTTGATCTGTTGGGTCCCACACGTGACTGTCTGGTGGGTCCTGGTGAGTATGTCACTGTAGATCATGAACAAGAACACACTGCCAGTCACATACTGTAAGTTGGCTCCATCCCTCAGATTAAGTAACCCACCTAGTTTGAAGAAAAATTAACGTGTGATCAATGTGTATGAATGAGTAACCAATGTATTATATATTGAAAGAGGAAAAAAAAAAATTCAACTTTATATGATCATCAGTTAGGTTATGTGTACTTACTTTTTTATATTTATATTTATTATTATTGTTATTCTAATCCATAACCTTTATGTTATCTCTAGCTACCTACCATAGTTTGCAGTATCGGTTGATACCAATCCAATATAGTCGGTATCAATACGACTTAGTATGTCCCGATTCGAAACCCGTCGACACTAACCGATGCTGACATCGGGGACTAACCAACGAGGATGTAAAAGAAGAAAAGTTATATATTGCTGATAAACCAATCGACAATGATGACTACTATTTCATTTGATTCCAAAATTACTAAGAAACAACATAAAAAAATATTTAAAATTAGACCTCAATATATATTAAAAAAAAACTAAAACTTTAATAATATATAAATAATTATTTATTTTCTGATTAAAAAAATTTTTGATACTCCGATCCGAAAGTGTCGATTCCGATACACATAGAAATGATTTGATACCGATACTGCGAACCTTGCTCAACAGTTCCCATCGGCTAGGTCACCCTTGGTGACTGTACTCTCTTTACTTACTACTATGTTGTATGAATATGAATATAGATACAACAAACAGCTTATTAATAATTTCAATTAATTAATTAATTAATTAAATCAGTAGAAGTTAATTATACCTGGTGTAATATAGAGTTGGTGATAGGGAGTATCCGGTAGCACCGCACAGATGAAATTGTCTGCCTGTTGCTTGAAATTTTGACCTCCATGTTCTGCTGTCAGATTTAGCTGCATGCCAATTTCAAAAATAAGTACAAGAAATTAATTAGCACAATTAAATAATTAATACTGATCATCAGTTGTAGCTAGTTGAATTCATTTGTTTTTGGAAGAACAATTATTTTTTACCCATATATTTGTTAGGCGGTGCAACTCGGACAGGCTAAATCCGAGTCCGATCGGATAAACCCGTTAATAGGTTGGATTTGGGTTGAAGATACTCGGATTCGGATTAAAATATTTGAACCCGATCAAAAACTGGTTTGGACTTGGGTTCATGTGTCCGATTATCCGAAGAACCCGAAATCCGACATATATATATATATATATATATATATATATATATATATATATATATTGTTTCATACTACTTAATTAAAAATTTTAAATTCTAAATTTCTCATCCAATCCAAATTCTTCAACGATCCTTATCCTAAATCTCATTTCAGTTTGTATTTTATAATGATTGAGACTTGATTGCTATTTGATTATGTGTTTAATATTACTGTTGTTTAAAATTATTTTAAATATTATATTAGAGTCCGATAAACCCATGGATCCGACCCAATCCGAGTCCAACCCGATCCTCTAGGCTTGGTCTTGGACTACATATGTTGAATCCGAGGTCGGGTCGGACCTGGGCTCGAGTTCGAACTCGGACTAGACTTATGATTCATCGGGTTGAACTCGGATTGAGCTCAAATCCGATCCAATCCGTCCGAGTTGCATTAAAGAGTTACATTAGCGATGGATGGAGTAGATCTTACTTACATCTGCAAGAAGAACCTGAGCCCCAGCATACTTGAGATCCCATCCGAACTCGGCTACACTTGAGCTGATGGCTTCCTCAGTGATGTATTTCTTGAAATCAGCCCTTTTTGTTGCTCGGAACAGCCACGAAGCAGCCCACAGAAGCTCGTCCTGCATTGATTGACAAACAATTAGTAAACTTATATAGATGTTCGATGCCGGGGGCTGTTTGGTTCGACAAAGTATGACAAAGTAAAAAAAATTAGAAATTAATATCTTGCGTATGTATTACGATAAAAATGAAGTGATGTGGAACAAAGTGGAACACTGTTGGTTTGGATGCTTTGAATAAGTGAAGCATAGAAGCGAGAAAATTTAAAATTTGACGTTTGATTGGTTGTTGAAGTGAGTGAAAAAAATAAATTAGAGAGGAAATGGTCCTCCAACCAATTCGGAAGAAGAAAAAAATTTCCGATGTCAAAATTTCGATTTCGTGACAGGCAATATTTAATTACTGTTCATGTCAAATCAAAGTAAATATTGTCTGTAAATTTTTCAATCAAACACGTAAAATGATTTCAAATTAAAATTTTGATCACTTTCGTGTTCAAAGTCGATTATGTCTTTTGAAATCATAACACGGTAGCTTTTTTTTTTTTTCAGATTAATTGTTTTGCGATATTTGTAAATAAGAGAACGACTTTGATTTTTTTTTTTTTTTTTTTTTATGTGGTCCGACATTTCGTACGAAATTTTACGCATATTGCGTTGCAAGTCTTGTGGGTCCACTACCCATCTAACTCCATCATTAATAAATAAAAAGAATAATACGTCTATGTGGCTCGATCTATTGATCTTCTGCAGTCCAGTCGAGATCTTATATCTTTTCTCGATAACTACAAGGGTCGCTCGAGTTCAGTGACTTTGAAAATTTTGTAAGCAATCGATGAGAGAGAGAGAGAGAGAGAGAGAGAGAGGAAGAGTACGTACATTGTAGCCTGAATAAGAACAGTAGAATGGGCATTCCGCATCGCTGGTTCCTTTATAAGTATTAGCGAACTCAAAGAGCTGTTTAAGGACAGTACGAATTATAAATAGGCAAATAAAATATAAAAGATTATCGTTTTTTTTTAAATAAAGTAATATATTTAGATATAATTGCAATAAAGGAGAAGGGTTTTGTGAAATTATAAGTAAAGGAATAACTCGCCAACTCAGTTGGCTAGTTGTTGGGGTCCGGGTTGGAGTTGGGACCGCCAACTCAGTTGGCGGTGGGAGTGGGAGTTGGATATATATATATATATATATATATATATATATATATATTATTTTTTTTCTAAATCAATTATATTTTTCAAATGGATAATAACAAATTATCTATTATAATATTACAAAAAATTTATATTGATAATACCAAAACAAAAATATTTATTAAAAACTTTAAATCTAAAAATTTAAATAATACCAAATAATATCAAATAAATAGTATTATGGAATATTTTAGCAAATGTTCCTACAAAAAATGTCATAAAAAAAATCGAGTGCGGACATATCTTAAAATTTTATCTATATATATTTGTATAGATAAAATTTCACTTTTATAGATTTATATAGATATATATACAATTATCTATATATATTTAGAATTTTACTAATTATGTAGATATATATAGATATTTTTTTTAGATAATTTCACTAATAAGTATCTAAAATTTTAGTGAAATTATTTAAAAAAAATTAGATATATATAGATAATTAGTAAAATTAGTAGATATTTTAGTGAAATTATTTAAAAAAATGTTTAAAATAAAGTAAATCCCCTCCATTATTTAAAATAAAGTAAATCCCCTCCATTATTTTATATACATTATTTTAGTGAAATAATTTTGTAAATGGAGTTTTTTTTTTTGAACGGTTTTAAATAATGGAGGGGATTTACTTTATTTTAAACATTTTTTTAAAATAATTTCACTAAAATATCTACTAATTTTACTAATTATCTATATATATCTAAATTTTTTTTAAATAATTTCACTAAAATTTAGATACTTATTAGTGAAATTATCAAAAAAAATCTATATATATCTACATAATTAGTAAAATTCTAAATATATATAGATAATTGTATATATATCTATATAAATCTATAAAAGTGAAATTTTATCTATACAAATATATATAGATAAAATTTTAAGATATGTCCGCACTCTTTTAACCGATTTTTTTTATGACATTTTTGTAGGGGCATTTGCTAAAATATCTCATAATACTATTTATTTGATATTTTTTGGTATTATTTAAATTTTTAGATTTAAAATTTTTAATAAATATTTTTTTTTTGGTATTATCAATATAATTTTTTTTAATATTATAATAGATAATTTGTTATTATCCATTTACAAAATTTAATTGATATAGAAATATATATATATATATATATATATATATATATATCCAACTCCCACTGCCAACTGAGTTGGCGGTCCCAACTCCAACCCGCCAACTGAGTTGGCGGGCCCCAACAACTCGCCAACTGAGTTGGCGCGCGAGTTATCTCTTTACTTATAATTTTACAAAACCTCTCCCCTTTATTGTAATTATATCTAAATATATTACTTTATTTAAAAAAAACTGAAAGATTATTTACACTAATCTTCTGACTCTTTTTTTTTTTTTTACAAGGATCTCACTATGTTTTATATTTTATTTGTAAAACAAGGATAGTACATAAAACATCGAAAAAGTTGGTGGTTCATATATAGTTACTTTAGTTTTCGTACCAATTTAGCTTTGTTGAGGAGGCGACGGGCGTAGGGCTCATCGACGTCCCTGAAGACCATCGAAGAAGCGGCCAAGGCGGCGGACGTCTCGGCCGCGATCTCCGTCCCGGGATTGTTCTTGTCGACCACGTACACCGTTCTCGGCGTCTTCATGTTCTCCGGTCGCACCCAACATTGGTGGTCGGCAGTTCCATCTCCAACCTTTAAAAGTATTTAATTTGCATGAGAAACACTAGAATTAGTAAAATATATGTTTCAAAAACTCACTAGAAAATAGCGACGGCTGCTATTTTGATAATATAAAATAATATCGACAAAATATCGACTGAAAATTTTTGTCGCTATTTTATATGACGATGTTCATTTTTCGATCCATTGTGGATCGACTAATCAGCGACATAAATATCGACAAAAACATTGGTGGTCTGACATTCTCATCTCCAAACTTATAACTATTTAATTTCCGAAACACTAAAATTAGTATATATTAAAAAAATATGTTGCGAAAAACTATCCCCACGAAATAACATGATACGATATAGACACAACAATAAGTACCAGCAATGCATGCACTTTTGTGTGTTCTAGGCAAGGTTTATAATATCGATAATGAGATCGGTATCGAACCATTACTATGAGTATCGGGATCGACGGTATTGACAATATCAGCCATTTCAGATCGACGTATCGAATTTTTTGTATCGAAAAACAAATAATTATTAATAAATTAATAATATATTGGAAGATATATTTTTATACATTAGACATAATTTTAAGTATTTCTAGTGTTGTTCGATTTGTTTACATGCAATGGATAAGTTTTCTTCTTTTGCATGCATTTGCAACTCTACTATGTTTCTACACCCTTGTTGATTGTGTTGGATTTATCTCGTTTCCGGCTGAGCGCTCAAAAGTTGGTGACGATGGAGTTGATAGTTTAATCCGACATCGGATAGATAGTGAGATCATGAGATGTAGATAATTGAAATTGGTTGATCAGACCTTACATGAGAATTCTCTTTTAAGACATATATATGAGCCCAGTCCAATATCACATTTCACGGACCAACTCCGATTTGGGTCACACCACATTCCCAACCGATTGGTCTTTTTCATTCAATTTTGGATTGTCCGTGTCATGTCCAATGTGTCCGACACATAGGCAAGGCTGATTTTGTTTTTTGTTTTTTTGAGGACAGTGCTACGTGGCCCGCGGTCTGTGACCGCGAGCCACGTGTCAGCGTTCCATTGACCTCTATTTCAGTGGCGGGCCCAGACGAATAGGGAGGACCAGTGGAATCGTGACACGTGGCCCTCGATCATAAACTGAGGACCAAATATCATTTCAAGAGACATAGCTAGCAAACCTAGAGTACGTACGTACGTACCTGAATGTATAGTTGGTTTTTCTTAGCAGTGCATTTGAGGAAATAGTCGGTTCCCCATCGGATAGCGGCGCGCACGTTGGCCAACTCTCCGGTGGTTTGCAGCTCCGACCTGTAATGAAGGGCGGACCATGCAACGCTTGTCACGGTGAAGGCCATGGGCAGCCCATACTTCACATTGTCCCCTGCGTCGTAGTACCCTCCTACTAGGTCAACCTTGCATGTACACAAGTAAGTATCCATCAATAATATAATATAATATATATATATATATGTGAACCGCATAGCTGACCTGCAGTTCTGGTCGGCCGCCAAATGTCGGAGCTCAAGAAATTAATTACTAGATCATGCATCAAATTATATATATATTAATTCATTCAAATTAGCATCACAATTTTGATAGGAAAATGCTATTTTGTTCGCCGGTGGACGTGATCGTGGTTGGCCCGCCCCCCATGCGCAGGTTCTCATTGGCTCCCCCCCTCTCCCTTCGTGACTGCTCCGAATCTCATCCACCCCCCGCACCTCCAGTAGGGGTTCACCACGTGGGCGCGGGCCAACGTTGGTCCGCCTACGGACGGACCAAATAGCTGCGTCGTTTTTTATGTATATACTACTAATACAGTTGTTTTATTTTCCATTTGGGATATACTTTAGAGTTTTTTTGTATTTATCCCCCCATCCATAATATGATTTAATGGTCTCCTTGGAAATTGTTGAATTATGTTTATTAGGTATTTTTAGAGTACTAGTCAGGAATAGTTATGAGAGGTACAAACACATAAATTCCAAGAATATCATGATCTCACATCCATTTTCTAGCCTTTTTTCTATTGCTAATTTGATGATAAAAGTATTAGAACATGCAATATAAATTAATAGTGTATTTTTTATTAACGAAACTGTAATTGTCAAAAAAAAATTTACAATGTCTACGAATTTTAAAAATAAATTACCAAAATTATTCTTAATTCATATTAAAAAAAAAACTTATAAATTTTATTTCTAAAAATGGTAATAAATTTAGTATAATCCATCTTGAAAATTCGAAAATATTGTAAAAACTTCCTTGATACGAAATAGAGGAGTTGGGAGTAGAAAGAAGAAGAGAGACGAACATTTGCAAGCTTCCCGTCATCGAGCGCAGAGTCTCCTCTCCACGGGATCCTATTATTCTCCGGGAGCTTTCCCGACCGCTGCGCTTCGAGGAAGAGTAGAGACTTCGTCAGAGCCTCTTTGTAGTTGTAGCCTCCTGCCGACACCGCCGTAAACAATGCCACGTCGTCGGAGAGAGCCAACAGAGCCACCAGGATGGCAGCGATCGCCTTGCTCGAATATGCCCTCATGTAATGGTGGTTGGAAAGAAGAAGAAGAAGAAGAGGAGGAGGGGGGAGGAGGTGTTGAATGGAAAATGAGAGGGAGAAGAAGAAAAGTAGTGAAATATAAAGTGAAGGGTTGGTTGGTAAATTTGTTATATATGGGTTTTTTTTTCTTTTTCTTTGTGAGGAATTGAATGCATGGGTTTTACGTGCGCCAACCACACGTTCTATTGGAGGCCTCACGATTTGGGCGGGAATTTAGCGGGTTGTGGGAGGTAGGAAATGTGGGGCAGTGTGGGCCATCCCCCCTTGTCTAACTAGTTAGCAAAAATAACTAACAATATTTTATTTGTTTGTATTATAACATTGTTTGTCCATTTTTGGTGGTGTCCGATACCAATACAATCAAAATGAACAAGAAAATTTAGAGGACGAGTAGGAAAATGGATAATTTAGTTTTATGGTATAGTATAAGTATATTTGAAATTTAAGTTTATGTCTTCAAATTGTCTAGAAGAAAATTTTGATATCGTTTTGATCGTTGACTTAGGTTGACCGTCCAACCATTACAAAAATAATATTTTGCTAACCGACAATCCAAGTCAGCTGTCAGGACGAGGCTGAACAATATAAAAATTTAAACACAAATTTCGAATATTTCTCAGTTGAACCGGACAAATTAGAAAATGGCATTTTAACATGTGGCTTGTCTTCATGACGTTAATTTTACGCCATTTTGCTTAATTGACCCGTGAAAAGGATCGTCTACCATATTTTTCTCTTGCTAATATGTAAAAGCTAGATACTTTTTTTTCCATTGTAGGTCTATATATTGTTACCATTAAATTGGTGCACTTCTGTTATTGCCATTATTGACTTGAAGAAACTATTTATCTAAGAATGCGACATGGTAGAAAATTTAGTACAAATTTGAGGAATAATTAAGAAAATGAAACGCAACAACTGGTAGCGGTCTATGTCATGGGCATGCAACGACCATATGTGTGTGGTGGTAAGGGGATACTATATCAATATCATGGCGCGAAGAAGTAAAAATATACATGTATGACTAGTCAATATGCAAGAATACTATATTTTCAAAGAGGGAAAAAATAAAGGAATATTTAGACTTTAGATCTTATATAAGTTATAAAATTATTATTTGGGTCTCTAAAAAATAATAATTAATGTTTGAGTCTCAAAAATGTCGTAAAAAAAGACTATGCTATGACTACAACCAAATGCCTACAACCCTCTTACAACTGCCACGTGACGGCCGCCCTTTGGAGGATGGGGGGAGAGGTGGGACCCAGTGGCTGTCTGGATGGTCGTCACGTGGCCGGAATACCACGTGACGGTCGTTCATTGGGGGAGAGGTGGGGTTGGTAGTGTGTCACGCCACAGTCCCAAAATACCGAGGGACTAGCCACGTGGTAATGGCTAGCAGCACACACCAATGGGCAAACCCAATTTAATGGATCCATTAGAGTGTACTTAAGCTTTAACACAACAATAAAGGTCTACGATACAAGTCACAGTTTAGTTCTAATCTCATCCACAAAAGGTAATCTATCAGAATAATCAAGATGATATATAAATCAACAAGTCTCAATAAAATATCTCGGAGAATAACCCGATAATGAGTTTGGTACAATAATCCAAGAGACAGGAAATAGAGAAACTAGAAACAGAAATAACTGAGTATATAAAGCAAATACTCAGGAGAAATCCTCGGGCATCACCTCGTCCTCTGGTAATGGTACTGCTCCAATGTCTGCTCATGTCTCGTACACCTCGGGGTAGATCTCCTCTGCTAAACCTGGGGACATAATCCGGATTCCAGGTCCTCATGAGACATAGCAAGGTACAAGAATAACTCAAGCCAAATAAATGCAGTATATAAATGAATCAATATGGCATACTATGTAACCAGCTAAGTGATATGCAAGTTGAGAGCATCACTAGAACTCAGGCTGAGACCACTACAAGCTCTTGTGTCGGGGAGCCGGTAGCAGTGATATCACTAGTAGAGTGCCTAGCTCTGATATAGAGTCTAGAGCCTCACAATAATAAATATATATATATATATATAATCAGCTTGTAGCCTGTGTGTGTCTCCCCACCCAATGTAAACACACGTCTCATGTTCATGACATGCAAGATCATGACCTCTAACTGATGCAGTGAGTCATACTGATAGCTAAGCATATGCAATATCAATGTCACGAATCATGTATCATATACAGAATCACCATGAATATCTCAGAAAGATTATGTCTCATGAACAGTATCAAGTGTCATATGGTATGACGTACTTGATAATGCAAGCACGAAAATGTATAGGGTCGCGATATCAATCTCTAGGTGACGTTACACAACTCCGCGTTCGGCGTTGACACCCGAATATTGTTCGAACGTTAAGTAATGTCACACGGTCCTAGGTTGAACGTTTATATCATATAATTAAATCAAGAGAACATTATGTACCAAATACTGCAAGATTGGCAAGGTACACTTGCATGGGGTTTGAATTCCAACAGTTGCTCCGGTATCGGTGGGATCTTCAAGTACTCCTCCGGTTGCTGAAATAAATATTATCATCATGCTCAGAAGATATGAAATAGCTAGGATTGTCTATCCATAAGTCCAATTTGGACACAGGGGCAAAATTGACAGTTTCTGGTCAAAGCGGGGTCCATATGTGGCCCACTTCGCACCGAAAAACGTGTCAGAAACAAAGTTCTCCAAATTCGTCAAACTTAGAGTATACAAGTCCAGAACGACGATATGTTTTACACTCCCATATCATCACTGATACTCTCTATACTACACTCACTCACTCAAAACTGATGCACAGTTGCACAGAACCCGCGACTGCACAGATATACTGAAACAAAACATCCATAACTAAACACTCAAGGCACTCTACGATACACTTGGTATCATACTCAAACACAACACTCATATCAACTAAACCACACTCAACTCCCTCTACTTGTTGTGGTCTGTGCACAACTGGAGAACCCGAGCTCCTACTGGCCTCTCGACTGATACTCAGAGGCATCAGTGCCAACACGGTGATACCCGATCCCTCACACACTGGCACACCACATCTCAGGAACCCGATACTGCACAGTAACTGATGACTGAGGAACCCGACTCCCCAATGTCAGTCCCACACCATGATATATCTACATCAATACATATACGTACATATATACACACATTCATATATTTAGGTATACATATCCAATACATCATATGAGTAGGTATACATCCTAGTAAATATTTCAACAAGCACCTAGTGTGCAAAATAGGATACTCATGATACACTATAAATCTCCATGCATAAACCCCCAAATTACAATTTAACATCTACGTATATAATATAAATATACATATATACATATACATATGATTAGGGATATGAAAATTAGGAAAAAAATACATCCTTGGATCACAAAAATTTCCAAATACACCTATGACACAATGGAGAATCACCATGAAACCAAAAGAGACTCATGCTCTCCCTTAATAGTCATTCCTAAAACAATGGGTGGGCTCCTAATGGCCATACAAAAGATTAAAATAGAAATTAAAAGAGTGTTTATAGATTTTTACCTATTGGGAGATGGATTTCCAATGTAGCTTCTCCTTCTCCAAGACTCCTTGTGCTCAAGCTTCTAGGTCTCTTTTAATGAGGGAAGAATGAGGGATTTGAGGTTTAGAAATCTGAAATTTGTGGAGGGAAAGAAGGATTTTTCTTGGAGGCTATTTCTAGGGTTTCTTTATGAGTGATGAGTGGCTTTGAGGGAGGCTCCCTTTAGATATATAGGGCCGGCCACAATGTAGAGTTAGGGTTTGTGGATGCACAAAGACTCTTTTGCCCTTCATGACTTGTCATAAAGAGCCATTTAATTAAGGGGTTAAATTTTAAGTGAGGGATTTCACTAGATGCTGTCACGACCCAATTCCGTAGAATCAAATGAGGCGTCCCCCGAATCGTGACCGCCGTGCGGGCCTGGAGTTGCGCCCGCACAAGGCTTTAATGATTTGCATAGCAAGCACATATTCAGAGTACGCAGATAAATTGAAACACAGATTTGAAACATAGAAAAGTTCTCTTTATTGATAATGAACATCTATTACAAATAGAAAAGTTCTCTTTATTGATAATGAACATCTATTACAAACTCTTGAACGAGTTAGCTAATATGCCGAACGGCTTACAAAAGGGATGACTCAAAATGAGATAGCAGTCCTGTACATTACATCCCTTTATAAACTCAAAACGATAAAGACCTCCAGGCTGGAGGACGGCTTTGCCACGGAGCTGCATTTGTGTATGAAGAGTTGCAGCTTCGGACTTCAAAAGGCTTCAAGGGGCGCGGTGAAGGTGCGCCAACAGTTGGACTGGATCGGGTAGACGACTTCGGCTCCTCGCTCGGTTCGCCTTGGTGCGGAGAACCTGTTTCAACGAGGGTCAGCATATCGAAACATGCTGGTGAAGGCGAGCTAGCCTGACTATACCAATCAACACATTGTTTAGTGAAGCATGCATATTTTTGTGGGTTTCTATCTTGCCTTAGTTCATTTACAAGTAAGCAGCATATAGAATTTACTGAAATGAACGTGCCACCGTTAGGTGGATTTTACCTGACCGTCTGAATTACCTGCACAATACTTACCATGCCTTCCCTGCCACGAAGACACAAGTTAGTATGCAACAGGTTTAAATATACACGATGATCACTGGCGTGGTGCCATAACGGACATAGTCAAGGACAGGGATAGCATGCAACGAGAACACGACAAGCACACGACAAGCACACGATACGTTGCAAGCTATCCCCTCCAGCACACGATGACTACACACGAGTTCCGCCCGGACCGGAACGGTGCCAGTGCCCCAGCGACCGTCCGCAGAACTTACCCTTGTGCACAAGTTGTCCATGATCGAACAATACGTTACTTAAACAATCAGTTACGCCTTCGAGGCAACACGAGCACACGACATATCCATAATTGTCAAGCATTCATGCACTTCAGGCAACACGAGTATGAAATATGTATTTGCACAAGACAAGCAACAGTTTATGATTATTTCCAAGCGAACAAGCATGCAGTTAAGTATCCGTTCGTGCGGTTTATTGACAAGCATAACATACCAAGTCTACTCTCTTTTTATCTTGGTTTCTTTTATTTTATTTGGTATCGTTTGATCGGGGCAAAGGAGTGAAGCTTGGAAGCAGGGCTAGCTAATCGGGTTGGTAGCCACTCACTTAATTTTGGAAGGAGAAGGAAAGAGGTGCTTCACGACTCCGCTCGCAAGCCGCCTACTGTTCGTTCACCTGCACACGAACAGCTCGATTAATACTTCTTCCTCTCTTTCCAATCTCGGAATAGAAGTGCAAGTCAATGAACGAAAACAATGAAAACCATCGAAACCGTTCAAGGAAAACAAGCAAATCCCAAAACCAACTCAAAGCACGAAAGCAACAAGCGACATCGAAAACCGAGGCAATAAAAGATAGCAGCGGAGAGGTCCCTCCTGACTCTGCCGCTAAGTCGATCCTTGGGGCGCAGTCCACTGAATATGGAAATCGATTCCGAAGAAACAAATCCATAACGAGGACGAGTTCTTAATTCAATCTATCCCGATCGAACGATACCGTCTTGTGTTTCTTAGCCGCGATCTCCGCACCGGGAGAACGGGGCGCTACAGATGCTAATCACTACAAAAAATTGCGGGATTAACGACGTTTTTAGCGACGTCCATATAAACGTCGCAATACGTCGGTGATAGCGACGTGGAGCGACATTTAGCGACTATAATTATTATAAATATATAATATGTTGCTAGGTAGTCGGTAAACGTCGCTAACTTTTTAATTTTAGCGACGAGCGACGTTTAGGTATTTAAGTCGCAGTATATTATTATATCCGCGACGTTTAGCGACGTATTTAGCGACGTTTATATTTTAAATATTTAGCGACATGTTTAGTGACGGCTACAACGTCGCAAATTTTTTTAGCGACGTCATAATTTGACGTCGCTAAAATTTCAATATAGGTTTCTGATTTTCCCCTTCTGTCAAAATCTCCCAAAATTTCAAAACCCACCCCTTCTCCCCCCCCCCTCCGGCGACCGGCGTCCTCCACAGCCTACTCCGGCGTCCCCCTCCTCCTCCTCCTCTAGGTAAACCCTAACTCTCTCTCTCTCTCTCTCTCTCTCACACACACACACACACACACACACACACATGACACAGACACAGACACGACACACACACACGTGACAAACACTGACACACAAACGACACACACACGTGACACTAACCCTAACCCAAAACTGACATAGACACGACACACACACACGTGACACTAACCCTAACCCAAAACTGACACAAACACGACACACACGTGACAGACACGATGTAAAACCCCTAATTTTATAAACCGTATTAATTATTTAATTTATTTATAGTAATTATGAGCTAAATAGAGAGAATAGATTTTATTTAATTTTTATTTGAGAAGTTTGTGCATTTAGGGGATTTATGGAGCCATTATAAATTTTTCCTAAATTATTCCATGTAGGAGACCATTTGGACAGTTGCTAGCTTAATGGTATGCACCAATATAATTTTTAGAATTTTCTATGTATTGATATGTGTATAAATATATATAATTCCTATTGGATCTCAACCCGATACCTGAAACCCTCTATCCTAAACCCACTACCCGTTCAATCCCTACCCGGACCCGTTAGGAGAAGAAAATATCAACAGCAGCAGTAGCAAAAACCAACTTTGTTTTTCCCTTCTCCGCGCGTATGAAGAAAATATCAGCAGCAACACCACCGCCTCATTCCACCATCTCATTCCACCGCCTCTTTACCTATTATTACTAAACTCTCCTCAACCGCAACCAAAACCAATGATAGGAAGAAACAGCAGCAGCCTCCACCGCCTCTTATCCCTATATATTACAACTCTTCCAAAACCTAACTACAATTCTTCTTACATAAACTTAACACTGTTTTGGACGTGCACTATAAAGAACTCTTGCTCGGCAAGTATATCTTGCCATCGTACTATTATTTATATTCCAGCTGATACATGCATGTTTAATTCTGCTTATATAGATGTTTATTTATGTAGATTTTTGGATCTACTTTATGAGACCACCCCAGTATTATGGAGCATCATTAGGTTCATTGGCCAGGACACAGTTGTTACACGAGTTGTGAGTCTCATATAGATCACGGACTGCGTGACAGGTCTGGCCTCCAATACGCATGGGCCGTGTGTTAGGGATAACTGCCGATAGAAACTTTGTATGCTAGTAGACCTGGCAGTTATTTAGAAGTTTTATCGTGTCATAGATGTGGCATGATTAGAGCATGGGATAGGGAGAACAAGTAAGACATTTGGGCTCCTTTGCACTTTCCTTTTATGTAACCCGTACGCTCCACCGGAGATACGCGGTCATGATGACCCCTATACTACTTGGCGGCCTCTGCCGTTCAAAAGATGACATGCTTGGTAGGCCCCTGATTCTCCGAGAGAATCATGCCAATCCCACTATATGGCCAGATAGCCCACTTGGTAGAAAGTTGTTCTCAAACTGCATTTACTTAGACGGTTAGGCGACCCATTGGATGTTTATATTTCAGTACTTATTGGCATGTTATTATGTATCTTGTTACGTCCCTTTGAGGACCTGGTCCCTTTCCAGATATGGACGAGCAGGAGTACGGTCCTGGACCTGACACTACTTACCAGACTGAGGAGGTCTTACCTTCGGAGTATCTGTGATTTTATTACTGCTGTTTAGAGATCCTGGTTGCTACTTCAGTATGTCGTTTTGTAGTGGATTTGTTTCCACCCGACTATCAGACTTGATACTCATCTTTGATATTCAGATATTATTCAGCTCTTTATGCCTACTTATTAATTGTGTTGTGGATGAGAAATAGATTGTGTGTGACTTGTTGTGACAGTATATTACCACTGATGGATTGAATATTCATGTACAGCGTACGTGTGTATATGATTTCCATATATTGGAGTTCATATACATGCGGCTGGGCATGTTATGTATTCCTAGTCCTACATATTTTGGGACTGGGACGTGACATGTTTTTGGTGGTGGCCCATGCAGGTCAAGAATATATTGTCTCGGTTACGTAACTGTACCGAACAAGCCTGCGTATATGAATAGAGTATAAGGATCTCATCCATGCTTGACTGAAACCTCATTCTTCCTTCAACTATCATATGTTTGGATAAACCAAGTTTTACGCCAAAAACCCTTTACCCTGTGACCAGACCCTTTACCCTTGTTGGCGTAAAAGCCAAATAACTGTTGTTGTCGTAAGAGCCAAACGACTGCTTAGTTGGCGTAAAAAGCCAAATAACTGTCTTGTTGGCGTAAAGGCCAAACTATGAAGAAGATTGCCTCCTTTATGTTGCGGTTATGACAACTGCTACCCACGTTCCCTTAGTCTTCCTAATCCTGCATATGACACGTCATGCAAGCCACGTAGGTAACTACCCCAGCGTAAACTTGATGATTCCTGAATAATAGATAACCAGCGTAGAGTAGCCTGATTAGGCGTAAAATATAAGGATGGTGAGGTGAGCGTAATTGTCACAGCCTTAGTTTCCCAGTCGTGAGCATATCTCTGCATTTAATGCACGAGATTTGAAATATATATATAGAGATATGCCTCGAGCCCTGTGCAAAAATAACTTTTGACGTGGCGTCTGATTTTGTCTTATCTTGAGCGTAAAACTCATTTCTGTAGGCAGCGTATTTAGAAGACTCCATTTCCTTCCTTTTGGATGCGTAAAAACGACTTGTATCAAAAATGTCACTAAACGACAACCTGGGTCTCTGTGCAAAATCATCATCACAGCCGTCCTCTCGATCATCGTGCGGTACTTTTGTCGGATGTCAGGTTCACTGATTTGTTTGACAAGTTCATCCGAGGAATACGAAGAGTTCCCCGTACAAACCTTACGCTGCAACGTATGCTAGACTTTGCGCTGGAAGAATAGCAATCTTTACGCGCAAACTTTTTACGCAGATATTTTACGCAGACAGATTTTTACGCAAACTTTACGCAGGAAACCTTTTACACAGACTTTTACAAACTTTACGCGCAGATCTTTTACGCGCAGACTTTACGCAGCAGATCTTTTACGCGCAGACTTTTTACAGACTTTACGCACGCAGACTTTATGCGCGAAAATTTTTACGCAGACTTTTGCCCAAATAACTCTGAAGCTCTAGTTTACGCCAGATTACTCTGAAGTCTTACTTTACGCCGACAGTTTCTGATCTCTGTTTTACGCGGACAGTTCTGAAGCCATGTTTTACGCCGACATCTTTGAATCCTACTTTATGCGGCAATTTGAATCTTTGCTTAACGAGGACAACTCTGAAGTTCTACTTTACGCTTCTCTGCCTTACGCAGACAACTCTGAAGCTCTACTTTACGCCAAATTTCCTTGAATCTCTGTTTTACGCTAATCTCTATTTTTACATGGACAACTTAGCAACCTTTTTACGTAAACACCCTTGAAGCCCTGTTTTACGCAGGGAGACTTCATGTATGTTGGGGGTTTTGACTGTAGATACACGAAAAATTCTCCAGCATAATTCATGCTTCTACATCCTATTTAATGCTTGCATCCTGCTTGATTCTTGTACCTTCCTAAATAGTTCCTTGAGTATAGCCCCCTCCTAGAATATAGAAGTCCTTGTTGTTAGATACTATGTAGGGTAACATTCCTATTAAGAATACAACTAGAGTATTGACACATCACTGAGTTCAGAACACTTGATGAACCCTAGCACCCCTTACCTATAGATTGATTTACCATTACCCCTTGATGTATTTATGAAAATTTGAGAGTAGTATAAACACTACTAGAGTTAGTTAGAAGTTTGGCCATAGTGTTTGACCCTAGTATTGAGGAACCAATAGAAATCCAAGGTTGAATATTAGGACTAACCTAGCTTTTCATGGTGAGATAGTACTAGAGCACTACAAACTACAGCTTCTTGACCTGATATTAGCATAACAGTATCTTAGGAAGCCAAGGGGAATAACTATAACATTTCTCTTGACCATACCTTGAACACAGAGATTAGCAACCACCTTTCCTCAAGAAACCATGACATTATCTAGAGTCTTTATATCTTTATGGCTTGTTCCTCTGAACCCTTAGCGCTCGCTAGTTGTGCGACTACTAATTATGTTCTTCTATTCTTCATCTTTCAACTCGTGCCACCTGACACTTCTGATTGTAGATCGAGTAATTTTATTCTATGTTAGGATATATAGTTTGCTAAGGTTATAGTTGTAATCTTGAATTTTAAATTTTGTGCTTAGTAGTTAGAACCTGATAGTTGAGTCGTTCATTTAGACTGTGATCATTATCCTTTAGTCGTAGATCCCATAATTTGTATCCATAACTCGATACAAGTTATATTCTATTTCACTAGAAAGCCAGTAACCCTTTCATTCTTAATGTTGACACATTTATTCTATGAGCACTATGATTAAGACTTAAAATGACCATTACCTATATAATACAATAGGAGACCTTAATGAGTACCAAGATCTTTTCTCGTATACCCTAACAAGAGTTCTATCTTATTTACAAAGACCAGGTTATTCTGAAGAATCCCCTCAAGGCCATTACAGTATTAGTTTATTGTTATAAGTTGGGTAGTACGCCTCACAACCTAATATCACATAGTCCTCTTGACTCCTTAATAAAGTATAGTTGAATGACATTAACTGTACGCTAGCATAAGAAGATAATGTTATCCAGACTATAAATTTTAGAGGCCCATACCCTATTTGGTCAACTAGCGACTTAGACAAGGAGTTAGTATGACAAATGTAGAGACTGTAGAGTCTTATCTCTTTATGAATTGAATTATTTGTACTTTCTCTCATCATAATCCAGCGTATTTATAAATATTGTACTACCTTGACGTATGTTGCTATTATAGCCTAGTTTTGCAAGCTATTCTTTATCGAGCTTGTTCATGACGTGTATTATTGGAGTACTACACTAATACATTTCAGAATCAGTATATTACGGTCTGATCAACCATAGTGCGCTTGATTCGCCCTTCGCAATAAATTTTTACGTGGATTGAGATATATAGTTGACTAGTAGACGAATATACTTGCCCCTAGACATGTCTGACATATCGTATCGGTTACATAACTATACTGATACGAGCATGTGAATAAGAAAACTACCAAGTAGGATTCAATCCACAACTGCCTTGACGATTCCCAATTGAATTCTTTAAAACTCCTTGAACCTCGTACTTGTATTCTATCACCTTCACCTGGAATTCTTTATTATTACTCTCCGTCTTCCTTTACTTCGGAAAGACGAAACCTCGTGCTTAGTATAAGTTTGATATACAGATAGTACTAGATATACCCCGTAGGCCAATCACATTATTTGATGATTACTTCCCGAAATTAAGGGTATATCACAGGTGATATATTTTGTGTAAACTTTGAGGATTGAATAACATGATTAAATAATTTGAGGAATAATTTTGTATAGCCTTAAGTGATAGATGGATAAATTCTTAGTTGGGTAAAAATTGCATTATTAAACTTGAGATGAATTTTTTATTGTAATCAAGAGAGATTAGATAGAGAGATCTTACCCTATTTTAATTTCGATGACGAAATTTTTATAAGTTTGGTAGAATATAAAACCCCTAATTTTATAAATCGTATTAATTATTTAATTTATTTATAGTAATTATGAGCTAAATAGAGAGAATAGATTTTATTTAATTTTTATTTGAGGAGTTTGTGCATTTAGGGGATTTATGGAGCCATTATAAATTTTTTCTAAATTATTCCATGTAGGAGACCATTTGGACAGTTGCTAGCTTAATGGTATGCACCAATATAATTTTTAGAATTTTCTATGTATTGATATGTGTATAAATATATATAATTCCTATTGGATCTCAACCCGAAACCTGAAACCCTCTATCCTAAACCCACTACCCGTTCAATCCCTACCCGGACCCGTTAGGAGAAGAAAATATCAACAGCAGCAGTAGCAAAAACCAACTTTGTTTTTCCCTTCTCCGCGCGTATGAAGAAAATATCAGCAGCAACACCACCGCTTCATTCCACCATCTCATTCCACCGCCTCTTTACCTATTATTACTAAACTCTCCTCAACCGCAACCAAAACCAATGATACGAAGAAACAGCAGCAGCCTCCACCGCCTCTTATCCCTATATATTACAACTCTTCCAAAACCTAACTACAATTCTTCTTACATAAACTTAACACTGTTTTGGACGTGCACTATACAGAACTCTTGCTCGACAAGTATACCTTGCCATCGTACTATTATTTACATTCCAGCTGATACATGCATGTTTAATTTTGCTTATATAGATGTTTATTTATGTAGATTTTTGGACCTACTTTATGAGACCACCCCAGTATTATGGAGCATCATTAGGTTCATTGGCCAGGACACAGTTGTTACACGAGTTGTGAGTCTCATATAGATCACGGACTGCGTGACAGGTCTGGCCTCCTGTACGCATGGGCCGTACGTTAGGGATAACTGCCGATAGAAACTTTGTATGTTAGTAGACCTGGCAGTTATTTAGAGGTTTTATCGTGTCATGGATGTGGCATGCTTAGAAGATGGGATGGGAAGAACAACAAGTAAGATATTTTGGCTCCTTTGCACTTTCCTTTTATGTAACCCGTACGCTCCACCGGAGATACGCGGTCATGATGACCCCTATACTACTTGGCGGCCTCTGTCGTTCAAAAGATGACATGCTTGGTAGGCCCCTGATTCTCCGAGAGAATTATGTCAATCCCACTATATGGCCAGATAGCCCACTTGGTGGAAAGTTGTTTTCAAACTGCATTCACTTAGACGGTTAGGCGACCCATTGGATGTTTATATTTCAGTACTTATTGGCATGTTATTATGTATCTTGTTACGTCCCTCTGAGGACCTGGTCCCTTTCCAGATATGGACGAGCAGGAGTATCCGCAGGAGTATCCGCAGGAGTACGATCCTGGACCTGACACTACTTACCAGACTGAGGAGGTCTTACCTTCGGAGTATCTGTGATTTTATTACTGCTGTTTAGAGATCCTGGTTGCTACTTCAGTATAGTCGTTTTGTAGTGGATTTGTTTCCACCCGACTATGAGACTTGATACTCATCTTTGATATTCAGATATTATTCAGCTCTTTATGCCTACTTATTAATTGTGTTGTGGATGAGAAATAGATTGTGTGTGACTTGTTGTGACAGTATATTACCACTGATGGATTGAATATTCATGTACAGCGTACGTGTGTATATGGTTTCCATATATTGGAGTTCATATACATGCGGCTGGGCATGCTACGTATTCCTAGTCCTACATATTTTGGGACTGGGGCGTGACACACGATACACGTGACAGACACGACACACACATGTGACTGACACGTGCTCTGTGTTCTTGCTGACTGCTAGTGCAAGCATTGGCTTGCTGCACTGTGCTGAAACTGCACTGGGACTACTCATTGCTATGCCCTGCTTGCATCTCAGTGCATTGATGCACTACAAACTGCACTTGACGCTGTTGTTGATCTTCTTTGATGTTGATTGCTCTCACTTGCCACCTCATTGCTGAGTATACTGCCCAGTGGTCGATGCTTCTTGCTGCACGGCTGTTGATTGATCTCACTTATATGACTTCCTAGCTAGGTCAGTAGCCAACTAATTAGTGCATTGTACTGTTCTTATATCAGGTGATCATGGTCCTATATGGCACACACATATGTAACATCAACATCTAGGCTTGGAAATCAATATTTACCACTATTGTTCAAAACTCAACCTTATAAATTACAAGAGAACCAGATCAATACCTTACTAAAGTTACACATATGTGACACAACACACTTGCTCGGCCATGTCCTACACTTGTACTTTATGTGGTTAATAAAATATTCACTAGTTGAAGAGGATACTATAAGATCTCAATATACTTGCGCAATTTTGTATTTGTTAAGTTACTTAATACCTAGGTCAAACTTAACCACATAAATATTCATTTTAGATATATGAATAGTTACAAAGATGCAAATATATGGGCATGATCTCATACCTAGATCACATGCAAATATATGGGCATGATCTCATACCTAGGTCAAACTCCATGTCTGTGTCAAACTGTGACATAGATTTTGTCCACTTATCATATGTTTAATGTGTACCTTTGTAGTTTGTACATCACAAAATTACTACTGAGGGAGTTAGTTGAGCAAGAAAGTGTGGGAGCCCAGTTTAGTTTTCTCAGTGCAATTTAATTTATTTGATTCCAGTTTTTCGGTTTATCGACTTTGATTTCTCAGTCGTTATCAGGAAAAAAAATTATATCATGTCTTAATTGTAGTTTTCTCATGGCTGATATGTCATGTCGGAAACATCAAACTTGTATCAGACACATCCCGTACAATCCTAAAAATACTAGGACACCACCAAAATAGGTTCCGTGTTATGCTGTATCAGTCTCAGTGATACATAGATTAGTATCCGTAAATAATCTGCTGACTACTTTCATGTATAATTGAGTACTAGTTCTAATAGAGAGTTGACATAAGATTGGTCCAAGCAATCACATAAAAATGTTCTAAATGGTGTTGAAACAAAAGGTGTAAACCCTAACCCTAACCCGATCTCTCTCTCTCTCTCTCTCTCTCTCTCTCTCTCTCTCTCTCTCACACACAGATGCACGACACTGACACTGACACTGACACGACACACACACACTGACACAGACACAGACTGTGAGAGAGGGTGTAAACCCTAATCCTAACCCTAACCCTTGCTAGCTAGCATCTATTGTCGTACTCATTGAGGCCCAACGTACACATTAAGGCCCAACGTACTCATCGGACATGAACAAAGTGGGAGAGTGAACATCGTAATTTGTTGGTTGCACTGAAGGTCTGCGTTCGCGAGGCCCCTGTCGAACTTTTACAGTAAATTTTTAATGATTGGTAGTTTAAAACCCATTCCTAACAATGTCCACTTTTGTTGGTGTTGCATTTGGACTAGTGAAAGATAGTCCCACATTAGCTACACCACCAAATAGGTATCTCAATATAATATTTTGTATATGTTGAGATGTGCACATGGGGTGTGGTGGGGCATATGTGGGTGTTAGGTGGGGGCTGCGTTGATTGCACGTAGACTCTGTTGATGGTGGGATTTAGAATATCAATCCTTATTTTGGGAGTTGATATTTTAGTCCCACATCGGCTAGGAGTGGAGATGAGTTTTCACCATTATCTATAAATAGTCCTCGGGCCTCCTTTTAGGGACACATCAAAAATTGAAATTAGTCAGTGAGGGAACCCTGTAGGAGAACCCTAGATCTCGCCTTCATCTTCAGGAATTAGTAGAGACGATAACCTTTGCTAATATATATATATATATATATATATATATATATAATATTTTCCAGAAATTGATAAGAAAAGAAAAGAAAATAAGTGTTACCGACCTCCGGAAAGTCGTGCACGAAGCACTGCCCTAAGAGTTGATCCGAGGTCTATGTGCAGACGTTTCTCGGAAGCTCCTAGTGGTAAAACCCCCTAACTACATATGCCTTTATCGGTAGGATGGCCGACAATAGATGATTTTTCTCTTCATCTTCAATAGGTTGAAACCCAAATCCTCAAGTCCAAGTCTCAAAGAACCTTGGAATTCCCGATATAACCAATATCTTAACCTTTGAGAGATATTAGCAGCTATAACCATAGGTCATTAATCTGAGTTAGTGTATGTATATAATAGACAAAAGAAATCAAGTTACAGAATGGTATGGTAGAACAAAGCCTTAATTTGACACATCAACCACCTACTGAACTAATTTTAAACAAATACTCAAAAAGAATGCGAGAAATGATCAAGGGTAACACACACGAACCCAAACACACCATACAACCAATGTGTGTTTATCCAATAATCAAAATAGTAACTTCCATAAAGGTGAGTTAGTGTATGTATATAACTATCCTCAAATGGAATGTGGGAAATGACCCGTAAGCACAATGGCATCCATGGTTGGATTCATTGAGTATCTTACATTAACTATATGGATACATATATTTATATCTGTTATCAATTATATTATTTGTTTCCATCTATCTTACCAGATGGCACCCATGACCGTTAAGGAGGAAGTGAATGTTAAGGAGGAAGAGGCACCTCCTACTGTTAAGGAGGAAGTGAAACCTCTTACTGTTAAGGAGGAAGTGGTGCCTCCTACTGTTGGGCAGGCACCAGCTCAGAGGGGAGTTCTAGTCACCAAGCACCTATAGGGGAGATTGATCACCTAGACGTTGATTATGTGAAGTATCTGAGGGACTGGTATCTGCCCCAGCGTATTGGATATCCTCGAGATTGAGACTGTGATATTTCATATACTTTTATTGTGGTTATTGTGTGACTGTGAACTTTTATATTGTGTTATTTGTGTGACTGTGATACTTTTATTTTTGTTTATTGTGACTGTACTGATATTTCATATACTTTTTTTTATATTTCTTACGCAGAAAATTCAATGGAGGGTTGCTCCGGGTCTGTCTATTTTTAAATGTATGTTAATTTACCGGTGTTGAGTGTTCCACCGAAGGGGTCGACGAACCCAGAGAATTCAACGGAGGGTTGCTCCATATCTATTTATATAAACTGCAGGAAGATTGATTTGGAAACCATTTTACAATTTTTTTTACTGAAACTTTAGCGACGTTTAGCGACGTTTTTATACGTTGCTAAATATGTCGCTAAATTCGTACGTCGCTGAATATGTCGCTGAATGTCGGTAAATTGCTGACATTGCAGTATTTGCCAGGTCAATAAAATGTCGCTAAATGTGTTGAAAAACGTCGCTAGGAAAAAAGATACATCGCTATATTAGCGATGTTTAGCGACACAAATTACGTCACAAAATTAGCGACTCAACGTCGCTAACCGTCGCTAATAAGAAAAATATTAGCGACGCGTATAAGTCGCTAGAATACGTCGCTATAGCGACGTTTTGCGACGCTTTTCGTGTCAGCGACTAGCTAAAATATGACTTCATTAAAACGTCGTTAATTATATCGCAAATTTTTTTAGCGACGTTTTTAGGCCATTTAGCGACGTTTTCAAGCGTCGCTAATTTGAATTATTCTGGTAGTGAATTAATAGCATAGGGGTTAGTCTAGTGGGTTAAAAGTCTAGTCTAATGCAAGGTCCATGGTCACATCAAGTCTAGTTTATTAACCCATGTCATTTTTGAATATAATATAATATGTATATTACCTATCAAACAATTATTAACACAATAATATAAATATGGTGAAAGACCAAAAAGTCCCTACTCTAGAATTGTGGTAGTGACAGAAAACGCACACTGGCAGAGGAGGCCATGGATGACTGTGTCTCAAGAAAGACGTCGTAGGCTCCCGTACCATAGTACGTACCCCTCTGAAGACCACCAACGGCGGTCATCCAGAACTCGTCCGCCGACGGAGCTGGAGAGGGCTGCGAGGAAGTACCAGCCCCTCCCTCTGCAGGTGCACTAGCAGTCGTCCGCTCACGTAGCCTAAGATACTCGTACTAGAAAAGTAGTTGCTAATGTCTAAGACATTATTACTAACTATAATCTATTGGCATATTTTCTAAGTTATATTAAATTTAACACAAGGTAGCAAAATGTACATAAGTCTGCGTGGCCCTCTCATCGATAAGCTTTTTGTCCTTCCGATGGGTAACTAGGAAGATAGTCACCATGTTGGTGTCCTCACCCCTCTGTACCTGTTAAAAATATATTATTTGTTATTAAAATTAAACATTTTATCATACTTTCATTAAAATAATATATATTCAATAGAATACATACCAGTCGACGAAAATGTATCACTGATACCCATATGCACACACAATCTCCTTCTAGTTATGATACCTTACCCTCCCCCTTCTTTAACATACGATCACAACTATTCCAAACTTATTAAATAGGTATAACAGAAAACAAGACTTCAAAACCCAGTAGACATGTGGACAACTCTGATTTCAAACCCTATTAAATGGACGGCTTAGAATAATACCAAACCTCTACAAGCATAATTTTAGCAAAAAAGATACATATTTAACAAGACGACAAAAATTTGCTCTTCGAAGAAGGAGACACCGCGTAGATCGTCGAGACAAAGAAAAGTAGTAATATTGTCATAATAGTTGACATTCTAGAAAGACAATTCAATAGTATTTGTGGTGATAAATAAAATTTTTCTTCTTAATTTTGTTGAACTTCGGTGGCATATCAATAATTTAAGGATTTGTGGATCATTTCATACACGATGTATGGGAAGATTCATAAATCATTAAATTACTAATACACTACACATAATTACTAATAAACAAAATTAAGAAGAAAAACTATATTTATCAACACAAATAATATTGAATTTTGTCTTTCTAAAACACCAACTTTTACGATCAATATTACCATTTTTTCTAGCACGAAGACATACTTGTCTCATTCTTGCAAAATCAAATTATCGTCAACGACTTAATAAACATGTAACCGTTTAGTAAAATTTTGCAGGTAGAAGAAGAGCACACTAGAAAAGAGTGCTAGATCCATACAACATCATCATTGCCAAGTGTGGAAATTGACATAAATAAAGAAGTATTATAAATTAAAAGTACTATAAATTAAATTATTATAAATTTAGTTTTCAAGTGTGGGGATATAATTGGGTTAAAATTCATTATTCGGAACCAACACATACTGATACTCCTAGTAAGTTCAATTCTGGTTATCAATGGTAGGGTACAATTCATTATACGGTACACTCATATCTCACTCTACAAAACTAAATTTAACGTGTATTAACACACGAAGGCGATGGTCAAAAGTTAAAATGGGACATAATAATTTTTTAGAAGTCCGATACGACGTCGGACACGTTCAAAATTTATCCCGGAGCTACCTAGTATGCTTGGGGACCTAATTTGCCTTAAATAATCCTATTTATGTACTAAAAGTACTTAATTAAGTCTAGTTCAATCTTTTAAGAGCAATTATACGGTCATAGAATTATTCCTAAAATTTAGAGATGATATCATACTATATATTCACACATACAAATAAGATCTTATACAACATAACCTATATTAGCATATCAAGATTTTTTTTTTTAATCTAGGATATCACATGTCTGTCGTGTCAGTAGCATTTGTCTGTTTTTTTGTCGTATCCGTGTGTGGGTGTGTTGGTGTGGGTGGGGGGGGGGAGGGGGGGGGGTAGATAGGATTAGGGTTTACCTTGGTCGACCGTGGAGAGAAGGGGGCGAGGGGAACTGAATCGGGGGCAAGGGGGCGGCTGAGTCGGGGACGAGACCGGAGTCGTTGGGACGAGGGCGAGAGGGCGACTGAGGTCGGAGAGGGGGTCATCGGGGGCTTGGAGGCGCGTGGTCGTCGCAAATGAGGGGATAGAAAAATCGTAAAAAATTTGGAAGAAATTGAAAAGTCGAAACAGCGAAACCCTATATGAAGGAATTTAGCGACGTCAATCTCAGACGTCGCTAACCGTCACTAAAAATTTAATATACGGCAACATATAAGGTTCGGAGTCGCTAAACGTCACTCTTATTAAAAATGTAGCAACGTTCACCGACTACTCGGCCACGTCAGCTTTCATATAATACTAAATGTAGTCGCTAAATGTCGCCGCCGCTGCCGTATTGCGACGTCTTTTAAATACGTCGCTAATGTCAATAATATTAGCGACGTCGTCTTCCACTGTCGCTAAATTCGTTGCTGATTTGATTTATTTTGGTAGTGTCACCACATCTTCATTTCTACAATAATCCCAAAATTCAAAGGTTACATAATCCAAGACTCGGCATTGCTGAAATGAAGATTAAGGGGGAGAAAAAAAAAAGGTTGTATCATTCTTAATCACAAGATATTACTACAGAAACAGACCTTGACAGATGTCTCCCACTAAGTCGGGGTGACACTACCAAAATAACCAAGTTGCAATCACATCAATATTGACTACCATCGGACAGTAACAATGGTTCCATATCTTGTTATCCCCAAATTGTACTTCCAAAGAAGACCAAACGACTGGACTTGCATCTACACAAGGCCTGGAAAGACGGGTCAATAAAAAAGAGAATTCTTTAACAGAAAATCTGCTTATGCAGCCTGCCTAGGTTCTTACACAATTAAAAATTAGTACGGCCTTAGCAAGAAATCATGGGGTAAACACCGGCAAAAATGGCAGATATACAACAGCCCTTCAGACAGGGAGAGGACCCTTTATCAACTAAAAAGTAAGAACAACGGGTTCTACGTAGCTCCCATCTTATGATCCAAAGTACCAACTAAACATGAATCATACAAATAAAGTTTGTATTTAAAAGATTTAACTATCCTCAGATATGTAATATGTCACATACAATTTGGCCGCCTCCATGAAAGTAGGAAGATTTTCAAAAATGAATCTCAACTGCAATTTAAGTTAAAGCTTTGTTGATGCTTTCCTGTTGAGAATGGAGAAGAACAATGTGTTTTTGCGTGTCAATTTGCAATTTGGAAAAGCTACCCGAAGGCTTTTGAAGGATAAGCATACTGTTAGTTCTTCCATAGTTCCATAGAGTTGATGTAGAATTCCAAAATTATAGTAAAGCACAACGTCACTTGAATGATGTCAAATGGACATAAAAATAAAGTGCAAAACATAACCCATTAGATTTTCAAATTTAAAAAATTTACACCACCCCCAACTACCAGAATAAGTCAAATTAGCGACGTCTGTAAACACCGCTAAATGGCCTAAAAATGTCGCTAAAAAAATTTAGCAACGTTTCAATAAAGTCGCGTTTAAACAAGTCGTCGGCAGAAAAAACGTCGCATAACGTCGCTATAGCGACGTATTTTTGTTGCTAGTATTTTTCATATTAGCGACGTTTTGCAACACATTTAGCGACGTTTTATTAACCTGGTAAATACTGTCATGTAAACAATTTAGCAAAATTCAACGACTTATTTAGCGACATAATTAGCGACGATTTAGCGACATAATTAACAACGTATATAAACGTCGCTAAATGTTCAGTGAAAAATAAAAAATAGAATATAAAATTATTTTCAAACCAATCTTCCTGCAGTTTATGAATTCACAATATAAATAGACCCGGAGCAACTCTCCGTTGAATTAGCTGGATTCGCCGACCCCTTCGGTGGAACACTCAACACCGGTAAATTAACATACATTTAATATGAATAATATAGTAAAATTTGAAGAAAACGAGACATTTGGATTACAAGCAGTCAGGAGAAAATATCATCGTAAAGAATACAATAAATATTCACACAACTGAGTACAAGAAATAAAGTCTAAAAGCCTCAAAAATAAATAATATTCATAAATGACCAAATATCATAGGTCAAAACACAAACAATCAGTAAACTATCATAACTATGACTACTACGGATCTGTAGGAGGCTGACCACCGTCGCGCATCAGGGATAAAAACAAATCATACTGCTCCCGTGAAATCGACACTGATGTCGATGGAGAAGGCAGTGACGTAGGTGGAATCTGTGTCGATGAAGGCGCACCAGGAGAAAATATCTGCTCCAACGCTGCTAGTCGATCGTTGTATGAATTCAAGGTAGATAACAGCCTCGTACTGTTATGAACCATTAAATCCTGCATCATCGTCAGCTTCTCGCCCATGAACAGCTGTGATGCCTGCAGCTCCGTCACGCTGCGTTCTATAAACGCAAAAAGATCGGCTATCATATCTCTGAGCTCCATGATGTTGCGCTCGAGCTTATCAAATCGTGCGATAAGCGTCGCATCGTCCGCCTGCGGCTGAGACAGGGGCTGCTCCTCCATCCTTCGCAGCAACTCGTCACGGAGAGACGCAATCTGACGGTCAACGGTCTCCTGGACTCGGACCGACGCCTGCGAGGGCTGTGGGGAATGCACACTTGCAGTGGAGGCCCTAGAGGACTGCGTCACAACAAGGGCGTCATAGGATCCCGTACCATAGTACGTACCCCTCTGGAGACCACCAGCGGCGGTCACCCACAGCTCGTCCGCCAACGGAGCTGGAGAGGGCTGCGAGGAAGTACCAGCCTCTCCCGCTGTAGGTGCACTAGCAGTCGTCCGCTCACGCAGCCTAAGATACTCGACCTAGAAAAGTTTGAATACTCGATAATTGCTAATGTGTTTAAGGTACTTATTACTAACTACATGGATATTTATTTGCATATTTTCTAAGTTATATTAAAATTAACACAAAGTAAAGTAATACTTACATAGGTCTGCGAGGTCCTCTCATCAATGAGATTTTCGCCCTTCCGATGGGTGGCCAGGGAGACGGTCACCATGTTGGCATCCTCACCCCTCTGTACCTGTTAAAAATATATTATTTAGTACTAAAATTAAACATTTATCCTACTATCATCTTATCGTACTTGCATTAAAATTATATGATACTCAATAACATATGATACTACATTCATAAAAAATCCTATCAAACAACTATATAGCATATTTGTAGGTGTTGTATTATGTGTGTCCATGTGTGTGATACACTAGTGCAACCAAAATTTTTAATTATGTAACCAAACTTCCATACTAACTAGGGTGTCTCCATGTATGTCCGGGTGTCTCCATGTATGTCCGTGTCCACATGTGTCCATATGTGTCCGTGTCCATGGGTGTCTACATGTGTGTCCGTGTTAGTATGAATCGTGTCACATAGGGTTGTGTACTGTGTGTGTCCATGTGTTCGGGTCCATGTGTCAGGGTTAGGGTTAGGGTTGTGTCCTTTATGTGTCCATGTGTCCTGATTGTGTCCAGTATGTGTGTGTGTCCTAGTTGTGTCCGGGTCTGGGTTAGGATTTACGAGCCGGGAGGAAGGGAGGAGGAGCGCCTGAGAGAGGGGTTGCCTGTGTCGGGGTTGAGGGACGTACACGGTCGCGTCGAGGTGGGGGGCGAGGGAGACGGTCGAGGGGGTGGGTAGGTCGCCGGAGCCGCGGAGGGTCGCCGGGGGAGGATGGAGACGTCCGCTTGAGACGTCGCTAAACGTCACTACATTTTAAATATTCTGCGACATATAATTGTTAGAGTCGCTAAACATCGTCGTTTTTAAAAATATAACGACGTTTAGCGACTTGTAGGCGACGTAATCTTTCATAATACTAAAAATTGTCGCTAACCGTCGCATTCACATACATTCGCTGATAGCGATGTATTACGACGTTTCTAAAGAACGTCGCTAATTTCAATAGTATTAACGACGTGATTGTCCAAAGTCGCTAAATTCGTCGCTAATTTGAATCATTTTGGTAGTGCCCCTCCCCCCTTCTCTGCTCAGGAAAAAGTCTAAACACATTAAACACAGAATTGAAGGGCCATATCCAGACAGATGGGAAAAGGAGATACATTAGACTGCACAATACAAAACAGACGTGCGTATAAAAGTGGAAGTATCACCAACAGAAATTACATTTGCATAAACATACCGACTACAGAATGTTAATAGAAAGCAATAAATAAAAAAGAAGGATGTGCCAGCATCATGATAACCAACGATTACCGTGGCCGCTACTAAAGAGTTTACATGGTCATTCAGGGTTACTCGAGTCCAAATAAGTATGAAGGCTTCTACATGCTATATCCTAACAGAGTTGCAATTGCCAAGAGGTTTTTACAACATCCAAGAATTTTCAAGATAGGTTACCAAAATTATCTTTTATTTATAGCTATAAATTTTATTTTTTAAAATGTAATAAATTACGGATAATTTTGATAACCCATCCTGAAAATCTTTGATGTTGTAAAAGCCTCCTTGGCAATTGCAACTCCCTATCCTAATTGACACTCATTTTTCTCAATAAAAACCTGTTTCAGAATTATTCAGGTTTTTCCGACTGTCCAAATAAGTAGGAAGGTATCTTTAAGGCACATGCTTGATAACCTGTTTCAGGTGTGTTCTACCCATTTATAACCTATTTAAGTTCAAACATTATGTTATGTTAATGAGTAAGTCATCATACTCAACAGTTAAAACCTAGTAATAAGAATAAACAAGCTACATATATGAAGTTCCTATAGACGTACATATAACAATTACAATGTTATTATCTACTAATCAGAAGAGCCAAAAATGTTTAACAATGATAAAATAAAATAAAAACCACTACCTGAATGTAAGGGAGGGTAGGAGCAACTGAGTTAAGCAAGAAACGAGAAAAAGGAAAGAAGAGAAGCAGATAAGACGAAGAATATCGGAAGAATACAAAAAGAATTAAGAAAACAAAAGATAAGTGAAAAAGTAAAGCAGCTTTAACAGTTAGTAGATGCCAAGCAACTAGTGATGAGTAAAACGCAAACAGCTCATCTTCACCAACAACTTGAGCCATTTGACATATACAACAACTTACCACTTCTTAAAGTATTAAAGCAATGCCAAAGGAAGATAATTTTGACACAACAGGCTCACTTTCGCTTAAAGGGGGGAAGAAACGAAGAATAGTTCAATAAGACATTGTGAGCATTGGATCAACATACAATCCATACAACCTTTGTCTAAGCTTATATCATGCATAACAACAAGTCATCACCTATTAGAATACTAAAGCAAAGCCAAAGCAAGATTTTTGTCTGCTTTTTTCCACGATGCAAGGAAGACAGTTACATAAGGGCCTAAATGGATGGGGTGTAAATGAGCTGAACTACTCGCTTGCCAACCTGGGCTTCAGATAAAAAAAATCTCACAAGATTATTTTCCTCATTTACAGGAAAATAATCAATTATGGGCCATAAAATGAAGAGTGAACATTTACAGAAGTTCAAAGAAACCCCGATAACTTAACATTCAAGTATACAAGGATCTAATGACCAAAGTACAGAACCTTCATTAGAATGCGCTAATCATGAGTGAACTTAGACAAGCCATTACATCAAATGACACATTGCAAACCTCATGCTAATGAATTTTAATGCAAACAAAACCAAATATAAATTTTGCGAACCTAGTAGAAGGAAGAAAAGGTAAACATAAATACGAACCTTGTCCGCATTGAACTTTTGCCTCAAAATCTTTGTCCGATGTGGCTCATCCTCTTCCCATGTTAAATTAACTTTGCTGGGTTGCAAAGCACGAGTCTCAAAATCAGGTTGCTTGTAGTTTATAGGTGCCTATAGTGGAAGAAGAAATAATAGCCTTTAACAGAAAGCACCGAACAGGATTGAAAAACACAGCCCCCAACCCCCCCCCCCCCCCCACCCCCTGCATTCATTTCTATGAGACATTCTTTTAGGACAACCTAATAGTGTCATATCCTCGAGTTGCTTATAGTCTATGATGCATAGAAACAAATACAACATTACTTCGACACGGCAACACAGATTCAACACTTATTTTGTTGTGTCCTGGTGTATTTACTGTTTAGAGTGTCCCTGTTGTGTTTGATATGTGTCCAACACAATGCGACACAAAGTGGCAATGAATTTTTGGAGCGTCGTACTTTTTAGCTTCCTGTAATCAATTTTCGACTAATATATCCTTATTCTTTATAGTCCAACAAATTGGCACCCATGAGAAATACTATGTCAATGATACTATGTTCTTGTTCTAAAAATTGGTCTAGACGGCCGCCTAGGCGGTAGGCGGCAGGTGCCCGCCTGATGCCCACCTAGGTCCCCCGATGTCCGACTACGCATGTTTTGTGGTTCTATGGATATTTTTGGGTTTATTTTTGATTTTTTATTAACCGCCTAGACCGCCGCCTAAGCGGGCTAGGCGCTAGGCGTCTAGTGCCCGTCCGACTAGCGCCTAGTGCCTAGTGCCTTTTACAACCTTGACTATATATAAGAAGGGGGAGAAATCATTTCTCCAATCTTTTGTCTCAGTTACATGAATCTTTCTTTTCCATTCAGACATGCAACTACCAAATCCCTTCATACCCAACCCAATCCATGTTCAGTCTGGTTTCCTTTTAAGCAAATATAAATATGATTCTAGCAATATCCCAAACTAATGCATTTATCACAATTCTAGGTGGGTTATGTGCATGCATGTGTGTAAGCATATTTGTCTATCTTCATGCGCAAATATTAATGGTGTGGAAAGTCGAGCCAGTTTCGACTTTTCTAGTACATAACCAGAATACACTATTAGCTTAATTCAATCACCCAGTTACCAGTTCTGTTGGCCTTGTAAGAACAAGATCTGGCTTAGAGCATATAGTTCCCAGTCCAACTGAACATCCCTTGCTCCAAGCAACTCGGGTCCAACTATTTCTAAGTAGTTTTGGGCTCACCTTGTCACCTCAATGACATACTTGTATAGGTGTTCTGTGTAATGGTATTAGATTCTCCATGCTCTTCAAGAATGTGACTAGTTTCTATAAGAATAATTTGCATCCAACTATGAGGAGAATTTGAAGCCAATTTCACTTGTTAGTCAAAATATATATATATATATATATATAGAGAGAGAGAGAGAGAGAGAATAAGGGAGGTGAGATGGCACCTCACTCTCAAAACAAGGGTGGCGCTGACGTGGCACAATTCCAACCACACATTTCATAATTGGCAAATTGCACTTAACCCCCTCCCCTCGTTTGTGTGGTTGTGATTGTGCCACATCACCGCCACCCTTGTTTTGAGAGTGAGGTGCCACCTCACCTCCCTTATTCTCTCTCTCTCTCTCTCTCTCTCTCTCTCTCTCTCTCTCTCTCTATATATATATATATATATATATATATATATATATATATATATATATATATATATATATCGTGATTCCATCGAAGTAAAATATGGTCTTTTACATACAAAAATGGCAAATTTCCCAGTGTTCGGAGTGTCATTAAATTTGATTTTCTTTTTTCCTCGACAAAATCATCTTAAGGAATTTTCATATTCTTCATTTCTTTTTAATCAAATTCATCATTGAAATTTTACAAATTGGCATAGCTTCTTTACACGTGGAAAGAAACCTTTCTTCAACATGTAGGAAATATAATCTACCAGCGCAACAGAATAGAGTGCAAATGGTGGAAATTGACTTAAGAGGTAACCATAATTTTTGCTCAATTTGTGGTAACAACCTACTTTTGTTGCATGTTTTCTCCTTCATTTTCTAATCAGATAAATATATTAGCTAAATGTAGCATTAAACTACAAACATATACCTCCGTGGTGATGTCACGAGGAGGATGGTTGAACTCCAGTGAGTCAGGAATGAATCGCAAATCAAGCACATTTGATGTTCTTAAGAGCTCGATACCATCGAGAGTATTATAAATGTGATTTGCTGTAGCACTTGAATCAAACAACGCAACAGCATAGTAATACCTGAAAAATGAGAGGAATTGCAAATTAGTTTCCTGACCACATGAAAGAAAACCTTGTTTTCTATCTGATAAAAATAACAGGATTACAAAAGTTTCCTTTTTAAATTTAAATGTGCACATAAAAAACTAAAATGTTTTTACTACTGTATTGCAAGTTTTAGGAGAGAAATCCACGTTAGTAGTTGAGAAGAGTGTAGAAGCATAAAAAGTGCGCCTCAGATATATAGCACAGTTTTCTACAAATAAACTCAATAGTAGAATAATAGCGCACTTTCTACTTGTTCCAGAAGAAAGACGCGCATTTTCTTACTTAGGCGCACTGTCTACTAATTTCAGAGGATGACGCACTATTCAGAGAGTAGAAAAGTGACGCACTTTCTTAATATTATACAAAGGATGGTGCACAAAAGATCTACTCTCTCTCAACATTTAATGCAGCAGCAGACTGACAGCTGACAAAGGCATAAACTGAAGAGTCATAGGTCATCATTACAGCGAAGATACTGCACGCAGACCCAGGTTGTCGTTTAGCGACCCAGCCGCAGTGTCATTCTACTTAAAAGTGCGTCATAGTGTCATTCTTTCAAAAGTGCGCCGCAGCACCATTCTCCTCAGAAGTGCGCCATAGTGTCATTCTTTCAAAAGTGTCAATTCTCCTCAAAAATGCGCCGTACTGTCATTCTTTCAAAAGTGCGCCGCAGCATCATTCTCCTCAGAAGTGCGCCACAATGTCATTCTCCTTAAAAGTGCGCCACGGTGCCATTTCTCCTCAAAAGTGCGCCGCAGTACCATTCTCTTTCAAAAGTGCGCCGCAGTGCCATTTTCTCCTCAGAAGTGCGCCACAGTGCCAATCTTACTAAAAATGCGCCAGTCTCCAGACGACTTCAAAAGTGCGCATACTATCCTAACCAACAATGAGCAGTTACAAATGCATGTCTTACATGCCGTATTTCTCGTGAAAGGTATACAAATAACTGTCCCCCACGACCTATGCATTTCTCGTATAGGAAGCTACGTGTCAAGCAGGCAGCAAGTTGTGCACCAACTCATGCAGAACGTGGGCTGCTAATCCACCAAAAGTACGCGCATAATGGTAAAACAGTGCTGACTGTCCATAGTGCGCGCACACTCTCGTAACCGCTCCTAAACCCTATAAACGGGGACACGGACAGACAGACAGAAAAAAAAGAGAAAAAAGGGACTAGAATTCTCGAGTATTTGAAATTCAAGAGCAGAGTAAGAAATAGAAGCTTCTCGTGCCATTGTGCCAAAGCTTTCTTATTGTTCAACTCTCCAAGTTGTTCGCATCAATCTTCAAGTCTTTGAAATTCAAGAGCAGAGTGAGAGAAACAGAAGTTTCCCGTGCCATTGTGTCAGGGCTTTCTTGTTGTTCAACTCTCCAAGTTGTTCGTAGCATTCCCTACATTTTTCTGTCGGCGTGTGTATTTCTTCACCCTCGAGTGGTCCAAGGAGTAAAGTAATTGTTTGCAGATCAGATCTCTATAGCTATACTTTTCCAGAATCAAATTGTACTTAGATTCCTGTTTAGGATCTTCTTTTGTACATTTTAACAGTTTGTAACACAAAAGTTTCGTATAAAAACTTTTTCTCGCAAACAAAGAGCTACTTAAAGAAGCAAGTTATGAATTGTGCACTGAGATATACTTCCTGTTCAGTAATGAGGAAATATTGTAAGGGAGAAATTAGCTTAGCTAGCTCCATGAGCTAATTCTGTTATTAAGCAGGAAACAACCTATCTTTCTAGCTCATCTAATATGTTTCTAGTTTATCCAATCTTCAAATCTAAAGGAGCTTTTCATAGCCATACCAATGATTGGAATGATTATAGATACCAGCCAATTCAAAGTGCATTAGACCAAGTGTTGTATCCTTAATGAGCCTTTCCCTCTAAAAACTTCAGTCATAGAACGCTTTTGAGAATAAAATCTAACCTAAAGAAGCAGAAGGGAAAAAACAACAACGATAAATTGGTCACACGTGAGATGGACCATTTACAATTTTGATAACAGCACCTACCCACCTTATTTAACAAAGATTACAGGCACTCCAATTCATACACTTTGGTTATCATAAGAAATGGATAGAGCTGTTTATATTCCTGTGTAGATGACCTTGAAGTTAATTAGTCCTCCAACAAAGTCTAGTGCTAGTCCTCTAATAATGACATCTTGCAGTACCAATTTAAATTTTAACAGTCTACCCAAATCAATGTGCGCATCAATTCTTCAGATGTCAAATAACATCTCTTTCCAAACAGGATCAAAACATTTCACAGTAACTAATTGCATGTCATGATCATGTTTTGCTTGTATTAAATTGCATTTCGGTATAGGTCATATAAAAGTAAGAAAGAATGTTTATTTTCCAGACATAGTAATACTGAAAGCAACAGATTTTACATAAATTTGAAGTTCAGGGGTCTTCAGCCTATATCACCTTAGCTTGTTCAACTCATAACTGCGCAGTTTCTCATCATCAATCTCTTGTTCGTCATCACTGTCGTCTTCATTTTTATCGATGAGATCAGATGGGCCACGAACAGCTTCAACTTCGATGCACTTAAGGCCAAACTCAGTTGGATAAATAGCAACTGACAAAATTTGCCCACCTTTGGGGAGACATGAACTCATCACTACAAAAATATCAACAGCCTATAGGAGGAAAGCAATCACAATACTAAATAGACAACAAAAGGTTAATCAAACTTCAGCTTACTTGTTCACAATAATTAAATTGACAAGAAATTCATCAATGACAAAAGCTATTTTGATACATAACAATTGATCAACTAACTAAGATAATTAACAGCAGAATCCTTATGAATTGACAGCACTATATCAAGCTCAAGATGACATTTATGCAAGTGTACAAAAGCAATTGGACTTCAGTTGTCTTGGGAAAATGTTTATCATATATGCAAGAAATATAAATGGTTTAAGTATCGTCTAAGGCATAATAAACCTTTCGGCCGTGCTAATAAATTACCACGATTTTATCAACTATCATGTGTACATGCTAACATACCCTTATATGATCCCAGTCCATGTTAACGACTGCAAGTCGGTGTGTCTCCTGTTCAGTCATAGGTGGGTCCTCATGATTTGCCATTAGATAATGGCTAAAATGACTGCTCACTGACTCCTGCAAGGAAAAATGGCCAAAACATGATTCAAGCATCAGAAATTAAAATTATCCAACTCGTGAGACATATTCACAGGAAACGCTTAAGGGTCTGCTTGGCAACGGTGTTTTCACCGGTTTTGGAGAATTTTTGAGCCGTCCGTTTATGAAGTGTTTAAAAAACTCCTGCTTGGTAATTTTTTTTAGGCACTGGTTTTGGTCCGCTCAAAACCCCTCCAAAATCGGTGTAGTGTAATTTTGGTTGTCTTTATAAACACTCCAAATCGATGGGTTTAGAGTTTTTATTATTTTATTCCATTTATATTCTCACAAAAATAAACTACTAATATCCTACTCTATTTCCTCTTTCTCATCTTTGTCTCTCTTCTACTTCCTCCAAACTACGACTACTTCCTCTGGTGATTTTTTTAAATCTTATTTTTTTAAAGTCTCTCCTATCTTCATCCAAGCGGTCATTCTTATAATGACTATCTCCACCCAGACAATCATTCATATAAATTTTTAATCCATCTAGGTTACTGATTTCATGACAAACTCATCTAGATTGTTATAAATAATAAGTTCGCCGTGAGCCTGTCAGTCGGGTTGTCTTTACATTTTTTATGTTGTCCCTTCATTTTTTTATTTTTTTATATGGCATATAAGTAATTTTATTCTGGTAAAAAACATTAAGAACCATTCGTTAATCAATTTCCAAGCATGGGTTGAACTGGTTTAAAAGTCGTAACTTAAAACCATCCAAAACCGGACCCCTCGTAACCGCTACGTTAAAAATACATCATAACCGCTACCCCAAAAACACATACTTCTCTACAAGAAAGAGAGACTATTTCGGCAATCAGAATCGAATAAATCCTACAATACACTGACACTCCAAAAGTCGGGGCTTTGTCTGTGTCGGCTGTGAGCTAAGTCCGTATTGTGTTATGTGCTGTCGTGTTAAGAGTAAATCAAAACAAAGATGTCACCTGGTCATCGTCTTCATCGTCAGAGGAAGAAATCCCACCCCCTTCCTCTTCTTCTTCCTCCTCCTCCTCCTCGTCCGACGCCTCGAGCTCCAATCCATCACTCCCTTCCTCTTCCTCCTCCTTTGGCGTCTCCTTCTCTTTATTCTCGTCCTCGTGGAGATAATAATGGAGCATCGGGTTCACCTCCTTCTTGCTCTTCGGCTTCCCCCTCTTGTCCGCGAACCGCTGGTCCGTCAGCACCTTCGCGAACCGGTCGTCGATGGGAACCTTCGACTCCTTCCTCGGCATCCGCTGGAACCGCGGGTCGGAGTGGACCGACGCGAACCGGGGGTCCGTCACGACGCCGTTCTTCCTCCTCCTCTTGTTATTCCGGTTCGGGTTCCTCTTCTCCTCCTCCTCCTCGTGATGGAGCCTCGTCTTCTTTGCCTTCTTCTTGTCTTCTCCTTTGGTGGAAACCATGGCTGGGGTTTAGGTTAGGGTTCGGGTCTCTGGACGTGGAGAGGAGAACAGGAGTTTTAATTAGGCTTTTTGATAGTGTCGATACATCACTTCCGGTATTTATCGGTGTGAACCGGTTATATCGGTTGTACCGGCTGGTATAACGTTATTATGTTAAGTTTGTAATACATAATCAATTTTTGTTATCTACCTTTATGTTTATACTTATTATATTAACCACCCACCCTTATACGAACTACTACGATGTTTATATTTTTATAAAGAATTATGATACCAATCATCCTTATTTTAAAAATAAATAAAACACAAAACAGATGGATGCTCATGTAATTAATTTTTAAAATTAGGATAGTTGATGTAATACTTATGAAACATAAGAAAATTAATGTATTTATTTCTTGAATTATTGACTATTAAATTTTTTATTAATAAATATATAATTATTGTTTATAGTGTTAATGATTCAAAATTTCAAGCCAAGCAATTTTATCGACACAAATCGAGACTCATTAGACAGCCTAAGATTTAGTTCATAGATGTAGACCCCGTCGTCTTGCACAAAATAAACATCGTCCAAGAAAAAACTAGAGTATGAATTACATAATAGATAATAACTCATTTAGTACAACCTCGTCACTCTTTAAATTTCAAAAGTTTCAAAAATTATACTAACATTTCTAGTTCTTCTCATTTTCAAATAGCGCTTCTTTACAGACCGAACAGAGAGACCGTCGTCAGCTCGAGGGCTGACGTGGCAACCTCATATTGGACGGATATCGAGCCAACATTATCAGGGGATTTGGGTACATTGGGAGGTTGCCATGTCAGTCGTGCAATCTCATGCTCGCTTCGGTTGGAATTTCTCATTTCCAAATTGGTAAGTAAATTCGAACACTAAATTAGGTTTCAAATTGCTCTCTTAATGCATCCAAAATGAGATTGTTCAATGGAAATTCTTTTTCAACTCACTTTTTTTCTTAAAAAATTTAGGGTTTAGTGGAGATCTCCTATTTTGGAATGTGTTGATTAATTTCGAGAGTTGGGTTTCGCTGATTAGGCTACCAATTATTTTTCATACAATTTTGGACATCATGAAGGATTGTAGACACCTTTTAGTCACAATAGAAGCTTCCATTGATACTTCTCATCCGCCAAGGCAATTTTGAATCCTCTGAAATTGTCCAGATATCTTACAAGTCTTCTTCAACACCTCTTCCAATCGGGCACTAACCCAAACGTCGTCACTGCCACCATATATATGCCAGGGCGTTGGCTACTCAACCCCGACAGTATTACTGACGGCATTTTTCATTAAGATTGTAGGGGTGAGCATAAACCAAACCGAACAAGAGATTTCGTTCGGTTTGAAAAAAAATCCGTTCGATTTCGGTTTTAAAAATACTAAAAGAATTTATTCGGTTTTAAAAATACTAAAAAAAATTATTCGGTTTCGGTTTTGGATTTCAGCTTAGGTCAAAAACTGAATAAGACTTATACAATTATGTAAATTCTATGCATATGTTGTAATTAAAAGTGTGTATATTTTGAAAGCAACAATTTTACGTATGTGTTTTAAAGTCCAACTTTGATAATTTAACAACTAGTCTAATTTTGAACGCAAATACAAGAAGTGTGTATAGAAATTAAAATTTTAATATCATTTAACCATGATTCCAACTTTGGACCATACCCATTAAACAATGTAAATAACCCAACGGAATAAACCGAATCGTTATTCGGTTCGGTTTCGGTTTCGGCTTTGTATTTTTAGAATTTCGATTTATTCGATTTTGACTATTTTGGTTCGATTGAAACCAAATAAACCGAACACTCATCCCTACAAGATTGTATGCAAAGTGCATCAGCCCTCTCGGAAACACAAAAACATCCCCGAACCTCAACTATCGTGCCAAGAGCTTGCCTCTCGTGTTGATGAATCCGACAAGGACGAGGGTCCCACGTTACGCAACCTCAGGGACAAGCTGGTGTGAGAGGAGAGGGACGAGGTCGAATGGCGTGAGGGAGATGATCAAGGGACAGCGACTTGGCATTCGAGCAGAGAGGGAGGCAGGATTAGTTAGGGTGGTGCCAGGGCAGAGGAGCGGGGACAAGGACGAGCGGACAAGGTCATGGTTGATGCACGGATGAAGAAGACAGCCTGAGTGGAGAATGTAGTTCTCATGCTGAGTTTGGTTTTCCTTTGAGGTTTCTTACTGTTTTTCTATATAGACAATTGTGTAGGGAATGCCTTAAGGTTTGGCAAATTGGGATTAGGCATTGGGTGAACAAAAATGGAATTTGTGTCGGCTGCAAGTAGATACTGTGCAATGATGGAAAAATATCAAATAATAGATCGATAAAATAATGGATCAACAACTTTAAAATGTCTCCAATACTTCTTACATCAGATGTAACACGTATCAAACTCGAATGAAATCCTAATTGTCCTCTCTAGTAGGTAAGTATGAATGGTATTCCACAGCAACGCAGATATACGTGCAGATATACGCGAGCAGCAATCTGTATCAATAGCTGCAAAATAAATAATAAAACTTCATCAATCCGCAGGCATGTATATATCAACTTAAACATAAAGTCCCACCAACTTAAGGATATCGCAATACAATGAAATTAACAAAAAAATTACTTGCGATTAAAATTATACAGCTTTGATTATATATGCCAGAGGCAATGTGCCTGTACCTTCTAAAATATGGTGATTGTTATCCAACTTCTGAATTTACTTAGCCTGAAAAAAATAAAATTGAAATGGTTAGTTAGAACCATCAGGAGAGCATAAATTGGCGTTGAATGCTCGATATGTTTGATCAGGACTCATATTAGAGCTGATTTTTACTTTGCTAGATCTGGGTTATAGAATTCAAGTAAATAACTAAATCTTTGCTATTGCTTACGCTTACAATTGTGTCAATATCTTTTGTAGTTCTCACTGAGTATTATCAAATGGTAGCAAGAGTTTAACTTCTTTATTAGAAAAATAATATGTTCTCTCTTGAATAAAGACTCGGGACTTACATATTGACAGTAGTTAATACAATGTTATTTAAGATCGGTAGCTTAAATGTGATAGGAAATTTGTTGACCTGCACAAATCTGATTAATACAACCCGATCACAAATCTGATTAATCCAAGTCACCCATGTATTACCATCAGGTTGTTTGGTTTGTCAAATCCCAACCCCTGACCTTGGTCCGTTGTGTTAGGATTGAATCTCTAAGGTTAGGATTTAATCCAACCCAGCTATTTGAATTATATTCTTCCATTCGACTCTTTAAGGGTGCTAAAGGAAACAATGGTGTATCCGAATATCTACTGTGGAGCTCTATAAAATCACAGAGTATTTCAAACCTCTCCCATTAAGAAAGAAGAACCAAAACAGAAACCAATGGTAAAGCTCACAAGTTGTCAGGTTTAAATTTTCATTTCTGATGTATCACAGATACATCCAAATCTATCACAGATATATCCAAGATCAATTAATTATTTCAAACCTCTCCCAGTGAGGAAAGAAGAATCACTAGAGAAACCAAACAAGAAGCTCATTAAGTTATCAAATTTAAATTGCGATTTTTCACAAATTGATCCAAGGTCTCCAACTGAATCTATATCCTACTAGCTATGTGTAGCATATTTTGGCTTTGTGACCAAGTATAATGAAAACCCTGGACTTTATAATTTTATGTACAATTTTCATGTTCACTAATGATTAATAACAGCACAGTTGAGAAAATCTAACCTCCACAGCACTGAATGGAGAGAAAATGCTCTTTACATCTTCAAAAACTGCATCAACAGGCTTTGCAGCATCAATCTGAAGTAAAACCAACCCCCCATGGAACAAATTTACAAACAAAACTAATAAATATTCACCAGAAAATCTTTAGATGATAAGACATACAATGAAATAGTAGAGATATAATGGCCACAAATTTGATTCCATCTATTATTTATAACCTCAAGCCGCTTGACTATTAAATACACAAGACAAACCCAAAACATACTGTTTTTTTAACCTCAACTGGGTGTGTGTTTAATGGCATGAATCTAGTCAACCATATGCTGGAAAGCAATTGGGCTGAGACCCACACAGAGGACCCTAAATCAAATCCAATGAATTTACAATAAGAACTAGGTGAATCAATCTGACTATTACCAACATCTTTGGACCATAATTCAAAATATATTTAACAGTTGTTTGTTCGGATCATAGTATACGTAGTTCCAAACTGCCACTTAGGGTAATCTATCATTTCTTTTTCCTTTTTTGGTTGCCACCCTTCCGGTAAGAATCACGGTATGGAGTATTCATGAAAGTCATATAAAGTTCTGTAAATTCTATTACGACAAATGAAAGTCCAGGGTTAAAATAGTACCTTCTTAACCTTTCCCTTTGAATCATAATATTCAACTACAGGGATACTGGATTCAACAAAAACTTTAAACCGCTTCCTTATGGTATCAATGTTATCATCATCTCTTCCCTACATTGTAAACACACAAAAAAGATCCGTCAGTAAGAACGGGTATAACTAGTAGTTGAAATACTAACATATATCTAGAGGAAACAAATTCCTTTAGCAACCTGATTGCGATTCAATAAACGTCTCTCCATCTCTTCCTCCGAGCAATCAAAAAATAAAACAAACTCCGGTAAAATTTTGGTCTGCAACAGAAAAAAAAAAAAAAAAAAAACAGCACAACAACGGAAACCATAAGAAACAGAAATGTCAACATATAATAGGATGAGAGTTTTAACTAAATACTGAATACTACACTAATTGAAGAACGGAATGAAATCTTACAACTTTCTCAAACGCAACACGGTTCTCTTCATTACGTGGGAAACCATCAATGAGAAATTTGTCGTTACCACTTTCTAAAATAGCCCTTTGCAGAAGCTTAATTGTTACCTCAGAAGGAACAATCTTTCCCTCCTTTATCATGTTTTGGATCATGGTACTGTGAAAGTAAGGGAGATAAAATCTCAATGAAACTGATTGAACAAAAAAATAATTTTAAATTGATTAAACAAAAAATAATTTGTACTACAGAAATGAAAGGCAAACTAAAACATATTTTTAATTATAAATACTACTCCTAGAAGCAGAACGGCCAAGCGCTGGCATCAGTGAGGTTGGGAACCAAGTCACCAACACATTGTACAGATTCATCAATAGAAGCCAATGACGAAAATATTAAGACAGGTTAAGAGTACCCATTTTCAGAACCAGATTTAATTTCTGCACGCAGAAGATCGCCAGCACTAAGATGTGTGAATCCAAATTGCTCAACAATGTTAGCACACTGTGTGCCCTTCCCACTGCCAGGCCCACCTGCACATAGTTTTATAAATATAGCTTCTATCAGTAAAAGGCTGTCAATATAAATTGAAAGTGCAGATACAGAAGATGAGTACATCAGGGAGGAACAAGTTGTAGTAAGAAACTTCCGCACAGCTTTATACACCATCAGCTCAAAGAAAATGGCAGTAATTACTCCCTCCCCCCAAGCCCAACCTAATTATTGATAAATCTACTTTTGGCATCATTTAAGCACAGTAGCTAATGATTAAATATCATGTAGATATTATAATACCAGGGAAGGATGCAGAATATATTTTCATTCTGCTAATGTTAACTTCACAAACATAAACTGTTACTTCAACATTTATCCAACTAAAGCAAAACTTTACCTAAAACGAAGACGACTGTGACCTTCTTCTCTACCAAAATATTATCGTTGGCATTCTGCAATCAAATGACACGTATTACTCTTGATGCAATATAAACTAGATTGCAACAGTCAATCCATTCATCAGCAGCTTAATATTCATAATACGAGAAGGCACAATGTGCAGTAATCAGTAACATTTCAAATGAAAGTACGGTAGACCAAATATCAATAAAAGAAAATGAAGGTTGGCTCTCAATACTAAAATAATAAAAATGTCTGAAGTTACAGAATAGACTGACGGTCATAAAATCAGTGGTCAGGATGCAAGAAAAATAATCAATCAATAATGAAGGTTACTAGAAAAAAGAAAAATAGCTATCACCAAAAGAGCATTGACAGAAGACAGGTCATCTTTCCTTGAAGGTGCTAGCTGCTTAATGAGATTTCTTTAAACATGGTTTGCACATACGCATAGTAACATACTAGAAGGTTTCAACTGAATATCTGCATAAAACTAGTATATCAATAAATACCACTATTCAAGCAATGATGATTGTATAACTCTAGCTCTCTGGAAGGTTAATGATTGAGCACTACGTTGCAATATAGATCACCAATTTCAAGTTGTAGGGACAAAGATATCAAAAAAAGGGTATCCGAGTGCAACAGGTGTTGTATCAAGCGATGCTCTCGAGAACAAAGAAATTATTGCAACAAAATTTAGCATGCACACTTTGAATTGATAATTTTAAGTTTAGAGCTAAGCAAAACAAAATCCGAAAGCTTGCCTGGCGGCAAAATTTTGGATCAGTAATATCTTTAGTGTTAAACTGAAAAAATGTACCTGGTCTACTGCAGGAGCATCTACTACTGTGCCCATTGCTGCTGATTTTCAAAATGTAGTAGCTACAAGAGATACATGGTAGCATAAGAAAAAATTGCATGCATCTCAGAAAGCACCAGAATAAGCATGGCACACTAAGACATGAACCAAAATGGTTCATTGAAACTATCATGTCATGTGCACTTCAAAATTTGATAAAAAAAATAGTTCACCTGTAGTGTCTATGGTCAAAATATCACTCAAAAAGTCTCAAATTAAAAAAAATTGAATTCCTAATCAAATGATGCTTCATCGGATGGTACTTGAGTAAGAAGATTCAAATGGTGCTTTAATCGGATGATACTTGAGTAAGAAGATACAACCTATGTTAGAATTTTACAGCAAAAGAAAAGGATACCTGTGTATAGTCAGGACAGACTAATGTTGTACTCGATGCATTTTCTAGAATCTCAAACCATCATAGGGATTTTCAGCTAGTTGTCCTCATTAAATTTAATGAACAATTTTAATTAGTAAAGTTAGGTAAGGAGTCTAAGGACATATTTGGAATGAAAAAAATTCACGTGGAGCCAACTTTTCTCATTATATAGTAGTATAGATTACCTAGCTAGCTGCTCTCATTAAATTTAATGAACAATTTTAATTAGTAAAGTTATGTAAAGACATATTTGGAAGGAAAAATTTCACGGTGAAACTGAACTTTTCTTGTTATATGGTATTATAAATTTCAGGAGTGAAAAGTGGGTTTACCAAACACCTTACTGCTTTTAACATCAACTTATAAACTGCCGCTTTTGAGAGCACTTTTAATAAGCTTCAGCTATGCCGCCTTAATCTCAATTTTCAATTCCGTCAAACACAAATTCGGATCTTGAGACCATATCAACTTTCTGGCCAATCACAACCTTTGCATTAATCGAGATCAGATCGAACATACTACCATTAATTAACAATTCTAACGCAATCCCATAAAACATCATCAACCGAATTCCATTCCACATGCTCAATATAAGCGAAGAATCTGTTGGTTTTGGTTTTGCTTTGGTTTTGCTTTTCTTGCAAAAGCTCAAGTTCCCCTTCCTTTGTTTAGTCCCACATCGGATGCACCAAAGCCTTCATGTGTACATATATTACTTTCTCCTCTTTGCTCTATTAAGTTGTTGTGTGGGGAACCCCTTGGGCCACACGCGCGCGCCGCCGCCGCCGCCCGGCCCAGCTCGGTTCGGTTCGGCGCGCGTAACGGGTGCGGGTACGCGCCCACATCTGCGGGCGCCGAATGCCGATCCGATTTCCTCTTCGGGTCGGGCTGGGACCCTAAAATTCTTTTTGCTCCTTCTTCTTTCTTTCATTTTTTTTTTTTTTTCTTAAACGTTGGAATTAAGTTCTGAAACGTTACAATTGTTTGAACGTTACAAATCCTCATGTCCAGGTTCATTCGTAACGGCTGAATTAATCGTACATTAATTCAGACCGTTACACAAATGTTTTATATATATACACATCTGGTTTATTTGTAAATCGATCAGAAAAATTTCGTACTCCAAACCTCTGTCAATATTATATTCAATTTCCGTTGTCTCCGAGCTCTGGGCAGAGCTAAGTTCTGGTCGTTCTCTCCAAGTCGTGTGCGGCAACGAGATACCGGTAGTGCGGGGGTTTTACCACTAGGAGCTTCGGGTACGTCTGCACACAGATCCCGAATAAACTCTTAGGGCAGTGCTTCGTGCATGACTTCCCCAGAGGCCGGTAACATCTACTTTTATTTTTTGTATTCTGGAATTTTTAATAAGAAAAGAAAAGAAAAAATTATAACAATCTAAGAGTTTATTCGTGTTAGAATTGTTTCAATAGTTTTGTTAGAAATTTCTATATTCAAATTGTTTAGAACTTGCTTAAGTACACAGACTATCACTATATATCACTATATATGAAGCAACAAACACCATATTACGAATTTGCTTAAGTACAACAGAAACTCTATATAGAACAGACTATCACTGTATGTTATAAAATTTGCTTCTCACTGTTTAGCAAATTTTCACTGTCCTAGAATTTCCTTCTCACTGTCTGTTAGAATTTGATTCTCACTGTTTAGCAAAGTTACTGTTGAAAACTCTATATAGTTTATTTGTCTGTTAGAATTTGCTTCTCACTGCATGCTAAGTTGATTTGTTTCAATTGTTTTAAAAACTTTATATAGTCAATAAATTTCTATATTAAAATTGATTTGCTTCTCAGTGTCTATTATAAAATTGATTTATTCTAAATAATTGAAAGTTACTGTAGCAAATTAATTTTCTACAAACTCAACAAGTTGATTTCGTAGCAAATTAATTTTCTACAAATTCAACAAGTTGATTTCGTAGCAAATACAAGTTGACTGCTAACAGTTAACAGTCACTGTAGCAATTTATTTCAATTCCTCAATTGATTTATTTATTTACTTATCAAATTGCTTACTATTGTGTCAATTGCAAATTTGCTTCAAGTGTTTTAAATATTGTTAGTACATTTGATAATTCTGTCAATTGCAATTTTTTAATCACTTAGTATTTTGAAAGCAATTTTGGACCAAAAGAAAATAGTTAGTAAAAAGGAAATTGCAAATAAATCTTGAATCTAAAGTTTCAAAGTAGAGACAAACTCGGGCACAAGCCGAAAGGGTCCTTCTGTCAACCGGGTGTAAATAACCCTAAGCGACACGGTATTTAAGAGTCTTCGGACCACCGCTAGCTGGGAACCGGCCCCTACAGCTAACCTGAGTTGATCAACACTTGAAAAACTAAAGATTTTAAGATTGTTTAGCAAAGACCACCTAAACTATTATCTTGTAGAAGGCCAAGGAAAACCTAAGTCTAATTTTCCGTATAAACCCAAAATAGAATTTCTTCAAGAAGAAGAAAAAAAAAAAACTTTCAGCCTAACCACCACAACCATCATCACCAAAACTAAAAACCTAGAACTTCAGTCAGACTCAGTTAGACCAGAAGCGAACATGCTTCACAAAGGTTCTTCGAGTTCCTTAAGGTCTGTAAGCTTTCAACCCCTTATTAACCTCTCTTACCATTCTGATGATTGGTGGTTGGATTCTGGAGCAAATGTTCACGTTTCGTTTGATCGCTCCTGTTTTTCAAACTATCAGGAATCAAGTGGAGGAGGTGTGACCCTAGGAGATGGCTCAACGGCACAAATAATTGGAAGAGGAAAAGTTAACCTGAAAATGACATCAGGAAAAATCTTAACTCTTCATGATGTTCTTCATGTGCCGTCTGTCAGGAGGAACCTAGTTAGTGGATCCCTTCTTGTAGCCTCAGGATACAAAATTGTAATGGAGGCTAATAAAGTTATTTTTTCTAAGCATGACTCTTTTATAGGAAAAGGCTTTGTAAAAGACGGTCTTTTCATTTTAAGTACAATGAATAAAATGTCTGATGGTTCTCTCATTGTCTCTAATATAGAATCATCAAATGTTTGGCATGGCAGACTAGGTCATGTGAACCTAGGTTCTATTAAAAGAATGATGACCTTAGATCTTATTCCCAAGACTCCAATAGATGACAAACACAAATGTAAAATCTGTGTTCAAGCCAAACACACTAGATTACCTTTCAAATCTGTAGAAAGAAATTCTGACCTTCTAGAACTTATCCATAGTGATGTATGTGACTCAAATAGGATTTTGACCAGAGGCGGTAGAAAATACTTTGTTACGTTTATAGATGATTATTCAAAGTATTGTTACATCTACCTTCTCAAAACCAAAGATGAAGTTCTAGATAGATTTAAGGTCTACAAATCTGAAGCTGAGAATCAATTAGAAAGGAAGATTAAGATCCTTAGATCTGATCGTGGTGGAGAATATACCTCAAACGAAATGACTAACTTCTGTGAAGAACATGGAATAATTCATGAGGTAACTGCTCCATATTCACCTCAGTCTAACGGAGTTGCTGAACGCAAGAACCGCACTCTATTAGATATGGTGAATGCCATGCTTCTCAGCTCTGGTGCTCCTGATAACTTGTGGGGAGAAGCTCTTTTAACTGCCTGTTACATTCTTAATAGGATTCCTAGTAAGACAAAAGATAAGACTCCCTATGAGCTGTGGAAAGGTAGAGCACCTAGGATTAATTACCTTAGAGTTTGGGGATGCCTTGCTAAAGTCGGAATTCCCGAACCTAAAAAGAGAAAGATTGGTCCCAAGACTGTAGACGCTGTTTTCATAGGATATGCCTTAGACAGCTATGCCAATAGATTTCTAGTGACTCACTCAGAAGTAAATGAAATCTCTAACAATACCATTATAGAAGCAAGAGATGCCGTTTACTTTGAAAACATATTTCCCTTTAAGGATAGAAGTTCAATCTCTTCCTCCATACCCTCTACTAGTTCTCAAGTCCAAATACCTATCTCTCAATCTGAACAAGACTTAGAACCAAGACGGAGTAAAAGGAATAGGATTGAGAAAAATTTAGGAGAAGGATTCTTCACATTTTTGATAGAGGGTGATCCCTCAACTTATGAAGAAGCAATGTCGTCTCCTGATGCTCCCTTCTGGAAAGAAGCCATTAACAGTGAATACAACTCCATCATGGAGAATAACACTTGGTTTCTAACAGATCTACCTTTAGGGAATAAACCAATAGGTTGTAAGTGGATTTTCAAGAAGAAACTCAGAGCCGATGGTACTATAGAGAAATACAAAGCTAGATTAGTTGCTAAGGGTTTTACCCAGAAGAAAGGGTTAGATTATTTTGATACCTACTCTCCTGTAGCTAGGATCACATCCATTAGAACTCTCTTGGCCTTAGCATCCATTCATGATATGCTAATCCATCAAATGGATGTAAAGACAGCATTCTTGAATGGAGATCTAGAGGAAGAACTTTATATGGACCAACCTGAAGGTTTCATTGCTAAAGGTCAAGAAAAGAAAGTCTGCAGATTAGTAAAATCCCTCTATGGCCTGAAACAAGCTCCTAAACAATGGCACAATAAGTTTGACAAAGTAATTGGTGAATATGGTTTCTTGTCAAATGAGTATGACAAATGTATATACTCTAAAGGTACATGTAAAAGTTGTGTCATTTTATGCTTGTATGTAGATGACATCCTTATCCTAGGTTCATCGCTGGAATTGATAAATACTACAAAGAACTATTTATCTAGCCAGTTTGATATGAAAGACCTAGGAGAAGCCAACTTAATTTTAGGAATGCAAGTGACCAAAGGCAAAGAGGGTTATACTCTATCTTTAGCACATTCAATTGAAAAAATGCTAAAAAGATTTGAGTTATTTGATAAGAAACCTGTCCTTACTCCTTATGACAGCAGTATTGTACTGAAAAAGAATAAAGGACCACCTTTGGAACAACACAAATACTCACAGATGATAGGCTCCCTTATGTACATAACAAACAGGACAAGACCTGATATTGCATTTGCTATTGGGAGACTAAGCAGATATACCAGTAACCCAAATCAGTCACATTGGACTGCCTTGGATAGGGTATTTAGATATCTCAAGGGCACCCTAGATTACAAACTTCATTTTACTAGGCACCCTGATATCATAGAAGGTTATTCAGATGCAAACTGGGTAACCGACTCACATGATATAAAATCTACTACTGGATATGTATTTACTCTAGGAGGAGCTGCAATCTCCTGGAGCTCTTGTAAGCAAACTATCATAGCTAGGAGTACAATGGACTCCGAAATGATAGCTTTAGATACAACTTGCACAGAAGCTGAATGGCTTAAAAATCTTATTATGCATATACCTGTTTCTCTTAGTCCTGTTCCTGCAATTTCTATAAATTGTGATAATAAATCTGTTATTGAACTACTAAAGCATGATTCTGTGAATGCTAAGATGAACAGGCACCTGCAGCTGCGCTTCAAGTCAATCAAAAGCCTACTAGGCAAATATGTGGTTCTTGACTATATAAAGTCAGAAAAGAACCTTGCAGATCACTTGACGAAGGGTCTGTCTAGGACTTTGATCCTAGAATCATCGAGGGGGATGGGGTTAAGCCCATAAGTTAGTCACCAGCAGTGGCAACCAAACCGAGTCTGACTGGAGATCCCAAGAAGCCGGTTCAATGGGTAGAAACAAGCTGAACTTAGGTGACTTTATGGAACACTGACTCGAGATTAAAATCTCATTAAAATAAAGCCCAAGCGACTGTACATGTGTACAATAATTCCCCATCCCTATGGTGACAGTGTTCCTGTGTGATATGGTTAGGATGAGTTTAAAACTCTTAATAGGTCCAAGCTGTAATACTAGGTTGATTCATATCACCAACCATTAAGGACTTACCTATATGAGAGGTCGTGAAGGCCGCGACTATGGGACAGGGCGATCCCAGACAACTCTCATGAATGTGGAAAGTGCGCATGGCCATTTAAAAGCGCCACCCGATAGACCAAGGACCTCTAGCGTACTATGTGTGCTATTTTTCTAAATCTGGTTCAAGAAGTCTGATTCAAGGCATAGTCCATCAAGCACTTCTTCAGATTAAGGCAATAGTCACTACGTGAGATTCAAGGCTGTAGTCCATCTCATCTATGCATAGTATTTTACTGCCCATATGCTCTCTCTCACTCTCTCTCTATTTTACTTCACTCTTATCTCTGTTTCGGAACTTGACCTTTTGGGGGGGGATTGTTGGTTTTGGTTTTGCTTTGGTTTTGCTTTTCTTGCAAAAGCTCAAGTTCCCCTTCCTTTGTTTAGTCCCACATCGGATGCACCAAAACCTTCATGTGTACATATATTACTTTCTCCTCTTTGCTCTATTAAGTTGTTGTGTGGGGAACCCCTTGGGCCACACGCGCGCGCCGCCGCCGCCCCCGGCCCGGCTCGGCTCGGTTCGGTTCGGTTCGGCGCGCGTAACGGGTGCGGGTACGCGCCCACATCTGCGGGCGCCGAATGCCGATCCGATTTCCTCTTCGGGTCGGGCTGGGACCCTAAAATTCTTTTTGCTCCTTCTTCTTTCTTTCATTTTTTTTTTTTCTTAAACGTTGGAATTAAGTTCTGAAACGTTACAATTGTTTGAACGTTACAAATCCTCATGTCCAGGTTCATTCGTAACGGCTGAATTAATCGTACATTAATTCAGACCGTTACACAAATGTTTTATATATATACACATCTGGTTTCTTTGTAAATCGATCAGAAAAATTTCGTACTCCAAACCTCTGTCAATATTATATTCAATTTCCGTTGTCTCCGAGCTCTGGGCAGAGCTAAGTTCTGGTCGTTCTCTCCAAGTCGTGTGCGGCAACGAGATACCGGTAGTGCGGGGGTTTTACCACTAGGAGCTTCGGGTACGTCTGCACACAGATCCCGAATAAACTCTTAGGGCAGTGCTTCGTGCACGACTTCCCCAGAGGCCGGTAACATCTACTTTTATTTTTTGTATTCTGGAATTTTTAATAAGAAAAGAAAAGAAAAAATTATAACAGAATCCATGCAAATTCCTCCCAGATCTACAACAAAACTAACACAATCACGTCTCGGTCTCATTAAAAAAAAAAACTAAATCGTGACAATTCCGTGAGAAATCACCAACTACACTCAATTTCAACCTCTCATGCTAAATTCCTCCATGATATGAAATATGAATAAAAAACAAACTATATCATTACAATTCCATCGTTTACTAGTCTCGTGCTGAAATCTGAAGAATCCGAGCAAATTCCTCGGAGATCTACCAAAAATCTACCAAATCTAACAAAATCTACATATTTAATCGAGAAAATATAGATCGAAGCAAACTAAATCAACAGATTTGAAGAGAGGGATCTATACCTGAAATTTCTTGATTCTGGAAATTGGAGAGAGAGAAGAAGAGGAATAGAGAATCAACAAAGGACGGAGAGGGGGGGGGGGGGGGGGGGTGTTTGGAATTTATTCTACAGATTCGGCAGACGTTTCATAGTGGAGAGAGCGAATCAGCGAGTCCTCGTCGTCCAAACGAAACGTGTGCTGCTGTCTAATCGGACCGGGTTGAAATGCAAAGCACACCCGGCTCGGAAAAGTCAGACCCGGAGGACATGAGCCGGTTGAATCTTTTTCTTGATACTTGTGTGTCAAAAATATATGGTTCATCGAACTGGAGTAACCTTTCTTGTTACCTGAGAGAGAGAGAAATTTTTTACTGAATAGCGAAAGATCGGTGGATTGAACCACGGAACATATTATTCATTTCATTTATAAATTCTGACAGTTTGGAGACTTGACCAAAAAGACATATAATGCTAGGGGTGCAACTTGGACGGACTAAACCATAGCCCGGTCGGGTATACCCAATAATGGGTTGGGTTAGAGTTGAAGATACTCGGGTTCGGACTCGGATATGGGTTAAAATATTTGAACCCGATTAAAAATCGAATTGAGTTCGGATTCATGTGTCGGGTTACCCAAATAATCCGAAATCCGACATACATATAATTTCTATATGTATTTATACATATATTATTCCATACTTCTTAAATAAAAATTTCAAACCCTAATTTTTTTCATTTAAACTCTTTATCATATCCTAAGTCTCATTTTAGTTTGTATTTTGTAATTATTGATACTTGATTGCTATTTGATTATATGTTTAATATTACTGTTGTTTAGAATTATTTCAAATATCATATTATAGTCTGATAAAACCGATGGACCCGACCGCAATCCGATCCTCCGGACTTGGTTTTGGACTATATATGTTGAACCCGAGGTCGTATCGGACTTAGACTCGGACTAGACTTATGATTCATCGGGTTGGATTTGGGTTGAGCTCAAGTCCGACCCAACCCGTCCGAGTTGCACCCCTATGTAATGCAATGTAGCGTATACAATGATCTGAACGTTATATCGGACATATTTAAAAAATTTAAAATAATAAATGCTTTAGAGACCCCTCATCCATTTTAGTCCGGAAAAAAATATTGTTTGTTTTTCCTTTTAACAATCCATGTCTAGGAAAATATGGTTGAAGTCATACTTGATCGAAGATTGGGATGTTTGATAGTTGAAGTCTTTATTTGTTGGTGTTTGGTGAAGATACCAGAATAAAAAATAGCTTCTTACTTGTTTAGTTGCATTTATATATATTTTACATAATGATGGAGATAGTATGAGCCTCATTTTTAATTTTCAAAAAAAATAACAACAAATGATGTAGTTTAAATCATAATGCAATAAAAATAGGCTCTTGGTAAAGGCACTACAAAATTTATTTGGAATGGCCAAATTTTTTACCATTGATAATTACAAGTTTACCACTCTCAAAAAGTACTTACCGGACTGTCCACTTCAAATTGATTATTTTTATAATCAAGACTGTCAAAATTTTGACAGACAATTGGTAAGACTGTCAAAAAATTTACAGTCCTAAAAATATATGTTGATTTTTTTGGACTGTCAAAATTTTGATAGTCCTTCCAATTGGTAGGACTGTCAAAATTTTGACAGTTCGGAAGGGGAGGCTACGCGAGATGACCACGAGGGCTGGGCTGCGTGGAGGTCGGAAGGGGGGACGAGGCGGAGGAGCGGGAGGGGAAGAAGGCGGCGGGAGGTGGGGGAGGAGGCGGCGATGGAGGACGGGAGAGGAGGAGGAGGAGGAGGCGGAGGCGCACGCACGGTGGAGGACGGGGCCGCTGCTGCGCGCAGGACGACGGTGGAGGACGGGGCCGCTGCTACGTGCGAGGGCGGTGGTGAGCGATGGAGGCGACGGAGAGCGGTGGAGGAAGGGGCCGCTGCTGAGTGCGGGGGCGGCGATGAACGGTGGGGACGACGACGAGCGGAAGGGGGAGCAGGAGGAGGGAGGTGAAGAAGATGAACAGTCATAGTAAAATTTGAACTAGTTTGAATAAAAAAAATTTCATAACTGGACTAACTTCAATACTGAACTAGTCCTTTGTAGTGCCTTTATGGCAAGCCTAAAAATTTAGATACGGACGCTGGCCAACCAGAACCGAAGCAACTTCCTCGGTCGCTCGGATTTCTAGAACATGCTAAGGCTCGTCATGGACGTGCAAAGCGGTCTCGAGCTGACGTTGGATACAGTCAATGCAGCATTCTTCGATCCTACTGTGGCGAAGATTCCTCCGCCCCTTCGACACAATTTACAAATTCTGTCGTGCCGCCCCCAACGACTACTATGGTGCCACATCGAGTTTGCCAGCCTCGAACATGAAATAAAAGAAGCAAGCAGCCACAACCAACATGGGTTAAAAAAAAGAGAAATTCTATAGACATTTTATAGTTTATTTAGAACAAAAAAAGAAAAAAAAATTACGAGTTTGTTACTAATTTTTTTTATTTTTTTCAGCCCAACTTTTCATATAAAAGTCAATGATTTCTATTTTTAAGTCAAATTTTTTTTTGAGGAGTGTCACAATGTTGGCAGTCCTTCCAATTTGAAGAAAAAGACTGCCAACATTGTGACAGTTATAAATAATTATGACTGTAAACAAAATTGACTGTCCTTCCAAAAAGAAAGGACAGTCAATTTTGTTTACAGTCCTAAGAAGGAGGGCATAGAAGAAGCAGAAGCGGCAGCAGCAGCGGGGGCGACGCGGAACGCCGGAGAGCGTGCGGGACGTAGGCGCAAGCGCGCGAGGACGTCGCACAGCGGAGGCATGCGCTCGCAGGGGGCTGCGCGTGACAGAGGCAGCGAAGGCTCTTCCTCCAGCCTCAGCCTCCTCCTCCGCCTTCCGCAGCCGCCCCTCCTCCTCCTCCAGCCTTCGTCTTGTCCTTCGCCTTCGCCTACTCCTCTTCCTCCTCCGGCAGGTTAGGGTTAGAGTTTGAGGGTTTGAAATTTTGAAAAGATAGTATAAATTTGTAATAATTTTTTTTTTAAATGTTTGGAAGAGTTAAATTATCTTGAGTAAATTTTAGACTGACTTAAATAAAAATTTAAAAAAATCAGAACTGTCACGAAGCATAGACTGTTATAAGCAAACAATCGAGTGTTTGTAGAATTTGGAAAAAAATGGTTGTGGGTTTCAAGCATCTTGCCCATGAGTTCCATCCAACAATAATTAGATGGTAATGATTACCTCTAATACATGTCTCCACTTTATTTAGGGTGTTGATAAGGGCACTGCCAATTTTACTTGGGGCTAGCCCAGGATTGGGGCTAGCCCACTATAGAGCTACCTTTACTCATACTAGCCCAAGTTTATACTTGGGGCTAGCCCAGGATTTCAACCCATCCGATTCTTATTCGCCAAACCTAGCTCCCCCGACCGTAGCTTCTCCCCCGACCGTAGCTTCTCCCCCTCCCGCCGACCCCCTCCCGCCGGCCGATCTCCGCTGTCCTCCTCGTCCTTGTCGATGGCTCCCAAAGTCTCAAAAGAACCAAGGTAGAAATCCTCATTCTCCTTGCACTATTGTATTTGAAAAATTGTCCAAAAATGATAAGAAATCCTTTTGCATGTTAAAAATTTTGAGTTTTTTTCTTTCAAATGAGGGCATACTAGTCGTTGGCGGAGTCTAGGATGTAGTTTAGACATAGAAGTCGTTTGGAACATGATTTTAGGGCATACAATGTCGAGACTGCTCGACATTGTCGAGCAATATCGAGCGGGACTGTAGAATATCCTACAGTCCCATACTGATTTAGGACTGTAGGAAATTCGACAGTCCTATATATATATAGGACTGTCGAAATTCCTACAGTCCTAAATCAGTATGGGACTGTAGGATATTCTACAGTCCTAAATCATTAGGACTGTTAAAAAATCTGCAGTCCTGTATACTTACAGGACTGCAGAAATAGCTACAGTCCTGAAAATAAAATGAGATTATTATGTTAAAATAGAAAATTATTTTTGTCTGTATACATTAATTTTTGTCTTATAGTCATGCCCCTGGAAAGGACACTGTGGATAAAGAAATGAGAAGATGCCCTACTGTGTCGATGCGTAAGGAACGCACAGTTTCCCAAGGCGTCACTATCCGCGAGGGCGCGGCACGCCCTGAAGTGAGAAACCGTCCATTGACGAAGAAGATTGCCACAAAGAGACGTGCTCCTCCTAGTTCTTCCGGTTCTTCTTCCTCCTCCGATGAGGACATGCCAAATGTTCCAAATCGGCCTACTGATGGTTCAGGACCTTCTCAGCCTGCAGATAGTCCTGTCGAGAGTCTTCCACAAACTCTCGGAAACCGGCCTACCGATGGTTCGGGACCTTCTGAGCAGGCAGATAGTCCAGTCGACACTCGTCCAAACGGTTGCTCTATGTTACCGTCGATCCAAAACCATATTGCATACCAAATATGGAACAATCCGGTAAGTACATTACGTTATGATACATTTATATATAGCTGTCAGTTGAAAGTATATTTTACATAGAGGTTTAATTTCATCCAATTGTTGACTTTTCAGGAGAGTGGTCGTATGTTGACGGTAATCAACCATGGCAAAAAATGCAATACATGGAGGTATGAATTACTGGGAGATGATGTGAAGTCAAAAATCAGTCCCACCGGTCTACAATATTTGAGTAGCTACTCATATACGACGGTGGATAATGCACTGATTTCAGCATTTGTAGAACGGTGGCATCCAGAGACCAACACTTTCCATCTACCCAATGGGAGTTGACGATTACCCTTGATGACGTCCATCATATATTGGGACTTAGGGTTGATGGTCGTCCGATGCAGAATAATATTTTGGATGATTCGAGCATCAACTATTACGACTATATGGTGGATTATGTATCAGGGTGTCTGGGAGTTGATGCCACCAGTTTTACTAGTCTTCGAGAATTCAAAAACTCCTACGGACTTCCTCTAAAATATTTGGAGGAGATATTCGCTGAGCAGGCCCCCAAAATTGATAATAGCGAAAATGTCGCCCGGGGATATATGCAGTTCATCTTAGGGGCTGTTGGCATTACCGATAAGTCTGGAACGTCCATAAATGCCAAATATCTCATCAATTTGGACAACCTTGAAACGGTGGACGAAATATATTGGGGAAGCGGTATACTGGCATACCTTTACCGTGAGCTTGGTGCGGCATCCCGTGTGGGTTCGAAGACAATTTTCAGATGCCAGACTCTACTCCATGTATAGATATATCTTTGTCAACTTGTTTACAAAAATTTAAATTGTGTTGTTTATTTTTGGACGAACATATTTCCGGTAATGTGAAGGCATGGATATACGAGCACTTCCCAACCCTGCAGCGGGCGAAACTGAACCGAGCGTATGACGAGAACATGCCTAGAATGTGCCGATGGAAGCCAAGTAAGGAAGATGCCAAACGTTCTCACACATTGGCCGCTCTACGGCATGCACTCGAAGATATGACGACAGAAGAGGTGAATTTAGACCTAATATTGTACTTAATTTGTATTAATTTACTACGTTATGCTAAATGACGTTATGCTACATTTTATGCGGTGCAGATTGTATGGGATCCATACCGTGATTTGCGACAGACTACCCATCCGTTGCAACCAGTCGCCTTATATCATGGTCTTATCAGTTGTCATGAGATCGAGGAGGCTTATATGCCGGATAGAGTGCTACGTCAGTTTGGCTACGTACAAACTGACCCAAGGCGAACTTTGCAAATGATAAATCCTCCGCGCAGTACAAAACCGCTAAACTATATACCTGCACATTTCAACTGGGTATCGGACTTCTTCACCGAGTGGCAACGCCACGTCATTAGAGATACCGACCGACTAGCAGCAGTCAATATGACGGAGTGCAGCGACGACTACCTCGTCTACTACACCGGTGTCGGACTACCGACCTTGTTCCAGCGCGGAGGGGATGTTGTGCGTGTACCGTCAGATCTTCCTCCCAAATCGGTCTTATATACTGCACTGGTCAAGATGGTGAGCCTACTTGTAGACCTTAAGTTTGATATTTGTAACTTTGTCTAAATTTTTTTTTCTTTTTTCATGAATAGGCAAGGAAAGTTAAGAAGTTGGGAAGAAGCCTCGTCAGTTGCCAGGGTTCCAATTATATGACAATCAATGACGAACTCCAAAAAATCGACAACGATGAAGAATATCCTTTCTTGGATACTAGAGAGCAACGCACGAAGAGGCGCCATGACGTTTGAACAATCATTTTGAGTTGTAAAATTGTGAACGTTGTCAAACTGTAAAGTATAATTTGAGTTGTAAACGTTGTAAAAGTTTGATGAATATGACTTTTGACGTTATAATTTGAGTTGTAAACGTTGCCTACTTGTGAAAGTTTGAGTTAATTTTGCCTTATTGTTACTATTTTGATCTGTATACTGTGCATATGGGTCAGTGGGTTAACTGTATATTCAATTCTTGTTCACAGTAGGACTGTCCAAAATTGACAGTGGGTAAACTTTAGGACTGTCACATTTTTGACAGTCCTAGTTTGCACTAGGACTGTCAAAATTGTGACAGTCCTAAAGTTATATCCCACTGTCAAAATTGACAGTGAGTAAACTTTAGGACTGTCACAATTTTGACAGTCCTAGTTTACACTAGGACTGTCAAAATTGTGACAGTCCTAAAGTTATATATTTACTCCAAATTGACAGAGAGTAAACTTTAGGACTGTCACAATTTTGACAGTCCTAGTTTACACTAGGACTGTCAAAATTGTGACAGTCCTAAAGTTATATATTTACTCCAAATTGACAGTGAGTAAACTTTAGGACTGTCACAATTTTGACAGTCCTAGTTTACACTAGGACTGTCAAAATTGTGACAGTCCTAAAGTTATATCCCACTGTCAAAATTGACAGAGAGTAAACTTTAGGACTGTCACAATTTTGACAGTCCTAGTTTACACTAGGACTGTCAAAATTGTGACAGTCCTAAAGTTATATATTTACTCCAAATTGACAGTGAGTAAACTTTAGGACTAGCCCACTGTTAAAATCAGTCCTACCACTTGACAGTCCTAACATTTTGTACTCGGGGCTAGCCCACTGTTAAAATCAGGACTGTCAAAATTTTGACAGTCCTTCCAAGTGGTAGGACTGTCGTAATTTTGACAGTCCTGATTTTAACAGTGGGCTAGCCCCGAGTAACTTTTATGATGGCAAACTTGTAATTTTTTCAAATTTTTCAATGGGCTAGCCCCGAGTAAAAAGTGTAGTGCCCTTATCAACACCCTTTATTTACATGTCTCCACTTTATTGCCGAGCCAAACACTGAAACTTTTCTACTTCCTCCGCTTCAACCGAGTTTCCTACTTCATTGTCGAGTTTTACACAACCAAAAGTCCCTTGATGGATAATGCATAAGATCAGCCCAATTATCTAGTTTGTCCAACACGAGAATGATATTTATTCCAAAATAGTATTGACTGTGCACGAATTCAATCAACTAAAAAAGCTTTGATAAAGGTACTACAAAATTCACTCGAAACAGTCTAAATTTTTACTATTGATAATTATAAGTTTATCATTTTAAAAAATTACTCACCGGATTGTTCATTTTCAATTAATTTTTTTAATCAGAACTGTCAAAATTTTAACAGTCCTACCAATTGGAAGGACTGTCAAAATTTTGACAGTCCTAACAATTGGTAGGACTGTCAAAAATTTTATAGTCCTAAAAATATATGTTGATTTTTAGGATTGTCAAAATTTTTACAGTCCTTCCAATTGGTAAGACTGTCAAAATTTTGACAGTCCGAAAGTAAGGGCTACGCGAGATGACCACGAGGGCTCAGCTGCGTGGAGGCCGGAAGTGTAGCGCCCCGTTCCCCCGGTGCGGGGAGCGCGGCTAAGAAACACAGACGGTATCGTTCGATCGGGATAGATTGAATTAAGAACTCGTCCTCGTTATGGATTTGTTTCTTCGGAATCGATTCCCATATTCAGTGGACTGCGCCCCAAGGATCGGCTTAGCGGCAGAGTCAGGAGGGACCTCTCCGCTGCTATCTTTTATTGCCTCGGTTTTCGATGTCGCTTGTTGCCTTCGTGCTTTGAGTTGGTTTTGGGATTTGCTTGTTTTCCTTGAACGGTTTCGATAGTTTTTATTGTTTTCGTTCATTGACTTGCACTTCTATTCCGAGATTGGAAAGAGAGGAAGAAGTATTAATCGAGCTGTTCGTGTGCAGGTGAACGAGCAGTAGGCGGCTTGCGAGCGGAGTCGTGAAGCGCCTCTTTCCTTCTTCTTTCCAAAATCTAAGTGAGTGGCTACCAACCTGATTAGCTAGCCCTGCTTCCAAGCTTCACTCCCTTGCCCCGATCAAACGATACCAAGTAATAATAAAAGAAACCAAGATAAAAGAGAATAGACTTGGTTAATACTGCTTGTCAATCAAAACTGTGAACGGTTACTTACTTGCATGCGTATTCGCTCGGAAATATTTATCATATGCATAATACAAGTTAGAATGTATGCTCTTCTTTAAATTATGCTATGAACATAACTCATCCTGAATGCAATAATCTGATAGGGAGACTATGCCAAAGTAGCTCTCCTCCTGTTACTGTCCCGTGCCTGTTATTGCCCTGATTTGCCTCAACTGCTAACTTAGTGTATATGTTGATCACGGACAACTTGTGCACAAGGCCCTTAGTTCCTGCTGTAAACCCCTGAATTTTTCCAAATTTTTAAATCTTGGAATTTTCTCGATTTTCTAGAATTTTTCGGGAATTTTCTGTAATTAAATTCAATGTTTTCAATTAATAAAGGATTTTTAATTGTTAATAAATAGTATTAAAATATCAAGAAAATAACTTTTGTGGGTGTAAAATAGAAAACCAGACTTAGGGTAATTTTCTGGGATTTTATTGGGCCTCAGACCCATTTTTAAAAGCCTAAAAACTATTTTTATAATTAATTAATTATTTCTGTTATTATTTATTATATTTATTATTATTATTATTATTATTTGTTTTATTTTTATTTTTCTCGGGCCCGGCCCGGCCCAGTGGGCCGAGCCCAACCTTCAGCCCAACCCAGCCCTCTAACTTAGCGGGTCGGGCGGGTCCGCTCGCCCGGATCCGCGCCCGACCCGGACCCGTTGGCTGTCACCCCGGTCACCCGCTCCCCACGACGCTGCGATCCCGCCGCCGTCGCCGCTAAACGCGCGCGTCCACGCCCCCACGTCCGCCTCCTCCTTCGACGGCCACGTCGACCCCGGCTGAGCCCCTCTAACCCCCTATAAATACCCCCTTCTCCGGCCTCTTCTCCCCCCAAACCGCAAACCCTAACCCTAGACCCATTTTTCACGGCCACCCTCCGGCCGGCGAGCCGCCTCCGTCACCTGCGACGACCCCCAGACCCGCCGACGAACCTCCTCCAGAGCTCCTCCACCTCCTCCTCTCCCCTTTCCTTCTCCTCCCGCGGCATTTCCCTCGCCGCAGCCCGTCGTGACCTCGCCGCCCCTCGCCGCAGCCCGCCGTGACCTCGCCGCCCCTCGCCGCAGCCCGCCGTGACCTCGCCGACGCTCGACCCGCCTCCGGTGATCTCCAGCGAGCCCGGACACGCCGCGGACACGACCCAGACGCGGATTCGAGCCAGGACACGCGTCCAGGACACGATACGGACTCAGAATCGCGTATCAGACTCGTAATACCCCGACCCCGAGTCCGAGGCCTCCCCTCGGTGCTCCTCCATCAGTTCCCGGTAGGTGCCCCTATCAGATGCACTGTCCTTTCCAAGCCGCTGCCCTGTCCGACCGGGACTGACAGAATAAAGCTCTGTCAATCCCGGGATAGTTAGAATTTATAGATTATGGTTATTTAGTAGATTTGTGATTTGTTAGTCTTGATTGTTAGCTAATTTACGATTTAATACAACGATCCCCAATACGTATATTAATTATATATATATATAATAAAATAAAAACCTTATTATATATTACGTAAATTGGTAATTACTTAATAGATAATTTCCTAAATAATTCCAGTATTTAAATACTAATTAGTAATTATTTAATAGATAATTTCCTAAATAATTCCAGTATTTAAATACTAATTAGTTAATAATTAATTCTGAAATGATTTCTAGTATCTATAATACGTTAGTATTTAAATAAGTTTTTCAAAAATAATATTCTCTTACAAATTGATTTATAATATTACCAAAATAAAAACTTAGTAATATTTTCCCCTAAACCTAGATTATTAGAAATAAATTAATTGCTAAAAAACAAAACGATATTATTTTATTATAATCATTCTTTCCTATTCTATCCTACCAGAAACAAAACGATATTTTACCATAAAAATATTTTCTACGATAAAATAAATAAGTTTTATTTAAAAAGGGTTTTGTTTACTAAATTACTATCACAAATTATTATTATTATCGATCGTTGGATTTAAATCATTAACTTAGTTAACTAATCAAGGCAGATTAAACCCTTGTTTAACTCTAAAATCAGATTATTAATAAATGTAGGTCCCTGTAACTAAGGTTGAGACCGTCGCGATTTCTCACTCGCGTCACCAAACCAACCCCAGGCAAGTTTCATATAATTCAAAACTGGTATTTTAGTTGTAATTAAATATGTTGCATGTCATATAGATATATTGAGATGACACTTGATTTCACGGAACCGACTGATTGACTGATTGATTGATTGATTGACTCATTGACTCATTGACTATTGCCTTGGGAACTGGGGAGTAAAGGTTAGCACCCGTGGTCAAAGCCCCCTTATTGCCTCATTGTGGATAGCTGAAGTCCAACCTCACTGGACTGACGCCGCACCGTGTTCACGCGAACACAGATTGCCTCCAACCCCAGCCGGCCACGGGATGCTACTTTTCTCAAAACACTTTTAGTGATTGTAGTTTGTCATCATTGCTTCATCGACATTTACTGTTCTTGTTTCATATTTGTTGCATACAAAAAAAAAATATAAATACTGTTCAAAACTATTTCATTGCATCATTTTAATTATCGTTAAGATACTGGAATTGGATATATGTTCTTGCTCCCTCCTGACTGGAGATTAACAATTTTAGGTGATTGCGGTGACGATGATGAGTATGATACCTTTTATGGTCCGGACCAGAGTTCTGAAGCCCTAGCTGAACCTAGCCAGGAAGCCGATGTTTAGTTGCTTCCCTTTTATTTTCCAAATTGTAATAATCAGGGTTGAAGTAATAACCCTGGACCATGTTTTGTTTGATCTTGATTGTAAAAGGATTTCTCTCAGACTTAGCAATAAAAGTTGAATTTCCTTCATGTATTCTGGATGTCTGTGTGTTACTATGGATTGATACAGCTTACTGCCGCCGTCTCACAACGGTGCAGGCTGGGCATGATCCGACTGGACCCAGATTATTGGGATCGGGTCGTGACATGTTTTCAGTGGTGGCCCATGCAGGTCCAGTTTACAACCTTTGGTCTAGTTAACTTAGGCTAGCCAAACAAACCGACTTGCCTTTGACTTTAGGTTTAGTATGACTTTAGGAAAACAGACTCTAGAAACAATTAGAACACTTAGAATTCTTGAGAAAAATTTCTACCTGTCACATCATAGGACCAAAATTCTTCTATCTATACATATGTACAATTATTTTTGCTTGCTTATAGAACATAGGTTACCTTGCTTATGCTTGCTTCCTAAACCTTCCAGAAGATGGCACGAGGGAAGACAACCCGTTCCGGCCCAGCCGAAGAAGAGGCTTCGTCTTCTGAGCACACCCCAAATCAAGCTCAGTCCGACCCCTCTCCTTTGCAGCTCACAGATCGCCCCCATGCTGCAAGAGCTCCCCGCGCTGCCTACACTTCAGTAGTGCATGCAGCTCCACCCATTCCTCCCAGGACCACATCGATTCCAGCCGATGTGACTCCTCCTGTTGCACCACCTGTGCCAGTGGACCCCGCTGAACTCGTAGGCCTGCTACGAGGAGTTCTTGAAGCCCAGAGGGCCCAAGCTGAAGCAAATCGCGAGCAGACCGCGATTATGAGAGAGGGCATGGAGAACGCCCATAATGTAGCCATGGCAGCGCTAGGAACATCCCGGTCAGAACAGGAGCCTGCCAAGGTAATTAAGGATTTAAAAGCTTGGATTCCACTAATGAATTTCTAGTCTAACTACAAACCTGTTATCCAGGTAAAGGTTGGAACGGTGGAAAACTTTAAGAAGTTGGACCCGCGTCCCTTCAAGGGGACCGAAGGCATCATCTACGCAGACGAGTGGCTAGATGATATGGAGCGACTCCTCAGCGTCGCTCGACTCCCAGACGACCTCATGGTTGAGGCCGTAGCACTCCAGCTGAGAGACTTGGCCAACATTTGGTACCGCAACGAGCCAAGATTTCGAGCTGGAGGGATTTCCTGGCGGCTATTCAAGAAGCAGTTCAAACGGAAGTTCTTTCCAGAGGCTGCCCTCGAAGCTATGGGAAGGCAGTTTCAAGATCTGAAGCAAGGAGACCGCACAATTGAAGAATATGCGGCTGAGTTCAACAGGCTTGGCAGGTTTGCAAGCCACCTGGTGGACAATCCTGTAGAACGTGCTAAGAAGTTCCGGCACGGGCTACGTGAAGAGATCCGCACCTTAGTAGCTGCTAACGGTGCGAAGACTTATGACAAGATGTTGAAGGTGGCCCAAGATGTAGAGGCCAGTGCACCTGCTCGACCCAAGAGGGAGCATCCAGGGTCAAGCAACAGCTATCAGGGCAACAACAAGAGGCACAGCAACAACAACAATAGGCCCTCCTATCCCCAGCAGTCCCAGCAACAACAGCCAGCAGCGGCCAACAAAGCGCATCAGTACAACCAACCAAAGGCGGTCAACTGCGTCTACTGCAAAAGGCCAGGTCATACCGCCGAGATCTGCCGGAAGAAATTGGGACACTGCCTTGCTTGTGGATCTGCCACCCATCAAGTAAAGGACTGCCCCACAGCATACAACAAAACTGGAGCTGGACAGCAGAGAGGTCCACTGCCTACCCAGCAGCAGCGCTACAACCAGCACAGAGCCGGGCAAGCTTTTGCCTTGACTGTGGAAGAGCCAGAAGCTGAACCCGAGACGGAAGGAGATGTCATCGCAGGTTCCATTCTACTTCATTCGCACCCTGCCTTAGCATTATTTGATTCTGGAGCATCACACAGTTTTATATCTGCAAACTTCATTTCTGCACACCATCTAGTTACTGGCATAAGTAAGATAATCTGTAGGGTTATGACTGGTGGAGGACCAATACCTATTAGTGAGACTTGTAGCTGCCCAGTCACTATCTCAGGACATGAGTTTCAGACTCAGTTCCTAATAATGCCTCTGCCAAACTATGACGTAGTCTTGGGCATGGATTGGCTTAGTCAACATCATGCTCTGATAGACTGTCGAGAAGGCTGCGTAACTCTAGATCCACCTGGAGGACCTAAACTCAAAGTGATTCGAGCACCTGAAGGCGTGGAATGTGTGTCCTACACATCCATCACTGAAGAAACCGGACCCCCTCATCCTCTCATAGCGGAATTTATAGACGTCTTCCCAGACAATCTTCCAGGGCTACCCCCTGATCGAGATGTGGAATTCTCGATCGATCTTATACCTGGCGCAGCACCAATCTCCCAACGCTGCTACCGAGTGAATCCCAAGGAGTCCAAGGAAATGAAAGACCAGATTGACGAGCTTCAGGCGCAAGGATTCATCAGGACCGGTGCCTCACCCTGGGGTGCACCAGTCTTGTTTGTACCCAAGAAGGATGGGACAGTCAGAATGTGCATAGACTACCGGGCATTGAACAACATCACTATCAAGAACAAGTACCCGCTGCCCCGGATCGACGACCTCTTCGACCAGCTGAGTGGAGCTAAGGTTTTCTCGAAGATAGACCTCAGATCGGGTTACCATCAAATCAAGGTGAGGAAGGAAGACATTCCAAAGACGGCATTCAACACCAAGTATGGACAATTTGAATTCTTGGTCATGCCCTTTGGTCTTACCAATGCCCCAGCAGTGTTCATGAACCTCATGAACAAGGTCTTCCACAAATACTTGGACCAGTTTGTCGTTGTCTTCATTGACGACATTCTGATCTATTCGAAGACCAAGGAAGAACACGAGCAGCATTTGAGGATAATTTTGGAAACCCTCAGAAAGGAGAAGCTATATGGAAAACTGTCCAAGTGTGAATTCTTCTTAGACAAGGTGGACTTTCTCGGCCACGTTGTCACAGGAGAAGGCATATCCGTGGACCCCAAGAAGATAGCTGCCGTGGAAACATGGAGTACTCCCAGGTCAGTTGCAGAGATCAGAAGCTTCTTGGGCTTAGCTGGATATTACAGAAAATTCGTGAAGGACTTTGCAAGGATTGCTGAGCCCATGACCAAGCTAACCAGGAAGAATGAAGAGTTCGTCTGGACCGAAGCGTGCCAGGCGTCATTTGAAGAGCTGAAGAGAAGGCTAACAACAGCGCCGATCTTGTCGCTACCCTCAGGATCAGGAGGATTCTCAATTTATAGCGACGCGTCCGGCAAAGGATTAGGATGTGTGCTCCAGCAACATGGAAAGGTAATTGCTTATGCTTCCCGGCAATTACGGGCTCATGAGAAGAACTACCCGACGCACGACCTGGAGCTAGCAGCAGTCATCTTCGCCTTGAAGCTGTGGAAGCACTACCTGTACGGCGAAAGAGTAGAGATATACACGGACCACAAAAGTCTCAAGTATGTCTTTACACAGAAGGAGCTCAACATGCGTCAGAGAAGATGGTTGGAGCTCATGAAGGACTTTGATATCAGCCTACAGTACCATCCCGGAAAGGCTAATGTGGTCGCCGACGCACTTAGTCGATATCCGATGGCGATGTTCTTGACGACAGATCGGTACCTACTGGAGGACATGGAGAAGCTGGGACTAGAACTCGTATTGCCTGCAGAGGAAATGAAGAAGCTTGGACGAGAAGCAATAGTACCCGGCGTTGACTTCCCCATGATGCATTTGCAAGTGCAATCTAGCTTGATGGACAAAATCAAGGAAACTCAATTCGAGGACGGAGCATTGTGCAAGCTCAGAGACCAGGTGTTAGCTGGCACACTGGAGGGATTCTCTATTTCAGACGACGGAACACTGAAGAATGGCACCAGACTTTGTGTACCTGCTGGTGAATTGAGGGAGCAGCTGATGCAGGAAGCGCATCGCTCACAGTATTCCATCCACCCTGGAGCAAATAAGATGTACCGAGATATACGAGAGCACGTATGGTGGTATGGAATGAAGAAGGATGTCTCAAAATTCGTTGGCAGATGCTTGATCTGCCAGCAGGTGAAAGCAGATAGACAAAGACCAGCAGGACTTCTTCAGCCGCTGCCCATTCCAGAATGGAAATGGGAGCACATCACTATGGATTTTGTGTCCGGATTGCCTCGATCCCAAGGAGGGAAGGACGCTATTTGGGTAATCGTAGACAGATTGACTAAGTCTGCCCACTTCATTCCCTTCAAGGTTGGTTTATCCACCGAGAAGCTAGCTGCCCTATACATGAGGCAAATCGTCCGGATACATGGAGTTCCTGTGAGCATTGTATCAGACCGAGACAGCCGCTTTACTTCTCACTTCTGGAAGAGCTTGCAAGAGAGTCTGGGGACCCAACTGAAGTTCAGCACTGCATATCACCCACAGACCGACGGACAGTCAGAGAGAACCATCCAGACGTTAGAGGATATGCTAAGATCTTGCGTCCTGGATTTTGGAGGATCATGGGAGGACCACCTACACTTGGTAGAGTTTGCTTACAACAACAGCTACCAGGCCAGCATCGGCATGACTCCTTTTGAGGCTCTGTATGGACGTCGTTGCCGCACTCCCTTGGCTTGGGACGACGTAGGAGAACGAGTCATGCTGGGACCTGAGATGATTACAGATGCGGCTGAAAAAGTCAAGGTGATCAGAGACAGACTTCGGGTGGCTCAAGATCGTCAGAAACATTGGGCGGACAGCCGTCGCCGACTTGTTGAGTTCGAAGCAGGTGATAGTGTCTTCGTCAAGATCTCCCCCACCAGAGGAACTATCCGTTTTGGAAGAGCTGGAAAACTTAGTCCCAGGTATATCGGCCCCTTCGAGGTATTGAGCAGAGTTGGAGAGGTGGCATACAGAGTGGCGTTACCACCTAATCTTGAAGGCGTGCACAACGTTTTCCATGTATCGCAGCTGAGGCGTTACATTCCGGACCCGAGCCACATCCTGGATCATTCGGAGTTAGAGATTGGGCCAAGTCTTACAGTACCAGAGCAGCCAGTGAGGATCATAGACCGTATGGAAAAGCAGTTGCGGAACACCGTGATTCCACTGGTCAAAGTTCAGTGGCTCCACCACTCCCCAGGCGAATCCACCTGGGAACGAGAGGCTGAGATGAGGCAGAAGTACCCTCATCTGTTTTAAAGCATGTTTACTTTTGTTCTCCCTTCAATTGTAGTAAATTTCGAGGACGAAATTTTTATAAGTTGGGTAGGTTGTAAACCCCTGAATTTTTCCAAATTTTTAAATCTTGGAATTTTCTCGATTTTCTAGAATTTTTCGGGAATTTTCTGTAATTAAATTCAATGTTTTCAATTAATAAAGGATTTTTAATTGTTAATAAATAGTATTAAAATATCAAGAAAATAACTTTTGTGGGTGTAAAATAGAAAACCAGACTTAGGGTAATTTTCTGGGATTTTATTGGGCCTCAGACCTATTTTTAAAAGCCTAAAAACTATTTTTATAATTAATTAATTATTTCTGTTATTATTTATTATATTTATTATTATTATTATTATTATTTGTTTTATTTTTATTTTTCTCGGGCCCGGCCCGGCCCAGTGGGCCGAGCCCAACCTTCAGCCCAACCCAGCCCTCTAACTTAGCGGGTCGGGCGGGTCCGCTCGCCCGGATCCGCGCCCGACCCGGACCCGTTGGCTGTCACCCCGGTCACCCGCTCCCCACGACGCTGCGATCCCGCCGCCGTCGCCGCTAAACGCGCGCGTCCACGCCCCCACGTCCGCCTCCTCCTTCGACGGCCACGTCGACCCCGGCTGAGCCCCTCTAACCCCCTATAAATACCCCCTTCTCCGGCCTCTTCTCCCCCCAAACCGCAAACCCTAACCCTAGACCCATTTTTCACGGCCACCCTCCGGCCGGCGAGCCGCCTCCGTCACCTGCGACGACCCCCAGACCCGCCGACGAACCTCCTCCAGAGCTCCTCCACCTCCTCCTCTCCCCTTTCCTTCTCCTCCCGCGGCATTTCCCTCGCCGCAGCCCGCCGTGACCTCGCCGCAGCCCGCCGTGACCTCGCCGCCCCTCGCCGCAGCCCGCCGTGACCTCGCCGACGCTCGACCCGCCTCCGGTGATCTCCAGCGAGCCCGGACACGCCGCGGACACGACCCAGACGCGGATTCGAGCCAGGACACGCGTCCAGGACACGATACGGACTCAGAATCGCGTATCAGACTCGTAATACCCCGACCCCGAGTCCGAGGCCTCCCCTCGGTGCTCCTCCATCAGTTCCCGGTAGGTGCCCCTATCAGATGCACTGTCCTTTCCAAGCCGCTGCCCTGTCCGACCGGGACTGACAGAATAAAGCTCTGTCAATCCCGGGATAGTTAGAATTTATAGATTATGGTTATTTAGTAGATTTGTGATTTGTTAGTCTTGATTGTTAGCTAATTTACGATTTAATACAACGATCCCCAATACGTATATTAATTATATATATATATAATAAAATAAAAACCTTATTATATATTACGTAAATTGGTAATTACTTAATAGATAATTTCCTAAATAATTCCAGTATTTAAATACTAATTAGTAATTATTTAATAGATAATTTCCTAAATAATTCCAGTATTTAAATACTAATTAGTTAATAATTAATTCTGAAATGATTTCTAGTATCTATAATACGTTAGTATTTAAATAAGTTTTTCAAAAATAATATTCTCTTACAAATTGATTTATAATATTACCAAAATAAAAACTTAGTAATATTTTCCCCTAAACCTAGATTATTAGAAATAAATTAATTGCTAAAAAACAAAACGATATTATTTTATTATAATCATTCTTTCCTATTCTATCCTACCAGAAACAAAACGATATTTTACCATAAAAATATTTTCTACGATAAAATAAATAAGTTTTATTTAAAAAGGGTTTTGTTTACTAAATTACTATCACAAATTATTATTATTATCGATCGTTGGATTTAAATCATTAACTTAGTTAACTAATCAAGGCAGATTAAACCCTTGTTTAACTCTAAAATCAGATTATTAATAAATGTAGGTCCCTGTAACTAAGGTTGAGACCGTCGCGATTTCTCACTCGCGTCACCAAACCAACCCCAGGCAAGTTTCATATAATTCAAAACTGGTATTTTAGTTGTAATTAAATATGTTGCATGTCATATAGATATATTGAGATGACACTTGATTTCACGGAACCGACTGATTGACTGATTGATTGATTGATTGACTCATTGACTCATTGACTATTGCCTTGGGAACTGGGGAGTAAAGGTTAGCACCCGTGGTCAAAGCCCCCTTATTGCCTCATTGTGGATAGCTGAAGTCCAACCTCACTGGACTGACGCCGCACCGTGTTCACGCGAACACAGATTGCCTCCAACCCCAGCCGGCCACGGGATGCTACTTTTCTCAAAACACTTTTAGTGATTGTAGTTTGTCATCATTGCTTCATCGACATTTACTGTTCTTGTTTCATATTTGTTGCATACAAAAAAAAAATATAAATACTGTTCAAAACTATTTCATTGCATCATTTTAATTATCGTTAAGATACTGGAATTGGATATATGTTCTTGCTCCCTCCTGACTGGAGATTAACAATTTTAGGTGATTGCGGTGACGATGATGAGTATGATACCTTTTATGGTCCGGACCAGAGTTCTGAAGCCCTAGCTGAACCTAGCCAGGAAGCCGATGTTTAGTTGCTTCCCTTTTATTTTCCAAATTGTAATAATCAGGGTTGAAGTAATAACCCTGGACCATGTTTTGTTTGATCTTGATTGTAAAAGGATTTCTCTCAGACTTAGCAATAAAAGTTGAATTTCCTTCATGTATTCTGGATGTCTGTGTGTTACTATGGATTGATACAGCTTACTGCCGCCGTCTCACAACGGTGCAGGCTGGGCATGATCCGACTGGACCCAGATTATTGGGATCGGGTTGTGACACCTGCGGACGGTCGCTGGGGCACTGGCACCGATCCGATCCGGGCGGAAACTCTCCTGTTTAGTCATCCTGTGCAAGGACGGAATGGCGTGCAGCACTCCCGTGCTCTCGCTGCATACCATCCTCGTCAGTGACTAAAATTGGTCCAATATGGCATCCAGCCAGTGATCCCCTGTATATTTAAACCTGTTGCATACTAACTTGTGTCTTCGTGGCAGGGAAGGCATGGTAAGTATTGTGCAGGTAATTCAGACGGTCAGGTAAAATCCACCGAACGGTGGCACGTTCATTTTCAGTGAATTCTATATGCTGCTTACTTGTAAATGAACTAAGGCAAGATAGAAACCCACAAAAATATGCATGCTTCACTAAACAACGTGTTGATTGGTATAGTTCGGCTAGCTCGCCTTCACCAGCATGTTTCGATATGCTGACCCTCGTTGAAACAGGTTCTCCACACTAAGACGAACCGAGCGAGGAGCCGAAGTCGTCTACCCGATCCAGTCCAACTGTTGGCGCATCTTCACCGTGCCCTCGAAGCCTTTTGAAGTCCGAAGCTGCAACTCTTCATACACAAATGCAGCTCCGTGGCAAAGCGATCCTCCAGCCTGGAGGTCCTTATCGTTTTGAGTTTATAAAGGGATGTAATGTACAGGACTGTTATCTCATTTTGAGTCAACCCTTTTGTAAGCCGTTCGGCATATTAGCTGACTCATTCAGGAGTTTGTAATAGATGTTCATTATCAATAAAGAGAACTTTTCTATGTTTCATATCTGTGTTTCAATTTATCTGCGTACTCTGAATATGTGCTTGCTATGCAAATCATTAAAGCCTTGTGCGGGCGCAACTCCAGGCCCGCACGGCGGTCACGATTCGGGGGACGCCTCAAGTGATTCTACGGAATTGGGTCGTGACAGGAAGGAGGAACGAGGCGGAGGAGCTGGAGGGAAAGGAGGCGGCGGGAGGCGGGGGAGGAGGCGGCGATGGAGGACGGGGGAGGAGGCGGAGGCGCGTAATCTGCGTCAACCAGCGTCTATCCCAAACCGACTATTCCGAGGTGATTCTGTCGAATCATAACTCAATATTCGCTTGCTCTATTTTCATTCCTTCTAACTCAGTCGATTTGCACCAACCGACTTGTATTCGTTATCCGAGTCCGTTCAGACAATTCCCATAGATGTCCAACCAAAATATTTCCAATGCCTTGCTTAACACATTTGATCCCATATACCACTCCGAATCAAGTCGCTACTCACATTACGTTTCCTTTTACGAATCCAAGATCCGTTCAAACCATCCTTCATGCGTGATTATGCCTTTCCCAATTCGAGTTTGACACAAAACTCAGGCAATGCTTGAATTATCCAACCATTTCTCAAATCGTCCGATACTTTCGCAACACGAGCAATCCCGTTCATCGAGCTCTCTTCCGAATAATCCAACCCAATACCCAATGGTTCCAAACATTTGTTATACGAGCAACTCGTGCCAACTATTCTGATATTTTCGAGCCGAACTCAAACATGCCCAACCGATGCGCCACAGCCAAAATTTCAACTTTTATCCAACACAATCGCTAGACGAGCAACTCGTGCAAGGATTTATTCTCATCGAATGTTTCTACTCTCAACATGCCGCATAACCAAATCTCGTTAGCCAACCAACTGATCTATTGAGGCAATCAGAAACTCCAAAACGATAAGCCAAGCCAAGCCAACGAAAGCCCACAACTTGTTGCACAAATGCAACAACGCCAACCAACTTGTTGCACGAATGCAACAACGCCTAACGAGGCTAAGTGATCCTATGAAAACCAACCAAGGGAACCCAACAAAGAATAATATGCAGCCACAACTAGCAATAAATAGACTTATTGCATGAAATATCCGATGCGGCACCGAGTAGAGTCAAGAGCTAAACGACACGCGGAAGCTATTTAGAGTTTGTGATGAAGCGAAGGACCAAGTCCGAAGAAATGAACCGGGCGCTCTGATACCAATTTGTCACATCCCAATCTCCCGCAAGCTCGATAGTCCCCGCTGAACGTGAAATCACCACGTTACAGCTCTCCCGCAGGACAATCGTTCTAATCGGGACGTGATGCCGTACGAGCCTGGAGTTGCGCTCGTACAAGGCGATGTTGTCAAACACCAAATGCTATCATTGAATCAACCAAGTTGCAGCAGAAGTCAAGTATTGTGTACCAAGCACACATCAGAGTAATACGCAGCGAAGCTCACGATAGGGTCCAAATAAAATGCCCCGAGGCAATGCCACAAAGGCGATGCCACGAAGATGATGAAATGCTCTTGCTCTTTTCTTTAGCCCACAAAGGTACTTACAGTTCATACATCTTGTCCCGTATATCCAAGCAGCGCCACTACGCCTGTGTACCTGAAATATTGCCCACAAACGTGGGTCAGTACACAACCGTACTGGTGAGCGGGGTAACCCACTCGTCTAAGCCGACACTAAGTAAAATAGTGAATACACACAGTTAAATGGTAATATTTCTAGTTGAATCCTATATTCGTTTCATGGCATATGAATGACATGTTAAGGAAAGCAGTAAAGCAGTTTAAGCATGCAAGCATTCAACACAAACCAAACGACAAGCAATTATATATATCCAACCCGTCTAACTCAATGCCATCGCTTGCACGATAACATATCGAACCAACAGTCTCGCCTCAATATCCATCCTCAACCAAAGTTTATATCCCAATATCGAGTGCACACTCTTGCCGAGGCAAGGTGGCCGCGCCTACACGAAAGCCAAACCAACAAAAGAAAAGCAAGCCAACTCTTATCTATATGAAGTCACTGGCAAAGCCATAAAGGACAAAAATCCAAGCATTAACGGTGCGCCCTATCAGCCCGGGTAGCAAGCCCCGCTGGAGGTCCCGCAATGCATCGTGACTAGCACGAATCAATATTTCCCTCCGGATCGATACGGTCCCAGTGCCCCGGGAAGCCGTTTAGAGAAAATGTCAAACCTTGTGTACACAGGTTGTCCGTGACATGCAGAAAGTAGGTATGACAAGAGGATCGAACATTCTCGCCCCACCAAGCGATCCTAGACTCGTTTCAACCGAATATCCAACCAAAGCATCCATAACCATTCTTCCAATATATCCCCAAGGATTCCAAATCTCGACCTCAATATATATATATCCCAAGGCACCAAAATACCCATATGCACAATCTCTCAAGTTGTGCCCAAGTTATGCCTACTTTCACATTGCCGCTTCCCAACACAGTGTTTCACATTGGGTGCAACACCCCACACTCCGAATAATCCCGTGGCACAATGCCCCAACAGTGGCACAATACCCTCGCCTATGTAGTTGTTCGGTTTCGAACCACAACTGTTCGCTTTGCAAGACAAAGCGACCCAGTGATACTCGTGCACGGATGCACGCTCGCTCGCCCGGATCCCCGATATTTCCATTGTATTATTCCAACTTGTATAATTCCAACCGTCCAAGTATAATCCCAATTATCCAACCGACTGCCTCAAATGTATAACCCAACTATCGTACCAACTATCCAACGCGTAAATCATTTCAAGCCACAATCCTACCAAGCCAACGACGTACACTCTATGTACGCCTCAGTGTAGTGATTCCCAATGTTTCAGCCCAAGTGTTCAAGCCTTTTACGTGTTTCCATATTATTAGGCATGAAGGAGTAGAGGAGAAGGGAAAGAGCCCACTCACAATGTTTGATCCCGTTAAGCATCCTGTCCTGCCGATACGGCCAATCCCTTGAACCCGTGGTCCGATGCAAGCGCGATCTACTCAACTAGTATGACCGTGCGAGCAGGCCGTGCTCTCCAAATCATCCGACCGATCGGATTAAGGAAGACAACATTATCGCTTCCATCCAGCTATTCAGTACTGTTCTGAACGAACACCTGATTTCCATCGAACCCGCTAGCCATCTGCACATTAAAACCAACTCGATTAATCCTCCTTCCCAAAATCCAACATTTCAAATGTAACCAGTATTTGATTTATTCAGTCCGACTCAGCGTAACGCTCCGAGCGGTTGCGGGACGTTACATCCGACATATTAGAGATTCAAATTAGAATTGGGTTTGACGACGTTTGACTAAAAATTGTTGCATGGATAAATTATAAAATTTAGTCAGCAAAACTTATAATATCTATACAGCTATACAATAAGAAAAATTAAAGTTCATCCTATGATTTTTTTTTTCAAAAAAATATCTTTACTTATATTTACTAATTAAATTATTCATTAAATTTAACATAGATATTTAGATAATTACGTGTAATTTTTTTTAAATGATTGTTGTTTGCTCTTTTAAAATAGTAAATAAATATAAAACTATTATTTGCTATTTTTAAAAATATATAAAATACGTAATGCACTTGCATATATATTAGTAAGCTAAAACCACAGAAATGGAGTGCCGTCTGTAATGTGTTACAAGGGACTTGAGAAGTAAAAATAAATAAATGAAATGATGGATTAATCAACCTGAACCCAAGGTTGGACCGACTTGACAACTCTGGACTTAGGGTTGCAAATGAACCAAGTCGTTCGTGAGCTGCTCGAAGCTCGACTCGATAAAAGCTCGTTTGAGCTCGGTCATTTAGTAAACAAGCTGAGCTCAAGTTTCATTTTCGAACTTGTTTAATAAACGAGAAAAGCTCAAGCTTAGAAGTACTCGGCTCGTTTGAGCTCGTGAGCTGGCTCATTTATGAGCTTGCGAGCTTACTCGTAAACTGGCTCGTTTAGAAGCTTGCGAGATGACTCGTAAGCTGGCTCGTCTAGAAGATCGTTTATGAACTCGTTGCTGGCAGTCTGCCATTTTGTTTTGTTATTTAAATTTAAATTTGTTCTTTGTTGAATTCTAATTTTATGTATGTTTGTATAACAATATGGTTTTGTGATTATATATTTATATGTCCTAAATATTTGATATTAAAGAATTTTTAATTATAATTTTATAAATAAATTGTTAATATTACAGGTGTTTGAATTCAAGTCTAACTAGTTTGAAATAAAGCTGAATGAGCTTAATTTTGAACTTATCAAACTTGCTTATCAAGACGAGCTCGAGCTCAAATCAAGTCAAATTCAAGCTTCATATAAACGATCTTGAGCCAAGCTCAAGCTCTAAAATAAAAAAAACTTATCAAGCTCAAGCTCAAGCTCGACCTCGACCTCGAGATCGAGATCGATTAATTCCAGTTAAGCCAACTAAAGGTTATAAAAACTTAGCTCAGCTTGGTTCATTTGGGGCTCTATAGCATAATCTGCTCAATTTAACATTTTTTTTTAGCAAACCGTATTTAAGTTTGCATCATTAAATGTTAAAGTGCTTAATTTCCGTACATACAATTCTGTTATTTTTTGGTTACAAAATCGAAGACCGAGAGAGGAAGAGAGAGAAATTTGATGATCCGTTCGCCGGCGGGAATGGCTCACGAGAGGCACGCCACCTCCTCCTCCACCACCCCCTCCGCCGAGGAGAACAGCCTGTGAGTAGTACTCTCTCTCTCTCTCATGCCAATTCGACGAATTCGAGTTCCGGGAACCCTAGATCTCGACTTCCGAAGCCCTAGATTCGATTCATCCTTCTATAGAATCTTCATTTCTACGGATTCGACACGGCACGGCCACGCCGACGCGGACGCGAGACAGATTTCGGCTCGTTCCCAGTGTTTTGTTGTGGTGTTATATGTGTTCGTGTCGTGTCCGATGTCTGCATGACGCGGACACTGTAACTGATTATTGGGACGTCTGTCTCTCTTAGACTCCCGCGCAGCTTTTAGCTGCACTGTAGCTTATAAAATGAGATTACAGCATATTAAATTTATAGATTAAGACTCAAACCCCCAATGTTACACGGATACTCCCTGGGAGGACTGTATCCTTATCCGACATGTATTGGACACGGTACTTCTTTGACTCCCTTGTCATGACTCACATGTGTCTAGGCTCCGAAGGGATAAAAAAAAGTTGATAGTGAATTTTGCATATTTTTTTATCGCCGAACATAATTGAGATACGAGATAGCAGTGGATCATTTGTAGAAATTTATGGAACCTTCTTAGTATCTAAACATGTTTAAATATAAGATGTATTGTATAAACTTATTTTCTCATGTGTACCCTTATCCATTTTTTCCTTCCAAAAATACCGTATTCCGAGTGCATATTTTGTCTATATCTGAATCTGTGTCCGTGTTTATGCTTATGGCCGAAAATACATCAGGCACGACATAGACACTCCAACAAACGAAAAATCCACACCGTGACAGTATTGTGTTCTGTTCATGTACGTTCAACATAAAATTTCTGGAAGAAGCCTAGGGTGAATACTAATGGAATATTTGTTTTTTATGATAATAAAAATACAGTACACCGAAGAGAAAGATTTGGGTCAGCTACATGAATCCTGTTCATCTATATTACTTTATTAAATGTAGAATTTCTAATGAAGACATTCCTTGAGCATAATCAGGAAGGTGATGATAAAAGTTAGGCATTGTTTGCCATTAAATCAAAATGAGAACTAAAAGAACTTGATTTGATTAACAAACTAAGAAAAAGTACAGAGAAGTCCTTGAAGACAATCTAAGTAAAAAATTATTTTTTGGGGGTGACGATGGAGGGTTATGAGTGTAGCAACTCTCTTTACTCCGTGGACGATCCGATGCGGAAGCTCTTCTCTCTTGCTCGAGTGTAGGTTTGTCAATAGCCAGCCGGATGTTTGTCTGGGTGTGGTACCTTGCTATTTATAGCCGTCCTGTGGACATGCTATGAATGCCGCATATATTCTTGCTTGGTGGCAGCATAGGGCTACTTCAACAGCATGCGGTTGTAACTGTGGCTGCACGTCACGGGGAAGTTGCCACGTGAGTTCGGTTCAGATATGTTGTTGATGAGATCTCGGGGTTGTTATCAACCCATTGTGGGCGTGACTTGGTCAGTTGGACGCGTAGTCAGCACCAACTGTACGAAGATCTCTGCAGTTGTAACAGAAAGATCCTGTGGATCAGATGCCGCATAGTCCCCTTGGCCGCATGTGTGTTCTAGCCGCATATGAGCTTTCATCTGATTGAGGCCGCATATCATCGAGGCCGCATGTGTGCTCTCGTCCGTCTTGGTCTGATGGATACTCTGGCTTCATGAGGACGATGACGCATAGAGTCGAGGCCGCATATGTGCTCTCGTCCGCCTTTAGTCTGATGGACACTTTGGCTTCATGAGGACGAGGACGCATAGAGTCGAGGCCGTATATGTGCTCTCGTCCGCGGTCTCCCAAAAAAGGGGTCGGGCCCTTGGGAACGTTCAATTTTCTCCTATTTATAGCCGTCATGCTGATGGTTGTAACTGTGGACGCATATCATGGGTGGGCTGCCACGTAGCCTCGGTTGGGATATGCGGTTGATAAATTCTCAGGGTTGTTCTCAATCCGTTGTGTGCATGACTTGGTCAACTGAATACGTAGTTCGCACTGATTGTGTGAATTATTTTTCGGTTGTAACGACAAAATCTTGCAAACTGACTGTCGCATAGGACCGTTGCCGCATACGTGCTCTCGTCTGGCCTTGGTCGAATGGACACTGTGGCCGCATGATGATGAGATTGTATGAGTACATAGCCGCATATGTGCTCTCGTTTGGCCTTGGTCGGATGGACACTGTGGCCGCATGATGACGAGGTCGCATATGTGCTCTCGTCCGGCCTTCGGTCTGATGGATACTTTGGTTTCATGAGGACGATGACGCATAACGTCTTGGCCGCATATGACGCATGAAATCTGGGACGCATGGGACGCATGGAGTCTGGTCCTCGTGGAGGGCTTGACGCATAGATCTTGTCTGTATGCGGCTTGTAGTTTGGCCGCATTGATGCACTTGCAGACTTGCTTTGGGGATCTAGACGAGTTCCTTCGCCGCATAGCTTCTCTGCAACATGACTAAAGGCAGGCTTTGAGGTCATATCTTCTGGCGCATGGACTCGAATTTTCTATGCTCTACATGCATAGATCCAGAAGAAAAGAGTCGAAAAAACGAAGAGAGGGAGGGACACATAACTTCGGCTCAGTTAAGGTTAAACCCCATAAAACGGTAACTTGGCCTTTGAAGTATGAACAACTTTTGAATTTTTTAAGGGGATAAAAAAATATATAAGATCAAAGTGGCTAATATAGTGATATAATGGAGTATTGAAAGATTTAGGGATAAACATGGGAAAAGCTCTCTCGTATGTCAGTCTGATCGCTAAATCAAAGTAATACTCGTTAATGAATTTGATGAACACAGTGTATGTTTCTTCTCTTCTAAGTTATAATCTAGCCTTACCTTGTGAAAGTTCTCACTGTTTAACTTCTTGGCATGCGACCAAATGATTTTACTAGATATTTGGAACTTTTCTTAACTGGCAATTTGGTACTCGCACTCTCTTATAATTTGCATATCTTGGATATAAGTGCACGCAATGCATTTTAACAACTCCAAAGCTAAATTCTTTCATTGGTACACACTATCAAGGAAGAAGATGTGACGCATTCATGAACCTTGCGCTAAAACTTGGCAATCCTTTCAACTGTTTTTAAATGAGGGTTTATGTTTCATGAATGAATGAGGTTACTATGCAGAGATGGTAGCGCGACTTATGCAAAATCTGTTTGTCATTTTCTTCCTATGTATGAACAAGACACTTTCTAGGTTGTCCATTTGCATAATCTATTTTTCAGCATTAATTGACTTCTATTACTGTACCACATTTTAGATAGACGATTTGTCATTGTTAGGAATATCCTAGTCAAAATTTGTTTTTGTACTTTCCTCTGATGTTATTATTTCTTGATGATCTAGGTTTGTTGACATACTGCAAGAAGCTCCATTATTTGGTCATCGACAACCTACAAGCATTCTTGGCAGTGTTTTTTACTGTTTCATATTGGCAAGTGTACATTTTTGCTAATTTACTTTATTTTCCTACTGAAGGATCCAGTCCGTTCTCAGTGTGTTAAATCCATGAATATTTTTGGGGATTCTGGTTATATTCTAAAATATCTGGAATAAGTTGCTTTATGTTGCATCTTCACATCCTACTTTTTTGCTTGTGTTAATCCTGCCAAAACAAAATCTTCTGTACTCATAGTTCTGTTTCTTCCTTTCTAGGCAGGTTATGCTGTAGTTGCCGCTGCTGCACCTTGGATATTTTTATTTGCGCCGAAATTAAGTCCAACATTGCTTTGCAGTTGTAATGTCATTCTTCTGATAATTACAGGTCTCCTTCCACTCCTAATATTCCTCATCTTCCTCACACTTTTTGGTGTATGTTTGTACTTCATGCGTGCTGCTTTTTGAACTCCGTGTTCTCTTTAATAAATGGTGTTTATGTACAAGAGTGTCATAAAACAGTCAGCTCTCTATGTTAAAATTATATCTGAATCCATGCTCTCGTTCTGCAGTACTGTCTGTATTTTTAGTTTTTACTTGCAGTTATACCCTCATTTAGGTGGTAACATCGTAAACTTAAAGTTACGGTGTGCTACAGTACTTATTATGGACCACTGTCTCTTAAGCTTGTTAAGTGAACTTAGCAACTGCTGTGAAGTGCCTTGGATATATTCTTTCTACTAGCTCTCTATATTTAGAATTTATATCTGACTTCGTGCTCTCAGTTCGTATTACTGTCTCTATGTAATTACTTGCATGTATATCCTCATTTATGTTAGGATCATGAACTTTAAGTGATGGTATAATGCAAGAGTTTTTGTGTAAGAATGTCTTTTAGCTCGTTATCAGCCAGCTTAGTACCCACCCGAGCTGGAGAAGCCTTGGGTCCTTGTTCAGGTCCTGAGAACCAGTTGAGTGGCACTAGGTGTCTAGCACTAGGTGCAGTCTACAATCATGAACAGATAACTGTTATCTCTACCTCCCTGAGTTAACCAAGGCAGGTAGGTTTCATGGCGTCACCTACCTTATTGTGGCAATATTTCGCTGTAATATATCATATGATCGATATTGTTCATTAAATTTGTGATTCATGCACATAATCACATCTCATAAAACTTTTACCGGCTAATTCATTTAGTTGCAGATTGAGGTCTTTTTTCTTATTTTTTTTTCCAATTTTAAGTGCTTAACTTCATGTTGTTACTTATCTTTCTTGAATTACAGGCTCAAACTACTTTTTTTTGGATAACTAATCCAAGTCATAACAGTTCCAACTTCCAACAACAAGTTGAAAGATAACTGCAAATATATTTCCAAAATGACAAAACTTTCATTTATGTTACTTTAAGGATTTCAATATGTGAACCTTTGTTAATACTTCACCTATCATTTCTGCATGATACTATTTTAACTGGATACACAAGCTCTAAGTAGTGGTTCACTTGTATATATTTCTTATGGCTTCTCATAATGCATCACAGGCATATTTCAGCAATATTGGGTCTACCAAGTAAGAAAAGTCCGCTTACAGGTAGTTATTATCCCATACATGTTGTTTACTAAGCAAATTTGTTTTTTTTTTACTATTGTTGTAACACTTTAAATTGCTCAATCTTCTCAGTTAACTCAGTACTAGTAGTTAGCTTGATGGTTTATCGTCTAGGAAGTATGTAAGTACGTACACTTCAAAAATCCATGCTGTGTTATGTTGTATTCAAAGTTTGCAGTATCGACCAATACCGATCTGATACGGTTTGGTATGTCCCGATCCGATACCGACTGATACTGACCGATATCGACATTGAGAGTCTCTTTTTCGGTCACTTCGGCAAAGAAAATTGAATAAAAAAAAGTGTTGAAATTAGTTGATGATTTTATTGATTGTCTCATTGGCATTATATAGCCTTACAGTCATTAATACAATGATCTTAATCATTATGACAATAATCTCATAATGGAATATCCTGTGACATATTCTGGCATCCCAAATATGTCCTCAGGATATTCCCATGTGCTTATGCTATACTTAAATATGACACCCAACATACCATATCAACACTCCCCCTCAAGATGGGTGGAAGATATTCACTAAGCCCATCTTGTCACATCCTCTAATCATGCTCACTGAGGCGAGTCCCTTGGTTAGTCCATCTGCTACTTGATCCCTGGTTGGAACTTGGCCAAGCTCCAGTAATCCACTATCCAACTTCTCTTTGATGAAGAATCTGTCAATCTCGATGTGTTTGGTCCTGTCATGCTGTACTGGATTGTTGGCGATACTAATAGCTGACTGATTGTCACACCACAGCTTGATCTTGGCTCCTTGATCCAGCTTCAGCTCCACCAGCATATTCTTCAACCATAGCAGCTCTGCAACTCCCAAGGCCATAGCTCTGTACTCTGCTTCAGCTGTCGATCTGGCCACCACAGACTGCTTCTTACTCCTCCAGGAGACCAAGTTACCTCCTACAAATATGCAATATCCCGAGGTAGACCTCCTGTCATCAGCACAACTAGCCCAGTCAGAATCACAGTAGCCCTCGATGCTCACGTGATTGTTCTTCCTGAATATTAGTCCCTTCCCGGGAGCACCTTTCAAGTACCTCAGAATCTGGTACACTGCATCCATATGACCCTTCCGTGGGTCATGCATGTAGCGGCTCACCACACTTACTGCAAAGCAGATATCAGGACGTGTGTGGCTCAAATAGATCAACTTGCCAACCAGTCTCTGGTATCTGTCCCGATCAACTGGTTCTCTAGCCTCAGCATCAATCTTGAACCTCTGATCTATTGGTGTCGCTGCAGGTTTGCACCCTAACATCCCAGTTTCTGTGAGAAGGTCCAGTGCATACTTCCTTTGAGAGAGAATAATCCCCTCTGCTTCTCGAGCAATCTCAATCCCAAGGAAGTACCGAAGAAGGCCGAGATCCTTCACCTCGAATTCCTTGTCAAGCTTTCCTTTGAGTTGGGCGATCTCCTGCTCATCATCTCCTGTGATAATCATATCGTCCACATACACCGCAAGCATGGTGATGTGGCCTCCACTCCGACGGAAGAACACAGTATGATCAGCATTGATCTGCTGATATCCCATCCCTATCATCGCCCTTCTGAATCTGTCAAACCACGCTCGAGGAGACTGCTTCAGTCCATAGAGGGACTTCTTCAACCTGCAGACCTTGCCTACTGTCTGATTGGTGCCAAATCCTGGTGGTATCTCCATGTACACCTCCTCCACTAGATCCCCGTGAAGAAACGCATTCTTCACATCCAGTTGGTGTAGCTTCCATCCACCATTCGCTGCCAGAGAAATCAGAGTCCTGACAGTGCTCATCTTTGCAACTGGTGCAAATGTCTCGTCATAGTCGATGCCGTACGTCTGACTGTATCCTTTGGCTACTAGTCGAGCTTTGTAGCGCTCAACCTGTCCATCTGGGTTCTGCTTCACGGTAAAGACCCACTTGCATCCAACTGCTCTCTTCCCCTCTGGCAGTCTCACAAACTCCCAAGTGTGGTTCTTCTCCAGAGCTCCCAACTCCTCGTGCATTGCCGCTTTCCACTTTGGATCGTTCTTGGCAACCTGCCAATTGTTAGGTACAGTAATACTATCCAAAGATGCTATAAATGCTCCATGAGAAGAAGATATATGGTCATAAGAAACACACTGAGCAATATCCCAACCATATCTGTTTGGAGGATTTCCTGCATTGCTGCGAGTGGTCCTCCGTACAGATAGTGGTGTGGGAGGAGTAGAAGTAGGAGGAATGATATCTTGTGAAGGAGGGGGTATCACCTGAAGGGGGGTTGGTGTCGGTGCCTCAGGAGTTGGGACGAACGCAGGCAAAGGACTTGGCACTGGCACTGTCGGTACTGGTCTTGCAGTTTGCTTCTCTCTCCTGCTGTAGGTAAGTAACTCTCCCTGAGCCGTAGGCCTAACACCTTCACCTTCTTGTCCCTTCTCCGTGCCTCCATGCCAAACTTCTAAATCGGTTACCACCAAGTTCTCCATCTCTCCCTCTCGCCTAATACTAGCAGTATTAGGCGTGTTGTGTGAAGTTCCGTCCTGGCGGTAGTATGGCTCATACTCCCGAAAGTGGACATCCATACTGACAAACTTCTTCTTCTCTACTGGACTCCAGCACACATACCCCTTCTGGGTCGTCGAGTAGCCTACGAAGATGCATTTGACCGCTCTAGGGTCAAGTTTTCCAACTGATGGCCTGTTGTCCTTCACAAAACACACACACCCAAACACCTTCAGTGGGAGTATCCCACTATTATTGCCTTGCAATACCTCACATGGGGACTTCCATCCGAGGACCTTCGAGGGCATCCTGTTGATGAGTTGAGCTGCTGTCAACACTGCATGTCCCCACAGACTCTGTGGGACATTCATGTCGATCATCATACTTCTTGCGATCTCCAGAAGGTGTCTGTTTTTCCTTTCTGCAACTCCATTTTGTGCTGGTGTGTATGCACAGGTGGTCTGATGGTGTATTCCGTGTGCTGACAGGTATTCTGCAAGCGTCCTGTTGGTATACTCCGTTCCATTGTCAGACCTCAGTACCTTCACAACTGCTTTGTACTGAGTCTGAACATGCTTATGGAAATCCCGAAAACAAGCAGGTACATCATTCTTATTTTTCATCAAATATAACCAGGTAACACGAGAGGCACACTCAATGAAAGAAACAAAGTACTTATAACCATTCATAGTGTTAGTAGCACATGGACCCCAGACATCAGAATGTACTACCTCAAAAGCAAAAGTGCTCCTATGACCCGTGCCAACATATGAGCTCCTAGTAAGTTTTCCTAACTCTCACGCATCACATACTAATTTCTCTTTATTTGTTTTTGCATAAATCTTTGGATACAACTTACTTAGAGTATCAAAGGAAGAATGTCCCATCCTCCGATGATGGAGTATCAAGGTATCCTCAGTCTTCTGCTGCAGTCCTTCCATGCCAGCCTTCTCTGCCATAGATACCAATGCTGAGTCCAGTCCTTCTCGATCTAGATACCACAGTCCCTCATGCCAAGTGCCAGTCCCAAGTCTTCGTCCTGTCCCTTTCTCCTGGAAGGTCACCTTAGGAATATCAAAAGAAACAATGCATTTAAGTTGGAGGATTATAGAACTAATGGACAAGAGACTGACTGGAAAGGATGGAGCATGTAAAACATTGGATAATCTTACTGAACCTGTACAATTAACAGTACCCTTACCGACCACTGGCTGGAAAGTGCCATCAGCTGTCTGAATGCTGTCTGCTGATGCTAGGTGAGTGTAGGAAGAAAACTCACTAGCATTCTCCGTCACATGTTGTCACGACCCGCACCCGGAAGTTCGGGCACGAGTACGTGGGTACGTCCAGCCTACGCCGCAGAGTCGGCGGTAGTACGCTGTCTAGGTCAATCCATCTAAACTAGTCTAACTCATTCACAATTAACATAGGCAAGATAATAATGGGAATAGAAACTTAAAATTTGCAACTGAATTAAGTGTGACAACAATTCAAATGTTTAATACAGGAATTTCAAATGAAATCGGGGACAAACCCGATAAATAAGATAAGAAATAGAAATGAAAGATAGCTGCTACTAGCTACTCAGCAGCAGGGGTCTCCTGTGTGGGTTCGGGCTCCTCATAGGTATCATCAGTACCCTCATATGGACCATAATAGGTAGGGGCAAGGTCCTCATCATCGCCTAAATCAACAGATCCAGTCAGGAAAGGAGCAAAGTACACAGTGCACAACAAGGTTAAACTAAATAATTATGACAATTAATTAGTGAATATCATGTTAAGGAAATTGCATAAAGAATGTCAATATCTCAGAGTCACAACTATAAACAGGAATATGAGGAAACAGAAGTAAATGAGCAGAGTGAAGCTATCACAGTCAGCAAGAAAGATAACATGACTAGAAACTATCTGTATGAAACTTGTGTTTGTTTTTAGAATACTTAGTTGGCATGCAGGGGTTTATAAGGCTAATCCGGCCGTCATGAACGGCTATTAGTCACGAATAATCGAGATCCGGCTGATGGACAGTCGTGTACCAACAGCTATTATTCACGGCAAGGGGAAGGGTAAACTACATGCCTTTCAGTATTCTCCCACCCGACATGAAAAACAAGACATGAATTCCAAATATTCAAGACATGAAATATAGTATTCTAACACTACGTGTAATCAGCAAGAGTACTAGTAGAGCAGGGAATTTAATTATCACAATATAAAGATTAACTTGAAGTGCAGGTACTTGCCTGTTGTTTGGATCTGATTAAATTAGGTTCTTGGGAGAAATTTCCACAGATGAGTCCAAAAGCTGAAACAGACATTACCATCATGCTCAGAAGATGTCAAATAGCTAGAAACGCCTGTCCTTGGGTCCAATTTGGAGACAAGGGCAAAAACTGCAGTTTCGGGTCAAAACGGGGTCCGCCGTTGGGCCCGCTTTGCACCGAAAAACGTGTCCGGGTCAAAGGTCTCCAAATTCACCAAACTTAGTGTCAACAGGTCAGGAACGCTGATACGAACCCAACGGAACTTCCAGATTTGGATTCCGATGAGCCGAACACAAAATCGCCCGTCGAGCGGGGCCTGTGGGGCCCACGACACGCGATTTCGTCAACGTTCTCAGAATCGAACCAAACTTGACCCACAGGACCAGCGTATCGCTACGAGTCCGATGGCGCAAGTTTCGTCTCGATCTGACGAGTGTGCACGAAGTTAGGGTAAATTGCCGAAAAGGCGGATACGGGGCGATGTCCGCGGATACGCGTTGATTCCGGTGTGCACGCACACCCGAATCAGCTTCCACGAAGACTCACACGTCCGTATCGATGATGCGCACGTATCTGTGAAGACCGCACGCGACCAAGTCGTCCCGTTTGGCGGGGCGTACTCGGTTCCGGGGTGAAACAGGGTCTGGTTTTTCCTGTTTTTGGATCGCGGTGTGCGACCACCACAGGACGCGGTGTCCCGAACAGTTTGTCCGGACACCGAGAGGGTCATACAGGCTTCACAACGCAATTTGCGGAATTGAAAACGGAGCTACGAGGCGAAAGTTACACGTACCTGAAGGGGACCCAAAAATCAGGGTCGAGACGTGTCCGTGTCGTGTCCGACACGAATTTCCAAATTAGGGCTAGGGTTAGGGTTTTCGCCGGAATCCGGCGGAGGGCGGCTGCTGGGCGGCCGGGCTCGGGGGCATGCGGCGGAGGGCGGCGCGGCGAGCCGATGGGGTCGTCGGCGGCGGCTCGGGGCAGCCGGAGGCGGCGGCTGCGGCTGCTCGAACTGCTGCTGCGGTCTGGTCGACGGAGGGCGGAGGAGGCAGGCGGTTGCTGGGGGCGCTGGGTGGCTCACGGCGGGGGGGTACGGCGAGGCGGCGAGGCGGTGGGGTCTGGGCGGAGCGGTGGCGGCGAGGTGGCTGTGGCGGAGAGGGGGCCGGAGGAGAGGGATTTTATAGGGGAGGAGGCGGTTGCTGGGGCCGCGTTCGGTGGAGGAGAGGGAGGCGTGGCCGTGGGGTGCGGGCGAGGGGGCCGGCGGAGGCGCCGCGTGGCCGGGCGGGTCGCGCGGCGCTGCGCGCGGCGGCCGGCGGGGAAATCGGCGTCGTGGGGGGGGACGGGGCACAGTCGGCGGGTCGGGGATTTGCGGGCGGGTCGGGTTTGGCTGACCCGACCCGACCCGATAAGAACGGGTGGGCTGCTGGGCTGGACTGGGCTCGGCCCACTGGGCCGGGCCCAAAAGAAAAATAAATAAATAAATAAAAATATAATAATAATAATAATAATAATTTAAAACAGTTAATTAATTAATTAATTAGAAAAAAATGTTTTTAGGCATTTAAAAATAGTTCTGGGGCCCAGAAAAATCCAGAAAAATTACCCTAAGTCCAGTTTTTCATTCTGTACTCAAAAATAATATTTTCATGATATTTTAATATTATTTATTGCTAATTAAAAATCATTTATTAATTGAAAACCCTGACTTTAATTACAGAAAATTCTCAGAAAATTCCAGAAAATTGGGAAAAATCCAAGATTTAATAATTTGAAAATTTAGGGGGTTTACAACCTACCCAACTTACAAAAATTTCGTCCTCGAAATTTAAGAATAACAAGGCACGAAAAGAAAGGCCGAGAAATAAAATACACCTCAGGGTTCAAAAAGATAGGGGTATCGCTCTCTAATCTCGTCTTCTCGCTCCCAGGTGGATTCGCCGGGGGAATGGTTCTTCCAAGCTACGCGAACCAGGGAGATAACCTGGTTCCGTAGGACTTTCTCCGAGCGATCCAGTATCTCCACGGGTTGCTCCTGGTAAGTCAGACTTGGGCCTACTTCGAGCTCTGAGTGATCCAGGATGTGGCTGGGGTCTGACACGTACTTCCTCAGCTGCGACACGTGGAAGACGTTATGTACTCCATCCAGAGAGGGTGGCAATGCCAGTCGGTATGCCACTTCTCCGATTTTCTCCTGTATGCCAAAAGGTCCAATGAATCTTGGGCTGAGTTTTCCACTCCTTCCGAACCTAATGGTGCCACGTGTCGGAGAAATCTTTAAGAATACCAGCTCTCCAACCTTAAAAATAGAGTCATAATCAAGTCTTAGTTCCATAATCAAAATGTTTAAATTGACTTGAATTTTATAAATTTAATTACCTCAAATTCTAAGGGCCTTCGGTGGCTATTTGCCCAATGTCGTTGCCTGTCTTGAGCCACTCGAAGTCTGTCCCTTATTTGCTTTACCTTCTCAGCTGAATCGATCACCATCTCTGGTCCCAGCAAGGCTCTTTCTCCAACGTCGTCCCATGATAGCGGGGTACGACATCTTCGTCCATACAGAGCTTCGAATGGAGTCATCTCGATACTGGCTTGGTAGCTGTTATTATAAGAGAACTCCACCAGATGTAAATAGTCTTCCCAGGATCCTCCAAAATCCAGAACACATGTACGGAGCATATCTTCAAGGGTCTGGATTGTACGTTCCGATTGCCCATCGGTTTGGGGATGATAAGCTGTGCTGAATTTGAGTTGAGTCCCCAAACTGGCTTGTAAGCTCTTCCAGAAGTGAGAGGTGAATCTTGAATCTCTGTCGGAGACAATACTTACTGGAACTCCATGCAGCCTAACAATATGTCTGATATATAAATCTGCCAGCTTCTCTGTAGATAGCCCTACTTTGAAAGGTAGAAAATGTGCAGACTTGGTCAGTCGATCTACTATCACCCAGATTGCATCCTTACCACTAGGTGTCCTTGGAAGTCCGGAAACAAAATCCATTGTGATATGTTCCCACTTCCACTCCGGAATGGGTAGGGGTTGAAGCAATCCTCCAGGTCTTTGCCTCTCTGCCTTGACTTGCTGGCACACTAAACAACGAGATACGAACCTGGCTACTTCTCTTTTCATGCCATGCCACCAAACATGCGTCCTCAGGTCCTTGTACATCTTGTTGGCTCCTGGATGTATAGAGTACTGCGATCTGTGCGCCTCTTGCATAACTTCTTCTCTTATGTCTCCTTGAGGTACACATAATCTATCGCCATGCCTCAGTGATCCATCTTCATGAATTCTGAACTCTTCTACTAATCCAGCTTGTACTTGACCTCGAAGGCTTCGCAGGCCTTCGTCTTGAAACTGAGTCTCCTTGATCTTGTCCATTAGAGTAGACTGAATCTGCAAGTTCATCATTTGGCCTTCTTTTCCTGGGATAATTACTTCGATACCTAAACTTTCCAAGTCCTCCAGCAGGTGTCTGTCCATAGTCAAGTACATCGCCATAGGATACCTGCTTAGAGCATCAGCAACTACATTTGCCTTCCCAGGGTGATATTGAAGAGTGATATCAAAGTCTTTCATTAGTTCCAGCCACCTTCTTTGCCTCATGTTTAGCTCTTTCTGAGTGAAGATATATTTTAGACTTTTATGGTCTGTAAATATTTCCACCCTTTCTCCATAAAGGTAATGCTTCCAAAGTTTAAGAGCAAAAATGACAGCTGCCAATTCTAAATCATGGGTTGGATAATTCTTTTCATGGGGTCGAAGCTGCCTAGAGGCATATGCTATTACTTTCTTATTCTGCTCCAATACACAACCTAGACCTTTTCCAGAAGCATCACTATAAATAGCGAAACCTCCGGTTCCAGAAGGTAAGGTCAGAATAGGGGCAGTAGTCAGTCTTTTCTTCAATTCCTCAAAAGCATGCTGACATTCATCAGTCCAGGTGAACTCTTCATCCTTCCTTGTTAACTTTGTCATGGGTTCAGCAATCCTAGCAAAGTCCTTCACAAACTTCCGATAGTAGCCAGCTAGTCCCAGGAAGCTTCTAATCTCTGCTACAGAGTCTGGAGTGGGCCAGGATTCTACTGCCGCTATCTTCTTAGGATCTACTGCTATTCCATCTCCAGTCACAACATGTCCCAAGAATTCTACTTTGTCTAGGAAGAAAGCACATTTGGATAATTTTCCATAAAGTTTTTCCTTCCTCAAAGTCTCCAATGCTAACCTCAAATGTTCTTCATGTTCTTCGGGGGTCTTGGAGTAGATCAAAATATCATCAATGAAGACTACTACAAATTTGTCTAGGTATGGCTGGAAAACTCTGTTCATTAGGTTCATAAAAACTGCTGGTGCATTCGTCAACCCGAACGGCATCACTAAGAATTCGTAATGTCCGTTCCGGGTATTGAAAGCAGTTTTAGGGATGTCTTCTTTTCTCACCCTTACTTGGTGGTAACCAGACCTCAAATCAATCTTTGAAAATACCCGAGCTCCACTCAACTGGTCAAATAAGTCATCTATCCTGGGCAGGGGATACTTATTCTTAATTGTTAAGGCATTTAAGGCCCTATAGTCAATACACATTCTGGATGTTCCGTCCTTCTTGGGCACAAATAGTACTGGAGCTCCCCAAGGTGAGACACTAGACCTAATGAAACCTTTGTCTTCTAGCTTTTTGATTTGTTCATTTAGTTCTATTATCTCATTCTTGTTGATTCTGTAGGGATTCTGAGATACTGGTGCTGCTCCTGGCACTAAGTCAATGGAGAATTCAACTTCTCGGTCTGGGGGTAAGCCTGGGAGATCCTCAGGGAAGACATCAAGGTATTCAGAGATGATAGGTGGCAATTCTTCTGTTACTAGGGCTCCACAAATTATGTTATTACCCATTTCTCTAGAACCTCTAGCAAATTCAAATTCTGGCTTGCCAGGGGGTCTGAAGATTACACTGCCTCTGTGACAGTCTATTGTGGCATGATGTTGACTTAACCAATCCATACCCAGTATAATGTCAAAACTGGGCACTGGCATTACAAGTAGTCTAGCATACAGTTCTCTTCCACATAATGTAATAGGACAATTGTTACAGGCATTACTAACCGGGATGATTCCTCCACCGGTAATGATCTTATAACAATTTCTAAGGGGTTTAGTGATTAAGTTGTGCTTCATAAGGAATTCTACTGACATGAATGAATGTGAAGCTCCAGAGTCAAATAAAGTAATAGCTGGTATTGAATTTATAAGCACAGAACCTGTGATCACGTCAGCTGTGGCTTCCGCTTCTTCCAAAGTCATTGCATAAGCACGGCCTTGCTGCGGTGCACCCCTCTGTTGCTGCTGTTGGTGCTGAGCAAAGCGTTGTTGTTGAGTTGGAAGCGGGGGTCCCCTTTGTTGTGCTGCTGGGGGCCTGGCCTGGACTGGAGCCTTTGGTGCAGCTGGACGTCCTTGAGCAGCAGGACAGTCCCTCAATTGATGTGCTGGGGAACCACAATAGAGGCAAGCACCTAGCCTCTTTCTGCAGTCTTGCCAAGTGTGGCCTGGTTTTTGGCAATAGTTGCAAGGGGGAGCTCGCTGGTTCTGTCCTTGAGCCTGGGGTGCTGGAGCTCGAGGGAGAGGACGCTGAGTTTGCTGCGGGGCCCTCTGCTGTTGTTGTTGTTGAAAATGGCGTTTGTTGGGTCCCGCATTTCCGGTATCTCTTTCTCGTTTCAGTTTGTGCCCCATATCTCTCTCGACGCCTTGTGCCACGCTCAGGATTTCCTCATAGGTGCGAGCTCGGCTGGTGGTGACAGCAAGGCGGATATCCGGAGATAGCCCCTTCTTGAATCTACGGGCTCTGTCCTCCGGGGTACGAACCATGTACTCCGCAAAGTGACTTAACCTGCTAAATTCAGCAGTATATTCATCAACAGTCATGTTACCTTGTTCCAGTCTCTCGAATTGGCTTTCGAGAGCTTCCCGAGCCACTTCGGGGTAGAATTTCTCCTTGAATAGCCTCTTGAAGTCTTCCCAGGTGATGTTGGGAGCAGATAGTTGGGGTTCATCTCTGAACCAGGTTCGAGCAATGTCAAACAGTTGCAGGCTTGCGGATTCCACTTTGAGATCATCGGGAACCCGGGCAGTCTTCAGGAGTCTCTCGACATTCTCTATCCACTCATCAGCGTAGAGAATGCCCTCAGTTCCATAAAATTCCAGAGGCCTAAGGTTCTTGAAGTCTTTGGCACTTCCTGGCCTCTTGAGTGGCGACTCCTGGGGCTTAATAGCTTCTGAGAGGCTGGTCCGCAGAAGTGCAGTCTGTTCTTTCTGGGATTCCACCAATCCCTGGAACACTCCAAGTAGTTGTGCCCCATCTAGCATAACTGCCGGAACAGATGGAGGCGGTGGGAGTGCAAGAGTCTCGGGCACATTCTGCTCAGCTGGTTCTGATGTGCCTCCTACTGTGTTCCTGGTCTGGACCATTCTGAAAGATTAAGGGATAGGAAGATCAGAATAGAATACTTGGAAATCAAAGGCGATAGGAAAAATTGAGCAGCAATGATATCAAGAAATGAAATAAGGACGCTATACTGTGAATGAGCTTTTCCTAGAATCCTCAATTTTATTCCATACCCTGTCCTAGGGTATTACCCTATTTTAGGATAGGACCTGTATGGGCCACCATAAAAACGTGTCACGACCCGCACCCGGAAGTTCGGGCACGAGTACGTGGGTACGTCCAGCCTACGCCGCAGAGTCGGCGGTAGTACGCTGTCTAGGTCAATCCATCTAAACTAGTCTAACTCATTCACAATTAACATAGGCAAGATAATAATGGGAATAGAAACTTAAAATTTGCAACTGAATTAAGTGTGACAACAATTCAAATGTTTAATACAGGAATTTCAAATGAAATCGGGGACAAACCCGATAAATAAGATAAGAAATAGAAATGAAAGATAGCTGCTACTAGCTACTCAGCAGCAGGGGTCTCCTGTGTGGGTTCGGGCTCCTCATAGGTATCATCAGTACCCTCATATGGACCATAATAGGTAGGGGCAAGGTCCTCATCATCGCCTAAATCAACAGATCCAGTCAGGAAAGGAGCAAAGTACACAGTGCATAACAAGGTTAAACTAAATAATTATGACAATTAATTAGTGAATATCATGTTAAGGAAATTGCATAAAGAATGTCAATATCTCAGAGTCACAACTATAAACAGGAATATGAGGAAACAGAAGTAAATGAGCAGAGTGAAACTATCACAGTCAGCAAGAAAGATAACATGACTAGAAACTATCTGTATGAAACTTGTGTTTGTTTTTAGAATACTTAGTTGGCATGCAGGGGTTTATAAGGCTAATCCGGCCGTCATGAACGGCTATTAGTCACGAATAATCGAGATCCGGCTGATGGACAGTCGTGTACCAACAGCTATTATTCACGGCAAGGGGAAGGGTAAACTACATGCCTTTCAGTATTCTCCCACCCGACATGAAAAACAAGACATGAATTCCAAATATTCAAGACATGAAATATAGTATTCTAACACTACGTGTAATCAGCAAGAGTACTAGTAGAGCAGGGAATTTAATTATCACAATATAAAGATTAACTTGAAGTGCAGGTACTTGCCTGTTGTTTGGATCTGATTAAATTAGGTTCTTGGGAGAAATTTTCACAGATGAGTCCAAAAGCTGAAACAGACATTACCATCATGCTCAGAAGATGTCAAATAGCTAGAAACGCCTGTCCTTGGGTCCAATTTGGAGACAAGGACAAAAACGGCAGTTTCGGGTCAAAACGGGGTCCGCCGTTGGGCCCGCTTTGCACCGAAAAACGTGTCCGGGTCAAAGGTCTCCAAATTCACCAAACTTAGTGTCAACAGGTCAGGAACGCTGATACGAACCCAACGGAACTTCCAGATTTGGATTCCGATGAGCCGAACACAAAATCGCCCGTCGAGCGGGGCCTGTGGGGCCCACGACACGCGATTTCGTCAACGTTCTCAGAATCGAACCAAACTTGACCCACAGGACCAGCGTATCGCTACGAGTCCGATGGCGCAAGTTTCGTCTCGATCTGACGAGTGTGCACGAAGTTAGGGTGAATTGCCGAAAAGGCGGATACGGGGCGATGTCCGCGGATACGCGTTGATTCCGGTGTGCACGCACACCCGAATCAGCTTCCACGAAGACTCACACGTCCGTATCGATGATGCGCACGTATCTGTGAAGACCGCACGCGACCAAGTCGTCCCGTTTGGCGGGGCGTACTCGGTTCCGGGGTGAAACAGGGTCTGGTTTTTCCTGTTTTTGGATCGCGGTGTGCGACCACCACAGGACGCGGTATCCCGAACAGTTTGTCCGGACACCGAGAGGGTCATACAGGCTTCACAACGCAATTTGCGGAATTGAAAACGGAGCTACGAGGCGAAAGTTACACGTACCTGAAGGGGACCCAAAAATCAGGGTCGAGACGTGTCCGTGTCGTGTCCGACACGAATTTCCAAATTAGGGCTAGGGTTAGGGTTTTCGCCGGAATCCGGCGGAGGGCGGCTGCTGGGCGGCCGGGCTCGGGGGCATGCGGCGGAGGGCGGCGCGGCGAGCCGATGGGGTCGTCGGCGGCGGCTCGGGGCAGCCGGAGGCGGCGGCTGCGGCTGCTCGAACTGCTGCTGCGGTCTGGTCGACGGAGGGCGGAGGAGGCAGGCGGTTGCTGGGGGCGCTGGGTGGCTCACGGCGGGGGGGTACGGCGAGGCGGCGAGGCGGTGGGGTCTGGGCGGAGCGGTGGCGGCGAGGTGGCTGTGGCGGAGAGGGGGCCGGAGGAGAGGGATTTTATAGGGGGAGGAGGCGGTTGCTGGGGCCGCGTTCGGCGGAGGAGAGGGAGGCGTGGCCGCGGGGTGCGGGCGAGGGGGCCGGCGGAGGCGCCGCGTGGCCGGGCGGGTCGCGCTGCGCGCGGCGGCCGGCGGGGAAATCGGCGTCGTGGGGGGGGACGGGGCACAGTCGGCGGGTCGGGGATTTGCGGGCGGGTCGGGTTTGGCTGACCCGACCCGACCCGATAAGAACGGGTGGGCTGCTGGGCTGGACTGGGCTCGGCCCACTGGGCCGGGCCCAAAAGAAAAAAAAATAAAAATAAAAATATAATAATAATAATAATTATAATTTAAAACAGTTAATTAATTAATTAATTAGAAAAAATTGTTTTTAGGCATTTAAAAATAGTTCTGGGGCCCAGAAAAATCCAGAAAAATTACCCTAAGTCCAGTTTTTCATTCTGTACTCAAAAATAATATTTTCATGATATTTTAATATTATTTATTGCTAATTAAAAATTATTTATTAATTGAAAACCCTGACTTTAATTACAGAAAATTTTCAGAAAATTCCAGAAAATTGGAAAAAATCCAAGATTTAATAATTTGAAAATTTAGGGGGTTTACACATGTCGAGATGCTCTCGAGTCGATAATCCAGTCTGATGATTTAAGGGAAGAGATAGACGCAAGGGCAAGTGATTCGTCAGTACCTTCTGATGGATGGACATACATGGCAGCGTTGCCCCTAACAAAGAATGAGGTGGACGCCTCCTCTGTTCTACTCCTCATGTCTCCCAGTGCCTGGTCCTCCACAGTAAAGGTGCCATCAGCTTCTCCGTTCCCTTCTGATATCAGGAGGTTCGCCCGATAACCTCCTCGGCCGCCTCTTTTACCCCCTCGACCACGACCACGTCCTCCATTATATCCTCGTCCGCCGAACGGTCCTCGTCCACCACCTGGATCTCCCTCCCTAGGTGGTTTGGTACAAGCATACCGATGATGACCCATCTCCCCACAGTTGTAGCACTGCCGGTTATGCTGCCAGGGCTCTCCCTTAGATCTTGTGTTTCCTGAGCTGGTGATCGCTAGTGCTGACTTTGCTTCGGGGGGACCACCTGTCCCCTCTTGCAGCCTGATGCGTGTCTCCTCCTGGATCATGGCTGAGATGGCCTCCTCAAGGCTAGGGATCTTTGGTTGGGCTAGAAGTAGGGCCGTCCTCTGTGTGAAAGCTGCAGTCAGCCCTTTGAGGAACTTCATCGTCCTCTCCTGCAGACACACCTGTCTCTCCTTACACTTAGGGTCCCCGCAGCTCGCCCGATCTGAGAAGTGATCATAATCCAACCACAGACGCTCCAACTCCGTGGCATACTCCTGCACCGTCTTCTCTCCCTGTACGGTGTCATCAATCTCCCCCTTTATCTGGAAGACCCGTAAGTTGTTCCCCACACCATCATAGGTCCTTCTCAACTTCTCCCACACATCTTTCACCATCTTGATACCGTCTACTGTGGCGGCAATAGACTGGACTAAGGAGTTTAGAAGCCAGATGTAGATCACCATATGAGTGGACTTCCACTCATCGCGTCCTGTCGAGCCCTCGTCCGGCTCTGTCGCCTCGCCCGTCAGGAACCCCTCCATGTTTTTTCCTGCGAGGGTTCTTCTCACCCGCCGTGACCAACTCAGATAGGTGGCCGGTCCATCTAATTTCAGATCGATGGAGGGAAGCTTCAACTCCGGCGACGTTCGTGTCGTGTTCTCACCAGCCGACATCGTCAACAACTTCATCAACGTCGCCACCTCTGCAGAATCTAGCTTCTTGATGATCTCCTCCATCGATGCGTCGTCTATCCAGTCACGTCCGCACCACGACTCACGCTCGTCCTCGTCGTCCCCTCCTAGATCCGAACATGTCCCCCATTTTTTCAGATCTAGGCATCCCTATTAGGCGCTGTCTCGTGCTGGTGCGGAGGAGGCGGCAGCACGCATGTCACAGCCACCGTCGCAGCAGCCGCAGCAGCAGCAGTAGCGGGACGGGGCAACAACAGCGAAGGGCGGAGAAGGGAAGAAGGGGGGGCGTAGAAGAGTTCGGTGGAGGAGATCTAGGAAATCCTCCTGTGGGTTTGTGGAAGCTTGGTGACGGCTAGGGTTTGTGGAAACTTGGCTCTGATACCATGTTGAAATTAGTTGATGATTTTATTGATTGTCTCATTGGCATTATATAGCCTTACAGTCATTAATACAATGATCTTAATCATTATGACAATAATCTCATAATGGAATATCCTGTGACATATTCTGGCATCCCAAATATGTCCTCAGGATATTCCCATGTGCTTATGCTATACTTAAATATGACACCCAACATACCATATCAACAAAAAGTCCAATCAACAATGGTGTAAAAGCATAGTAAAGTTGTAAAAGCATGTAAAAGAAGAAAACTTACGTATCACAGGTAATCCAATCGACAAAGGTGACTACTATTTTATTCAATTCCAAAATTAGTAAAAAAAACAATACAGAAAATACTTGAAATTATGCTTAAAAGTATAAAATATTTTTTCTTCTAAAAGTTTAATAATTTATTAATAATATTTTGTTTTTCGATACCAAAAATTCGATACTCTGATATGAAACCACCGATATTGCCGATACCGCCAATACCGATACTCATAGAAAGGGTCCGATACCGATTCCGATACTGCGAACCTTACTTGTATTGGCCACGAATCAGACATGCAACGGACACTTCGTAATGCATTTGAAATACCAAAATAAATGTCAAACCCACGTTGTCTTGTCTGAATTGTGACATATCCATGTCTGTGCAACATAGTATATCGTGAAGATATCATCCTTTTGAGATAGTTTTGACCTCATCACATCAGACCGATCCCGGACCTGATTAACCAAACCTCAATAACTATCACCAAAATTGAAGTTAGTTGTTTTCCGATCTTGCTATTTAGCAGTATGTTACTTGGTAGTAAGAGTATCCATTGGCCTTCACCAAATACGATTTGATGATATGAATTCATATCTCAAGATATACTGCTTGTTTTATATTGATTCTTAGCAGCTAGAATGTCTTGAATTCTGTTCATCCCTTGGTTGGTATTTTGTCTTTCCTATATTAAATTGTATCATTTTTCCTCCATCTACTCAGAGTGCTCATTGGTTCTTAAACTGCATATTCAGTGTAGGTTTAACTACCTGCCAACTGGCCACATAGGTTTTATGGCATGACCCTCTCATGCTCGTAGTTATTAAGTTACCTTGGCTAGGAATTTTGCACCAACATAGAGAATTGACGTTAGGTTGACAACTAGTCAACTTCTTCAAATCTTGTATCATTGTATGGTGTTTTCTTATGCTCCATAGCTGGGAAAAGGCTTGGAAGATGATGATGATGACCATTCAGTCACTGTTGTGAAATGTTTCAGCGACTTTATTGTTTGAATAGTCCTTTATCTTGATTTTTATATTATTTATTTTTGCTCTTGCCTCCATTTTTGACACGTTTCACCAATGTCTCTTTTCTACAGTCAGTTGTACCCGGAAATAGTTATACATTTATTAAAACATATCAAATCATATAGCAAGAAACCTTTTGTTTTAGGCTATCATATTGAAACTGTATTGACAATTCATTCGGTTATATTGCCAGGATATACACTATAACTTGACTGTTTTTGGGATGTAGGGTTATTACATTTTCAGCCAGAAATTGAAGCATATTTCTCGCCTTCCATTTGCTACTATATCATATGGTATGTGATTCTGTGAATACATTAATAGAAGTTAATTTGATTATTTAATGTTCTTATTACTCCGAATACTTGTGCTGTCATGTCGATAGAGGAGAGCTCATGGTAAGATGCTGAGCACTGAAAAGAATCCACCGACTAATATGGATTGGCAGTTAACTATTGGCCTTTTGCATATTCCATATTGGTTCTTGTATCACCTGGAAGGACTTGAGTATTTCATGAGTTTTGCAATATGAGAAATTATAAGTTATTACCCTAATTATGCCCCTTTCTGGCCACTTTGTAAGTATACTTAGTAGCATTGGAGGCCACCCACTACACTTGTACACTACAAATCATGGACAATGATCATAATGATACAAATAAACAAATGAGGAAATCCATGCATACATAGGATTTTGTAGGAGGGATATTATTAAGTGAAACTGTTTACCGACATAGTTTTTTTTTTTTTAATCTCCTTCGTAAAACATTTTTCTTATGCATATTTTACAATCACATCAAGGTGTAAACTGTCACACCCCGGCCCCAAAAGGCCGAACGTCCTCGCATGGACGTGATGTCGCGCGAGCCTAAGCTGCGCCCGTATAAGACAAGTACCTGAAACAGCCGAAGAATGCTAAGCCATAGAGTTGCACAAATAGTCCCAAATGCAGCGGAAGTTAAATGAACACAAGTATAACATGAAATCAAGTTCTTTATTGATAATGAAGAAATATTACAAGCGGTACTAGGCCGAGATTACAAGTCGCTCGAGCTCTCTCTTTCAAAACAATAAAATGTGCCAAGTGACTTACAACTTGGGAATGATACATAGGCGATGTTCCAATACATTATGTTTTGTATATGGTATTTCAGTTCCGTCTGCAACGCTCCAAGGCTCCAGAGTTAGCTTCACGCCTGAGCGCACACGAAAAAAAACTCCGCACCGAACAAGGTACTCCCGCACCCATCAGACAATCTGGTGGGTTTTCAGTACATTAAATGCACTGGTGGGGAAGCTTCTCGCCCACTGAACAAAACCAAACACGTTATATTAGTTATGTGCACACTATTTCTTGTTGTCTTTCTATTCCTGCCTAAGGATCAATTTCATGACATATGGATATAAAGCCTATCTCGTGTTGCAGATATCAAGTGTCGCATAAGATATGAGTAATACGGCGTGACTTACCAACTTACCATTTGTCCGTTCCTGTCCAAGATAAATCAAGTTAAACTAGCATATAATATATGAAACGAAACGAAAGTGTGCGCATACGAAACATAGTGTTACGAACGTGTTCTTGTCTCAGGTGAATAATGTACTCAGATTTCTCAAATGTGTTCTACTCAGATGTACTCAGATGTGTTCAGATGTTCATATTACTTGTTTCAAATGAACTCGCACGCAGATTGCCGCAATCGAGCCAAACTTAATCTATATGAAACGATCACTGGTACCACAAGCCATAATGGACGAGTTATAGTCTTTGGACAGATGACTGCAACGTTGGTACCGTGGAGCCGTCTGCGCCATCCCGCCCGATTCAAACGACTATCGAAATATTTCATCCGGATAGGATCGGCCTCGGTGCCCCGACGACCGTCCGCAGGAATCCAAAAATCCTTGTGCACAAGTTGTCCGTGACCACGCGTATCCTAAGTCTTCCAAATATCAAATCACAAACTTGCTCAAATATTGTCCATGTTCACAAACGAATTGGCTCCCAGAACGAGTATTGCTCTCCGAGCTGTCTGATCATAACTCTTGCTTAACTTGTCATGCTGTAGTTCCTAGTTCGGAAACTGCCTTGGCGACCTTATGGTCCTGAATACTTCCATGTTCAAACTTGTACGGAACGACTATTTGATAGTCTTCTGGCGAAACTAGGTGAATCAAGAGATGTATCGTGTTATCAGCTCGTGGCAAGAAACTACGTGACAAACATTGCAAACATGAAAGTGAAGTACTATACTTGATCTTGCCATAAGACTATTTGAAACATAACGAATTCTAAGTTGCATAAAACTAAAGTGGCACTGCGAGGGTCAAACTATAATATCAAGTTTCATTTTCATGTTTTATGCCAAGTAACAAAAGATGAGATTATTCCCTTAGCTAGGTGCGTTGAATTCTTTTATTAGCATCCAAGGGTTATTGCCTAGCGATTTAGCATGTATCGTCCATATTTTAAATGTGAAGGCCAAGCAAAGACAGGTTCACCGAAGCCACCCATCTTAGCGATGATTCGCATCGGCCGAGTGAGACTCCGAGTGCGCCTTGAAAAGTCTATTTCTGAACTCCTGAAGGGCCAAGTCTGCATGCCTTCGCATCAAGCGAGTCATCTTGCCGAGTAAGGCGGGACGGGTTGTCGCACTTGCGCCGTTTGAATCGACTCTTCGGGCTGAGCGAAGCGGGTCGTTACATAATACACCACTCAGAATAAATCTCGTTTTCGAGACTTCCTGAGCGGAACTCATCCTATCGTGCGCATGCCTTAGTCAATTTCCATCGAACGACTCTATTATTCGATCCTACCGAACTATACCCATCTTAATCGTGGCATTCTCTGACTCGATCTCTACTACGCCTAGTGCAGAATCGCACCATTATCGAATTTAACTCGAGCATATTTCTTCATGTCATTAGACCCGTTCGAACACAACTTCCTATTTATTTCCCATATTCCGTGTTGCACGCGTGCTTAGTCTGTTTCATTGAATGACTCTATCACTCAATTCGAGCTGATTATATCCACTCGATCATAGCGTTCTCTGACTCAGTATCTATTACGCCTTAGCGTAGAACTATATCGCTCAACACGGAGTATGTTATAACTTACCGTGCATGAAAATCTTAGGTTGAGGCTAACTTACCCAAGTCGCTATACTCATCCATGCGCATCTAAACACATTCACTTGCAACTGCATTCGAGTTCAGCATATTGCTGAGTCTGGATCGTGCACATATTTAAGGCATTCCCGAAATACATACATTTCAACCAAGCTTAGCGTGAACAAAGTCTGACAAGCTACTTGTCAAAGTCTTACCTTCGAATCGTCGATTGTTTCACTAACTCGATAACCAAACTCCAATTCATTTCATTATCGTCTATATCAATCCTCGAGATGACACGATTCATTTCTCAAGTGTTCTCGTCTTATGAAATCACATCGATAGCTCAAGCGAAGTTGACCAAAATCCAAGTTAATTTTCATCCAACTCAAAATCAAGCATTGCACTACCATCAAGTACGTCTTCCAAGCAACGATTCAATTCATTATCCCAACTTTACTTGAGCATCACAAATTCCTATCATAAGCATTCCAACTCTTATCGTTCATTCCGTTCGCGTCAAACATAACTTTAGTAACGCACACTCCCAGTTCCAAGTCCTAACTCTAAGTCTTACTGTCCCAGTTCTATCATTTACCCGAACGATACTCTAAAGTCGGTCACATAGGTTCGTCTCATAGCATAGGGTCGTCTGCCTAACCACTAAGTCGGCTCACAAGGTCATATGTACAGTTTGAGTTCACGATTCTCATTGTGTTAATTCGTTGCACGATGCTCGCCCCAATTCCTAAGGTCAAACCATAGTCCGTTCGTACGAGATATTCTACCCAAGCTTGCTTTACTCATATTTCTCAATATCGAGCATAGATCATCCTACTCGTATTCACAACATTCAGTTCAAGGATTCGAGTCCGTTCAGCAAAGCCATCCTTAGTTTAATTCATCTCGTCGAATCTCGACACAAAATTATTGATACACTCATCCGAGCGACGCACACATTCCTAGTCCTCAAGTCTATGCGATAAGGTCCACTAATCCTTATCCTCAAGTATGTACTATCGAATCCAGTTTTATATACTTTGATCACCGAGTCATACTTCCATTTCCTAGGTCACCAAATCTCGAATCAAATTTCTAAGTCGTCCAATGTTACTTCGTATTCGATCACAAATCCACCAAGCGCGTCTTACTTCGCGTTCTAGACTAACTCATCCTTGAAACACATATCCGATAGCACTTGTATCCTCAAACTCACTTTCGTATCAAACCACAAGTTAAAACGATCCTCGAATTCATCGAGTTATCTCATCGGTGTACCGAATCCAAAATTTATCCTAAAGAGTTTCTTCGTCCATCAAGTTGTGTTCCTCTAATAACCGTTCATGCCAACATCAACATTCGCATAGCCAAATCGTCCGACTTTAACGTTAAAGTTCGATCGATATATAGTCTGCATCTAGCATTCCTCAAAACAACCAAGTTCACAGTTTCAATTTGATAATTTACCTATCATTCATCAAACTAGAAAATCCTCGAGCCAAAGTTTGTCTATCCTCGACGTGTTTCAAAGTCCTAAAGTATGTTCGCGTAAATTTCAAAACCATTCTCACAATATCATATTCGTTTTATCCCATGATATCCTTCGAACTAGATTCAAGATCGCTCTCCAACTCAAGTTCGAATCCTGTTATCGCCTACCTCAATTCATCGAACTACACAATTCCTTAACTTGTATCCATCCATGCTATCTTCCAACTATCGATATCGTATCAGCACATTCAAATTCGAAACCAAAACATCCATACTCAAGGTAAATTCTATCGAGCGATATCCTTCTTAATCCAAATTTTCCATGCGCGCTATCTTCCATCGCGCTAACTCCGATTGCATCCTCGAGTCCTTAATCTTGACACAAAAATCTTATTCCGTTGATTCCATCCGAAATCGCACGTACGATCCACTAAGTTTCCTCGACAAAGCCATTTGTTTCACCGTTCTGAATTATTTCTCGATACCGTTTTCGTTTCGCACAACTCATCCACAAATCGTTCGAACGAATTTCACACGAGACATTCAAATTCACGACTATCTAAACATTACTCATTCTAAGGCTTTGCATCAAACACATCACTTGCTGATACTCATTTTTACTCCGAAATTCTCGATTCGTTAGAATATTTTCAAGACGATCCATACACCACTCAGGGTTCGAGCTACTCGACAAATCCTCAAAACTCACTTTATGCACAAATTGATCATTCATTTCTGAGGCTATCGCATACACCACTCAGGGATCAAGTCATCCAGTTAAACCCTTAATCTTGTACGCATTGCTCACTCGCATATCCATCCAAGTCGTTTCTTAAAACTCCTGCACGATCCCTTGCGTTGCCTCGACAGTCTTAGTCTCGAATATATCTCTATCGATAATTATCCACATAAACAATATTTTGATTCACAACTTATCGACACGAATAACCGTCCGAACCATTTCTCAAAATCCAAGTACGATCCTCCATCTTCGCCTTAGTGATAATCCGATAACATCTCTATCGATTTCCATACTAAGTTTGACTTACCCTCGACCGAAAGATATTTAATCTCGTTCGCAAACTTGCTCGCACCAAGGGTCTAGGTGCGCGATACTCAACACGACTTAGCCAAAATGCTGTGTGCATAGCTATCCCGTCCGAACAATATTCTAGTCTCGCACACCAACTCGCTAGTATAAGCGTAAAGTTATTCTGGTCCGCACGTAACTTGTTAACTCTAGCACGAGTTTACTCACATAAGGTCCGACACAGGTCGGCACAAAGGCCTTCGCATAACTATCTCGTTCAACCAACCATCCGCATGCACTTTCAAAATATTTAGACTCATTGTATGGAACATCCCACAGGACAACGAGAGCGTTTGTACATAACCTACGAACGAAGTTCAAAGCTGAGAAAATCGATACGAAATCAAGGACGTAAAGCCGTGCTCTGATACCAAAATGTCATATCCCGACCTCGCAGGGCGAACGTCCTCGAATGGGCGTGATGTCGTGCGAGCCTAAGTTGCGTCCGCACAAGGCAAGCACCTGAAACGATCGAAGAATGCTAAGCCACATAGTTGCACAGATAGTCCTAAATGCAACAGAAGTTAAATAAACACAAGTATAACATGAAACCAAGTTTTTAATTGATAATGAAGAAATATTACAAGTGGCGCTAGGCCGAGATTACAAGTCGCTCTCTCTGTCTCTCTCAAAACAATAAAATGTGTCAAGTGTCTTACAACTTGGGGGTGATAGATAGGCGATGTTCCAATACATTACGTCATATATGGTGCTTCAGTTCCGTCTACAACGCTCTAAGGTTCCAGAGTTAGCTCCACGCCTCCGCACCGAATGAGGTACTCTCGCACCATGCACACAATCTAGTGGGTTATCAGTACATTGAATGCACTGGTAGGGAGGCTTCTCTCCCACTCAACAAAACCAAATACGTTATATAAGTTTTGGGCACACTATTACTTGTTGTCTTTCTAATATTGCCTAAGGATTAGTTTCATGGCATATGAATATAAAGTCTATATCGTGTTGCAGATATCAAGTGTCGCATAAGATATGAGTAATACAACGTGACTTACCAACTTATCATTTGTTCGTCCATGTCCAAGATAAATTAAGTTAAACTAGCATATAATACATGAAACGAAACGAAAGTATGCACATGCGAAACATAGTATTACGAACATGTTCTTGTCTCAGGTGAATAATGTACTCAGATTTCTCAAATGTGTTCTACTCAAATGTACTCAGATGTGGTCAGATGTTCAAATTACTTGTTTCAATACAAATGAACTCGTACGCGGATTGTCGCAATCGAGCCAAACTTAATCTATATGAAACAGTCACTGGCACCACAAGCCATAATGGACGAGTTATAGTCTCTGGACGAATGGCTGCAACGTTGGTACCGAGGAGCCGTCTGCACCATCCCGTCCGATTCAAACGACTATCGAAATGTTCGGATCGGATCGGCCCGGTGCCCCGGCGACCGTCCGCAGGAACCCGAAAATCCTTGTGCACAAGTTGTCCGTGACCACGCGTATCCTCAAGTCTTCCAAATATCAAATCACGAACTTGCTCAAATATTGTCCATGTTCACAAACGAATTGGCTCCCAGAGCCGTATGATCATATCCTGAACGAGTATTGCTCTCCGAGCTATCTGATCATAACTCTTGCTTAACTTGTTAGTCCCCTAGTTCGAGAACTGCCTTGGCTACCTAACGGTCTCGAATACTTTCATGTTCAAACTTGCACGGAACGACTATTTGATAGTCTTCCGATGAAACTAGGTGAATCAAGACATGTATCGTGTTATCAGATCGTGACAAGAAACTACGTGACAAGCATTGCAAACATGAAAGTGAAGTACTATACTTGATCGTGCCATAAGACTATTCGAAACATAACGAATTCTAACTTGCATAAAACTAAAGTGGCAGTGCGAGGGTGAAACTATAATATCAAGTTTCATTTTCATGTTCTATGCCATGTAACAAAAGATGGGATTATTCCCTTAGCTAGGTGTGTTGAATTCTTTTATTAGCATGCAAGGATTATCGCCTAGCGATCTTAGGATGTATCGTCCATATTTTAAATGTGAAGGCCAAGCAAAGACATGTTCACCGAAGCCACCCATCTTAGCGATGATTCGTATCGGCAGAGCGAAACTCCGAGTGCGCCTTGAAAAGTCTAAGTTTGAACTCCTGAAGGGCCAAGTCTACATGCCTTTGCATCAAGCGAGTCATCTCGCCGAGCAAAGCGGGACGGGTCGTCGCACTTGCGCCATTTGAGTCGGCTCTCCGGGCTGAGCGGAGCGGGTCGTTACATAAACCATATAGATATACGTGTAACAAGATCTAAACACATCATTATTACACTCAAAGAATAGGTAAGCAGACACATCTTCATGCATCCTGTCTACAACTTCGCTTTGTTTAATTTTTCTAGAAAAATCCTTCCTGGGTACTTCCTAGATGTATCCTGTATTTGTCCCTACACCAGGCACACCTTGAACTCCTATACACGCATTCTAAATTTGATTTCAAATACTATACACCTTTTATGACATACCTCAATGACACCTTCGTCCTCAAATATTAAGGATTGCACTTCAGAAAGGAACCTGTGATGTTGCAATAATGTGAAAATTCTGTTGACTAATTAATATATCTTTGATGATGAGCCATGCTTGCAAGCTATAAAGCACGGACACTCCAAAACTATGCCACATTCGTGTCAGGCACACATCTTCGACATGCACACATCTTCGACATGCCTTGACACTCCGAAATATACTAGGACACCCAAAATAGGTGCGGATCCCGTGTCGCCTTATGTTGCTGTATCTGAAACGTGTCGAATCTGTGCAACATAGCTAACAAGTGGCTTATTATAATCTTTTTTCACTAGGATAATTCATATATCTGACAAGTAACAAGGACCACCACAACAATATCTCAGTTTTCATACTGAGACGTGTTATTTCTTCATGATAACTTCTCTTTGCTAGGCGTGAAATCTTGTGGTATCCTACCTGAATCGTTCTTTCTCGTGCCTTCTCACAAGTGGTATAGGTTTTGGCTTTTAGCCTATATTTTTCGATTATAAGTTGCATCTTTATCATACTACTGTTGTATAATTATGGCTAATGTTAGGATCAATAGATAACCCTAGAGGGGGTGAGTAGGTTCACAATTTTCGAGTTTCAATACAGTGGACTGGATAACACGATATTAACTAACCATATAGTTAGTAGCTTGCAAAAAATAAGTGCATAAAAGTAAAGTACACGAGATTTCTGTTGGTTCGTCTCCTGTCTACATCCAACCCCTCGAAGACGGAAGGTATATTCCACTAGAGTCATCATCCCAAATACAAACCCTTTATTCGTCGGCGATAGCATGATAAAACACAGTCTAGCAAACCCTAGATTAAATGTAACCTAGTTTGTCCTTGTTCTAATCCCAAGAACAAGTTCCTAATTGCGAAGTAATTGTTAAGAGAATATACAATGGAAAGAAAACAGCAGAAACACTCTCACTATCCGTAAACAAATCTTTGAGGTGATCTTATGGAAGCACGAAAGGAATCTTGATTGATGTAGCTTTGGGCTCTTAAGATGACCAATTATGGTAGACGACTATTTATAGGTTTAGGACACTCTAATTTCTACTCAGGACACCAAGGATGTTACCAAATTAATTGCAGATAGGCTCAAACTAACTTTGACCATGTCTAGTTTGGTTTGAGCAATTTTAGGCAACTGAACTACTCAAATATGGCTTCTCAGGCCTTCAACCAAACAACCAAGCCCATACCAGACTTTAATTTACCATCTGGGACAAGCTTGCAACTTTGCAAGCAGCTCCTTCCTGCATGGGCCTGCTGCGAGTCCAATCCCAGTGCTCATGCACCTGCATCAGCGCGCACCTGTTACCCGCGCTGCTGACACTAGGACCCACACTGCTTGTTCAGCTGTGCTCACCTGGCTCTCTTGGGTCTGCACATGCATGCTTGCGTGTGTAATCTGGCCCACTTGCAATTGCTTGGGCCTTCTCCTTTTGCTGCAACCCTTTGCTTAATAGTGAATATGATACCCTTTCTTGGGCCTGCAATCGTTCAGGTACGAAATAAATTTTGCAAATAAATTCTTCACAATCTTGTTGCACTGTGGCTGCCAAATAAATTTTGCACAAACTCAAAACCCACACAAGATTTGAGTTAGCATTGTCAATTCAAATTTGTGCTCAAAACCGATTGCTCTTAACATCGACAACCTACACATGCCAAAACACATGAAACACAAAATGATTTGTTAATCGTCAAACCTGTCTAGACTGACTCAGTAGCTAACACAACTCTTGCTCCACCTATGTCTCTCAAAGTTGATAAATAGATCTTTTCCTTTCCAAAATATCCTGGACACCTCTTTGAACTATCTTCAATTTTGAGCATTTCATTTTGTCCACTGAGGTTTAACTCTATGTCATAGAAAAGGTTAATATGCCTCCCTTGTTATTTAAATTTTTGCTTCTTTCCCAGCTGTGGAGGAATAAATAATTTCTTTAAAATTTCATTTATTCCTTGGCCGTTGTCTTTAATGAAATGATATTCTTACTAGTAACCTGAATAGTCAAAGTTCATCTTAATAATTGTACATATTTTGATAAACTAAATTTTTTTTTTTTGGTTGTCATTTTCCTATTCTGATGAAACTAACCTTTGTTCATGTCGTATAGGAACTGCTTTGATGCTTCTTGTCTTTGTTTGGCAACCACAAGTCCGTTTAATGTCCATCTCTATATTACTTAGGTATGCTTTTGACTTCATATTCATTAGACCCTTATGTTTTTTCTTCGTTAATATAAGTTATTCTTTTGTATCGTTTCTCCAAAATTTTGATTAGTGGTAGCAGTTCCTTATCGTGGCAGATAATTTCGGATAACTAAAACAATTTATTAATCAATTTTTGATCATAGTTTTGCAAATATAGACAACAAATTTTACCGCTGGTTATATGCAAATTGAAATCCTTACAGACATTTAATTTGAAAACATTAAGGTGGCTCTTGAAGAGCTTGTGGGCATGTCAATAGCTTATTGAGCTTTAAACCTCATATATATTTTACTTCGGTACCTCTCTCTTTTTGTTCTAGGCTTCTAGTCCTAAAATATTGTTTTTATTTGGGTCTTCAAGAATACATTTATCAATGCAATAAATTGATAATTGAAATATAGTAGACTACATATCTTTAATCGTGTTCCTTTGTCGCAAGGAAGTATATCACAGAGCAAAAATACGCACCTTCCTGCTCACCAATTCAAGGTTTATGGTAAGGTCCTCTCTTGCCTTAGTCCCTTAGCTAGGAATTTAGCACCGATCCAGAGGGTTGACAGCCAGTCATGAAAATTTCCAATTCTTTTTTGGAGATTTATTGTGCTCGCCAACTCATTTTGATGGGAGAAGTCTTTGGCGACGATGATAATAAATTTTAAGCAGCATATCTATACCTGATACAATTGTCCTGCCCAAAGCAATCTGGATGGCACAGATGCTTTTACTTGTGATTGAGGAGGGAAGGGATGCTTTTGGTCAAGTGATATAACTTGATGCAGGTTACCAGTTCCATTTGATGAAAGATTTCTAGTCAGCCTACCTGATTGAATTCCTTTAAGTATTTTTATAAATCATGTAAATTGCATTGCTGCCTACCTGATCCAATAGAGTAGAAGTAGGACTTCACAAATTCATATATTCTTATCTATCAGCTTTGTTAGACACAGGTCAAAGTACCTGAATTTAAGCATGGTATTCTTTCACTGCTCATGGATCTCTGTACTTATTGAGAAATTAGCCTAACTACTCTAGGGAATGAAAAAAAACATAGAACCGATACTTCAAATTGTCAAAAAAAATATAACCAAGAAAAGAACCTCGAAACCTATTATACATGAAGTCTATATTTTTATGTAAGGATGAATTACCCGTGGAATCAAACTGTGGATAACCATTATTAAAATAAAATCTTATTTATTAAATTCAATCATGAATCTCAGATAGAATAAGCAACCAACTATAATATATGTGTTTCTTAAATAAAAAAATTGAAGGATGGAGATGGGGCTTGCCTTGGGGAAATTGATTTGGGGAGTAGGGTTTGATCTTCTTCTTCCAACCTCTTCTTCTCAACTACTCTTTTCCTTCCATTTTCAAATTCTTCTTCTTCTTTTTTTTTTTTGATTTGGGAAATTTGGTGTACTTAGAAAGAAGGAAAGAGAAACAAATGATTGTGGTGAAGGTGATGGTAGTGTGGATGGAGGGAGGAGGCCGGTGGGGCACACGGGGTCAGCTGCAGTGCCGACAACGACAGTTGCGGCAGGCCGGCGGGAGGCGATGGACGCGCGCGAAAAAGGGGAGGCGGAGAGTAAGGGGTCGGGTGAACAGGGACCGGGTAAGAGAGAGAGGAGGAGAGGAGAAACCCTCTCTCCTTCAAAACATAATAAGTTATTATTATTATTTTATTATTATTTTTTAACCAAAAAATCTATCCAACATGATCATTAAAACTCAAATGTTAATTAAAACTCAAATGTTAAAATAACTGTTATGTCCTCCATAACTATGCATGATGACACAGTCATGCTAGATGCCAATGCTATTTATGCAATTTGCATAATTAACCTAAGAACTTATTTGAAAATAGTTTTACCTAATTGAATTTTGATTAATTTAATCCCTTTTATTAATAAAATTTAAAACAAGCCCAATGGTAATTTTTTAAAGAATTATTAATAAAAAATACTTGGAGTAACAAATAAATAACTAATTCTAAGTATGCATTATCCGAAATATTGTATTGTGAAATACGGCTATCACACTACCGTGTCGAAGATATATCCTGCCTTTCATGCGAGTTGCCTCAAGCCTTATCATACATACTTGAAGGACCCTCAGCGAGGAGTTTCGAAGCGACCATGACTACGTCGTTCGACAAGGAAGTGAAAGTCGTGCTAGACTCGAGGACCATTCGCAGCCAAGACATTTTCTCGTATGCGGAGTACCTTATCAAATGGAAGGAAATGTCGCACGGAAAGTCTAGCTGGGAGCGTGCTGACACTTTGCATCAGTTTGAGTACAAGATCTAAGAGTTTCTCAGCGGACGGTGACGATGGCGTCAACACAATAGGTGTGGGAGGATCTCACACAAAGGAAATGATTTTTCGTTCCACCGAGATTGTCCTGTGTAATCCTCTCCAGACTAGGGTTTAGTTTGAATGTTCTAGAATTCTTCAGAGTATGGTGCCGTTCCTTTGAATTCTCATGAGGGTTTCTTAAGTTTCTGGAAGTTCTAGACTCTTATCATGTAAATATTTTATTATGAAGTATTGTAAATATCTTAAGCCTTGAAGCTTCCAATCGTTGGATGTTGAACAAGTGGCACAATCATGACTATTCTTATAAGGCCCCTGAGCCTATAAATAGGTGGGAGTCTCATTTGCTCCTTACTACCAAACACTTTTAAGTTTCTTTCATATATTGAAGTTCTTTCAAGTTTCACTTTTGTTCCACTCTTCTCTTCTTCTCTTAGCACGCTAGCTAAGTTTGTTTAAGGGAGGCTTGCACGGATCTTTGAGGAGGAAGTTCATGTGCTACACGGAACGCGAGGTGTAGGCAAAATATTAAGTCCATGACACTTTGGTTACTTGCCTTAGTTACATAGAGCTAAGTCATTTTCATGACTTGATTTCATCTTGTAGGAGATATGGAAGTTAATGTTTTCTGGCCATCATATATCGTAAATTTGGTGAAGCTAAAGTTTGTTAACGAGGCGAGGCAGCGAGGATCAAAAGATCTAGGCAGGGGCTTTACGACTAAAATTAAGATGTGTAGTAGGTAAGTTTAGATAAGCTTGGGTCTATGACTGGGACTTCTTGTTGTGGTTCGGGGATCAAATGCTATTCAGATATTGTCGTGCGTAGTGAATGATTCAATCAAGCAACGATTAAATACTACTAGTATAGATCTTTTTAACCAAAAATCAATATTAAATACATTATAATTTAAATAAAATATAAAATTAAGGAGAAATGGTATGAAATTAGTGCAAGCAATGTTGCACAGACACATACATAAAATGACAAGTTTTTGACAATGCTCCATGGGTTCAACACCTAATTTGATTTCCTAGTTGTACTTTTGGAGTATTTGTGGTGTCGCCGATACGTGTCTAACACAACACAACACCACGTGTACAACCTGGATATTTGGAATGTCTGTGCTTTCTAACCTGTAGGTGAGGAGCCGAGGAGGAAAAATTTCCTACTAGAGGGAGAACAAAAAATTATCAAAACAAAAAGGATGATAAATGGGAATAATACATGTTTATAGAAGAAATCAACAAATGTCCGAAGTCATCTCCAACGTTAGGATCCTTAGGCCTTGCCGGAGGAGAAAAAAGAAAAGAGAAACACGAGGAGAAGCGGTGACATATATATATATATATATATATATATATATATATATATATATATAACATAATGATTTTATTGAATGAAAGCAGATGGGTTACAAGAAACTAATGACCAGCAGAAAGGCGAAACAGTTTATCCAACAGAGAAAAGAAACAAGTTTAAGACCAGTATCCTAGGATATGAGTTTGACTGATTTGGATCGGGAAGAGGGTGGCCTAAGAGTCATGAGTTGCTGAGGAGCGATTCTGTGATAGTTCTTAGCCCTCCTGGACTTCCTGACATCCACTTCCTACATCTCGGACAACTGCATCTTAGTCTCCTCACTAGGATAGGAGACGCCTAATCCACGATCCGCTATATATATATATATATATATATATATATAGAGAGAGAGAGAGAGAGAGAGAGAGAAAGAGATTTACCTATTAGCATGAGAAAAGAAGAAAAAGAACGTTACGAGGAGAAGAGGTGACCAAGAGAGAGAGAGAGATATTTCCCTATTAGCATATGACAGTGCTTGTTGAATTTGGAGTTGGAGATAGATATAAAGATACAGATGGGAAACAATGGCTTAGGACCGACAAACACATGTGAGAAAGAAACCAGAAGATGAAAGCCTATTTCCTTTTAAATTCTCTAATATCTAGATTAAATTATTAAAAATAGCTATAACTTGGTCTATGTTACAAATTTCAAATTAAAAAAAAAGAGGCTTGGGCTATGTTACACCTAAGTCAGGGGAGGTTAAGGCGCTTGAGGCGGCCCAAGGTGGTCCGAGACAGTTTGAGGTGGCTGCCTCCCGTTCCAAGGCGGGCACATTAGTATTTCAAAGCCCAAATACTAGTTGCGTATGGGCATCAGAAATGCCTAGGCCGCCGCCTAAGATTGCGAGGTGAACACCTTTTACAACACTGTGAAGTTCAATCTTTAGATTGTTCAGAACTTGTCAAGCTTTACTGCAACATATTCACCTGCTTAGGTTGTTAGGTGGGAGCACTGGCTTCACTGTGTCAGGGCTTTTTGACCTTATAGTTGTCAATCTCCTAGTGGGTTGGACTTGTTTTCAGGTGCCATAAATTGGACATGGTACACGATTCTGCAACCTCACAAGATTTCACGAAATACTTTGTTCATGTTATAATTGGCCATTCAGTCAATTGGTATAGCTTCATGGCCTTTTCTTTCAGGGAAAATCTCTTAAGAGTGTAGACAATGACATGTTTATTCTCTCGTTATCTTATAGGCCTTGCTACCATTATCTTGCTTTCTTATACAACCTCCTCTCTAGCATGAAAATATTGGGAGCATAATTAACATTGTATTTTTGCGATCACAAAAGAAGGGTATGAAATACAAAGGAGGTTTTGAAAGGAAAGGACTGTTTTTGCTTTTAGTTCCCTGAATGTTAAAATGATATATATTTCTTTAAGTTCTATATGGTCTTCAATGTGTAATTCCACTGGCTTAGAAAAAGTCATAATATGGGTTAATATCAAGGTTCACAGTTTCGAAATCGGTTTTGGATCCTTATTAGCATCAGTATCAACGTTTTCGAGTAAAGAATATTAACTTTATTAAAAAACTAGAGAAATATTTAATACATTTAGGCATAAATTTATGTATTATTTGTTGTTTCTTGTTAGATCTGAATATAATAATACTCAACATCAATTAATTGATTACCAACAATAGATACTATGTTTATTTACTTGCTTTGTCTATTGTTTATTTGCTTGATTTTAGACAAAGAACACCCACCACAATAGATAGTTTGGATGAAACAACATACATATATAATGTTAATGGCTAGATGTGCCGGTACGGAATCTTATCGACACATTATAGCATGTCGATCTTTGGCACCATGGAGTCATTATGTTGACGTTTTTCTCTATACTTCTCATTCTTTGCTGAATTGTCTGGGAAAGAAATCCCCAATGTTGATATCAGCCACTATTGGATGGTATCAAGGTCAGTATCTGTTATCAAGGCATGCCAAAACCAATATGATATGTCTGATACATACCATATCGGTCGATATTGCAAACCTTGTTTAATATACTATAAACTGTGAGGACAAGTATGAAACGTGAAACAATGCACAAAGGTTCAACTATTGATGGTTTCAACCAATCTTTTACTTTAAGGACCTTGACTGTTGCATTGGCATAGCCTTTAAGTGAACTGTATAAGTATTGTCGCTTGTACATAACTATGACCAAACAGCCTAACCTTAAAGAATGCATTTATGTAAGAGATTCTGACCTAATATCTGATAAGCTATTTTTGTTACTAGTTTCTTCTCTTTTGTACCATTGCAGCTAGTTCCATTCATAAAGAAATTGCAGGTGCTAACATCTCTGCATTAATTCTGTGCAGGATAGTGATGTTTGTTGAAGTCATTTGTGCAGGGTGTTTTATGAGTGTATATATAGGTTAGTAGCTTTGTGATCCAATTTTGCAATATAATTGATCAGGTTTGTAAGAACATTTTACAGTTTTCGAATGAATGTTTTTGTTCTTTTTAGCTAATGACTATCAGAAGGTTTTCAATTCTGATTTTTACTTTTCCTAATTGATATCTTACTCTGAAGATGCTATGATCTTGTGTCTGACTGCCTTAATGGTTATCACATTGTTCATGAAGTGAGACTTGCTGGATTATGATTTATGTTGTCAATTTTACCATTAGAAATTAAAGATCTTAATTTTCTTTGGTTTGTTTTAGTTTCTAGTAAATTTTGATCTGAAAGCGAGAGTTCAAAATGAACCCCCAAAAAGCTTTGGAAGAAGCAACCTGAGAATACCTAGCCACATGCAGTAAGGAGATCCGAGACAAAGTGATTGGTGCAATTGATAAATGGAAAAGATAAAAGGATGCAGAGCTATAATGTAGTGTAAATACACTTCTCCATTACATGACGGCCTTTACAATCAGGCAAATGAATAGCTAAACTAAGTTCCTATACTATCCATTACCTAGTGTTGATAACATTTCATCCAAGTGCTGACAACGGATAAAAGTTCTATTAAAGTAGATATTTCCAATAACAACTACCTCATTTATGAAAGATGACATGAGGAGCAATGATTTCTGATCTTTCCGCCCTTTCTGGATTGGATGATGAGGGTTAGCTTCATTTCATTGTTCTATCAAATTAACATCCAAACTTGAAGTTTGGGAGAGTTTCTTTTCACAATCAAGAAAACAGTAATTTAGCCTGATTCTATCATAAAGCCATAATCAAGTCAACTAGGTCAAAAAAGGGGGGGAAATCTGATAGATTCAACTAAATGTAATGCTAATTTTGATTATCCAATATCCACAATCTATTGAGAAGCCAATATTTGGGACTTTTCGTAGAATGATGGTCTTATACTTTTAAGAATTAGTGCATCTTAAGAATACCAGAGTATGTTATGTTAGATGTTGTCTCTTATGGTCCTCCATTCACCACTGCCACTATAACAGATTTAAAAGGGTGAATAGTCTCAGGAGTATTTAGAAAGTTGTTTACAAAGCATGCTCCAGTTCTGTGAAACTCACTTTTATACTGCTTCTGAGTGTGGTGCTTGCAAGAATATGCTACTATAATAGTAATATAGTATATGTCACGGCCCAGTTCCAAATATAAGGAACTGAGCCACGTGGCATTGGCCAACAAGCACACTTCGATGGGCATCCCAATCTAATGGACCCGTTGGAGTGCACCTAAGTTGTAAAGTACAATAATCTAACCCAACATTTAAACATAAGCAATATAACTAATCTCATCCACAGACATCAGAATATGAAACACATAGAGAAAACAAGTCTACTAATGTGCAGAAACAAAATAAGTCTGAAAATATATCAAATACAATACGGATAGAGTCATACGGGGACAAACCCGCTAATACAAGTACTAAATGAAAGGAAGCAATAAGATAACTAGGACCGATATCTGCTAACTAGATAATGATACCGGACCCAAAGGTGAAGTCACTACCGGCGATCAAGCGAAGTCCTTGGGAAGGATCTCATCCTCTGCTACAAGTCCTGCTCCTGGATATACACCCGGTCTGTACTCCTCCGGGTAGTCCTCCTCGCCTATGCCTGGAAGGGAACCGTGTCCTCAGAGGGACATAATAAGGTACAAAAATAACATGCCATAGTAAAACAGAAATAAAACATGCGATACGCCAGTGTAATCTAGAATAACCACCTAAGTGAGACACAACTTGAAAACAATGTTCGACACGTGGGCTTTCCAAATATAAATCCGTAGCTGCGAGGCATAGAGACACACGGTGCGTACCCGTAGCTTCGAGTACTGAGACACAGTAAGTACTACGACTCCGGATACAAGATATCTCTCTCTCTCTCTCTCTCTCTATATATATATATATATATATATATATATATATATATATATATAGTGTATGCGAAGTAGTCAAAGCGTCTAGTAACTGTCTTTTCCTCCCAATGCGGTCAACGAGACGCATCCGCAGCTCGCTGAGCCTGAACCTCTATCTAAACAGTCTTGTCATACTGAAGTAACTAGCACCAGTTACGATCCTATAGTCATCACAGGTTCCGGTCATGCTAACACTATCAGGATACAAGAAGTCTGGCACGATGATAGTGTCTGAATGTGTCCTAGGGTTCCGATGTAACCAAGTAGGTACATAAAGGTATCGAGAAACATCTAACAATCGATACTAGACGTTACCGACGAACGTCTACACCCGGATATGATCCGGACGCTAAGTAACGATTTCGATCCAAAGCACACACAATGTATAGATGAAATAAATAAGTAAAACTAGAACTGAGTTACAGAATGACAAGGTACACTTGTCTGGATCCGGATGCTGAAGGGGGCTCCGGTACAACGTCCAAGTCCGAGGATCCCAAAGTACCTATAGATGATATATAAATTAATTAATAATCTAGCTTGAAACTATCCAAAATAAGAGATGACATCATGAACTAACATAGGTTTTTGTCTTAGTTACAAATCTCACGTCTAAGATACTAACTAGAGGGTTGACCGAAGTTGACTAGGAAAACGTTATGATAAATACAAATCATCAAATAGCATAACGTCCTCAAATAATATCCTCAAAACTAGTATTCCTCAATTGTGATTTCGGTCATCTATAAATAATGTTCATCCTCGACCCATGCCATCCATGTAATCATCGACATAAGTGCATAAAATCCAAATTAATTGTCACCCGTAGATATGCATAATGTTCACATACTCATCCTCAATCATACCATCATCACTACCAAATAAAATTACATTGGTACAACACCATCGAGTCTATACATGCAAAAATACTCAAGTCTGAATTTATATTCTAATCATGTCATGATCCCAAACACTAAACCAATAATGCATATCATGTTTACATTCCTCAAATATGTATTTAATTAAACATGGGCTAATCATCAACCCAACTTCCCTAACTCACTACAATGCTCATTAATCAAAACACGTATATGACCTAGTATTTAAGAGTGGGGAAGAAGAAATGAATAATGAAGAAGGAGAAAATGTTACCAAGGGGGTGGCAGCGGTGGTGCTGCGGCTGCTGTCGGTGGTGGTGTTGATCGTGATGGTGGTGCTCGTGTCGACATTGGTGCTCTGTGGGGGTGGTGCTCAGTGGTGGTGATTGAGGTGGCAGCGGCGGTTGATGGTGGTGGTGATGCTGTGGTGGTGATGTCGACGGTGGTGACTGGATGGTGGTGTCGACGGTGGTGACAGTGGTGTGGTGTTGGCTGTGGTGACAGTGGTGTGGTGTTGGCTGTGGTGATGAGGGTGGTCAAGGGGATGGTGGTGCTCCGGCTGCTGCTGTGGCAGCAAATGGTGGAGCGGCTCGGTGGTGGTGATGGGAATGGCGCTCGGCGATGGTGTTGGTAGTCGTGATGGCTGCTATGGTAGGGAGGGTGGTGCTTGGTGGTGGTGAGGGTAGTGGTGCTCGGCGGTGGGGATGGTAGTGGTGATGGTGGCCGAAGGGAGGTGAGGAAGAAGAAGAAGATGAAGAAAAATGGAGGTGAAGAAGAAGAAGAATGGGAAGGAGGAGGAAGAAGAAGAAGAAGAGTAATGAAGAAGAGGAGGTTTGGCTGTGAGAGGGAGGGGAGGAGAGAGAGTGAGGTGAGGAAGAATGGTTTCCTAGGGATTAGGGCCGGCCACATGGGGATGGGGGTGTGTGTGTTAAAATAGGGGGAATTGGTGGTTGTGATAGGGGAAGATTGAATCAAGGGATAGAATTTAGCATGAATGAATAGTACTATGCAAGGGTGAGAGAGAGAGAGAGAGAGAGAGAGAGAGAGAGAGAGAGAGAGAGAGGTGATCGGTCACATGAAGATGGGGGTTTCTCCATTTGATTTGCACCAATAGGAGTTTGACACCTAGCAACCCCTTTGTATTTGAGTCCCTTAAAATTTGGGATTTACAAATGAAGGAAAAAGAATGAGGATTTGATGTGGAAAATTTGTGTTTGATGTTTTGTAGGATGGGGAGGGTGTTGGATGTTTTGTATGAGCCTCATGATTGGATGTGAGGGTTTAGTTGGGGTTAAGTTCAGTCGGTTTCACCAATTTAAATAAAAGTTGTGTCATAGGTGCTCTTAAATAAAATGGGAGTACATGGGGTCTCAATTGGGAGTGACACAAATGTCATGGATGGTGTATGCTTGGTGTTAGTCTTGGGCCCTTTAATTGGTTAGGCGAAACGGGTTGAGTTTATGTCCCAAAAATCGATGGCAACGACATAGGTACAAGGCATAGAATTTAAATTAAACTTCGTGACTTGAAAGTTGTGCAATTAAAATAGAGCACAAGGGAGTGTGTTTGTGAGTGACAAGAATGTCCTGTGCCTAGGTTGGCTCGTTTAGGTCAAGAGTGCAAAATTTTGTTGGAAGGTAAAGGCTATTGTTGTCTCCAATTATTGTAGCAACGGTATGGTGCACCAAGAGTTTAAATTAAAGAACCAGTCTTGATAATCCCTAATTTCTAATCCTTAAACAACCTGAAGTTAAACCAAAATTCTCACCATACCCACTCTACCCAAAAATTTGTTGAGGGAGTTTACAGTATATTAGTTAGAGGAGTTCTTAGAACTAGGGGTAGGCCTAAAGAAACTTTATTGAGGTTGTTCAAGGTCGTAGTCGATAGTTCTTGTTAATGTTACTGAGGACATTTCCCTAAGCGGAACTCAATCAAAGAAAATGATTCAAATAGCCGACCCCAAAAATTTGCGATAAAGGCTTTGTTGTTGTTTAATTCCATGCCCGAGCCTACTGCTTTAGCAAAAGTCCCTTACTTGAAGTGATCTAAATTGAGCCCTGCTTTAGCAATTTATAACAACCACCTCAGAATGTTGATGATGTAATAGCTTATATATACACACACTAACACACATTTGTGTAGTTCATCCTTTATTATCAGCTAATTCATATCCTAATGATGGCTATCATAATATAGATGGTGTGTAACATGGCAATATAGAGTACTCTTAAAAATCACCTCTTTTCTGTTTGCAGGCCCCTTCCTTCCCTCACTTGTTACCTAAATTCTAATATTTTCTTTTCCACCTCGTCTACCATGTCTAAGCTACTCAAGCTTGGTCTTGTAGCCTACATAACCTTGTAGACAACCATCAGCCTTCTTGTCTTCCACTTCCTCACCCCTGCTTCCACTTCCTCACCCCTGCTACATGGTATTCATTTTCTTTACTCTCTGCACCATTGTTCCTCACCCTCATTTTTCCTTGTTTTTGATGATTGCATATGAATGCAAGGTACATCTTTTCTGTTACTTTGTTGTACAAGTCTTCTGAACTGTGGCACATTCATTTGTCAATTAATAATGGTGTTGCGTGGTCATTGTTATATCCAAGTAAATGCTCTATTTCTCAATTCTCATGATGTAAGTGGATTTGATGCTTTTACATTTATTTTCAATAAAAAATGAAATTTATTGAAGCTTATACTTTTTCCTTTATGAAGGTTACGCTTCATTTCAGATCATTGATTCCTTGCCTCAGAAACATTCTCAGTAGTGTGATCAACATTTTCTTGTTTAAGAAAATTTTTAAGTTGTTATTTTCACTCTCCCTCTGTCTTTCTTCTCATACAAATTAGAGTACATGTAGTGTGTATGCGTTTTAAACAACAAGGTCAGCCAGCATTATGTTTCTTAGTAGCCACTGTGTCTTTTTGGGAAACTGAAGGCCTTACTGTAGGAATTGTATAATGTTTCTGAAAGGAAATCCCAAAGTCAGTATTTCTTTTACTATTGAATATGTCTCAAGTTCAAGTTTAAAAACAAGATTATAGAGAATGAGATAAAGCAATTTCTCCTGAAAAAGCAATTTCTCCTGAAAGGTTGTGCGATTTCTTCTCCCACAATGAGCATCTCTCCATTTCACAGAAAATTATTCCATCAGAATAGTAGAGTGATCTTTGTACATGTGATATCATGAATTTGTTTTTTTCCTTGGCACCCTTTGCATTTATGTTGAGTATTTTAAGCTCCATTGTTTCTCTCCTTAAAATAGAAGAAAATACAGATCTAATTGAAGAAAAAAAAAAAACTTAATAGGGTTCTTATTAAATTTTTTTTTTTTTTTTTTTTGTTGGGGGGGGGGGGGGGGGGGGGGGGGGGGGGGCAGTTGGAGTTACCCGTGCGGCTACTGTGGACCTCTTTCAAATCAGGTAAAGTTACAAGGGAATCTGTAACTTTGTCAAGTCACTGGGTCATGCTGCACATATATGGAATGAAACTTAAACCTTATTACAGAAGCATGCCAAACTTCTGGTTGTCTTTTGCTACTCACAGATGGATGACCTTTTAGTCTCCTTGATCCAATTGGTCAACAGTCATTGTTATGAATTGGAGATTGCTAATAGTCTGAATCTGCGACATATATCCACATTAGGGTTTTGGTTAGTGTAGAAATCATTTTATTACTAATTTGGCACATAATTAAAGCATAATTGTCTGATGCAGAACTAATGGCTAGCCTGAAGATAGAGAACTGAGTTTCCATAAACACTTCATTTACTCATAATCTATTCTTTTCAGGATGTGTCCATCAATACAATTCATTGAATGGTCAACCAGATGTTCTGAAGTCGCTTTATTCTCCATTGCAGCCATCAAGTTCTTTGGAAGAGCTAAGGTAAGAGATCTTGGAATGTTCTAAGTAGTAATTTTTGAAATAATCTATTAATATATTGTGTTTATTGAAGACATCAATGTTCCACAGAAATGAATTATCATAATCTGAAATGATTACCGGCATGGTGACACGGAAATTCCACCGATTTTTGCATGTCCTAATGTATTCGTGTGTGTTGTCCGATACAAGTTCTACATGGGTACGGCACCTTTTTTTTGTGTCCGTACTTCCTAGCAAGACATTTATCTGCGATCTTCATATACATAGGCAAATTTATCTACCTCTGGATAGTTATAGATAATTGGATGTATTGTTGCATGAAATATATATATATGTTGCCTCATTCGTGAAGACATTGGACATTGATATGGAAATATACCCTTGTTTGGAACTAAATTCTTTTTTTTTCCTGCCAATTTCTTATGGTAACCAGCGTGGCACACTCAGAAAACTATTGCAGGAGTTCTTGCTGAAGAGTGTAATTATATTTCATTTTCAGAGTGAATTTAGAAAAAAGAGTTAATGATATTGGTGGGCAGTCACCAAAGACCCACCCACATCCAAGTACTTTAGCCGGTCAACCACATATGGTAATGTTGTGTGCAACACAAGATATTGAGTAATGAAACAAGAAGAACAAGAAATAAAATAGTACTATGAATAATACAGATAGTGAGCGTGATGACAATGAAAAGGGAGGAAAGAGATGAACTAAGGTGGGTGGAAATTAGGAGATGTTCCATATGCAACAACAACAAAAACAACAAAGCTTTCATCTCAAATTTTTGGGCTCGACTGTTAGAATCCTCTTCTTCCATTCTGTTGTATCAAGGGCCATGTCCTCAGTAACACTAACAAAAATCATATCCTTCCTGAGAACTTCAATCCATGTTTGTCATCTATATGTTATAAAGATTTTAGGGGAAAAAGGTACTTTTAGGAAGAATTGTGCTTGTGCTTTCTAAAGCGAATGGTATGTGTTACTTATGTGAATCCAGTTTAGACTGTATTCATGTATACGTATGTAGATGAATTTACTATCTTTTTAGTGTTTTTAGCGTCAGTTTGTAGCTTAGAAGCTAGAATCTCCTAGGAGACCAACGAATCTTAATAAGAACCTCGATTCAGCAGTTCTTACATAGGAGCGACTTGGGAGCTCGTTTCCCGGTGACGGGAACGCGTTTCCTAGGCGACATGAGCGCTTCCCATAACATGACCATAATTTTAAAAGAGTACAAATTTTGAGAAAATAAAGTTAGAGAATTTGTAATGCACATTCATCAAAGTAACAAGAAACAAATAATTACTTATCCTGACATCATAAAAGTCATCATGCGAATGATCTCTCGGTAACTTTGAACTGAACGTTATAAATTCTAATAAATTAAGATATTTATAAATTTTGATAACAATAATGAATAAACATACAAAATTTATTAGCGCACTCTCCAAACTTTAGACTTTTGTAAGTACTCGTGCTCCCTCCTCCGCTCCCGCTTTTGGCTTCCAAGGTTTGTAGTGTGTCTGTATGCATGTTTGAGGTTTTTTAATAATCAAATAATCCAATTTACTTATATGTGCGATATTTGAATTTTTTCCTGTATCCACATTCTAGTTTGGTAGCGTAGTGGATGGCTTTGTTTTACAAAGTGAAGGTTGGTTGGTTAGTTACTCTTGTTTAACTTAATAACATTAGTAAAATTGTTTGTCTTCTTGTTTTGTGTTATTTGATTGATATAACTCAGAATAGTATTGAATAGTGTCATTGTGTTAAAGGGCAATGAAAAATGGTAAATTATTTGATATCCTGCATAGAGTGCCCAGAATATTTAAATATTGGTTTCCTATTGTTGCCTCCCATCAATTGATTTTGGTGACTAATTTTGTGGGAATTTTCTTTATTAGGTATCATGATGGTGGTCGCCTTTCGGATCAACAAATGGCTCTATTGCAGTATCAACGGGAAAACCTACATTATTTGAGTGAGGAGGTATGTCAGAAAATTTGAATTTATGTAACCAAAATTTTAAGGTACAAGGCTAATTAGTATTATCAGAAGGTTCATACTTGATATATTTTTTTGTTGTTGTTAGCTAATGACATGAGAATTAGTAAATTGATGTGATTTCTGAATTAGAGGAATGCATGGTTGATACATCTTTCCCCGTCTTTGGTAGCAGGTTCTTCGTTTACAGGAATGTTTGAGCAAATATCAAAGATCTGATGATGGCAGCACCCCTCAGGTAACAATGGTCCTGCATGGTTTCTGTTTTTGTTTTCACTGTTACTATGAAGTATGAACTCACTGATTTAATTAGGTATTATTATTGTCATGGTATGTTGTACGAATACAGATACGGATAAGGACACTAGGGATACATGCATTTGCAAACAGGTTATATGTTACATGAATACAGGTACGGACACAAAATGGACGCGGGCACCATTTCTCCTTTTCATGCAACAAAAATTGTCATGTAATCTTGCTTCTTTCCCGAAGCAATCATCACACGATGTTTTGGTGACTTGTAGCCGTAGGTTGGTGTGGTGGGCTAGCCATTGAAATTTTAGGCACATTTTACTGACGGAAACAGTGACGTAATCAGGTAGAAAAAGTGAGATAATAATGAATGAAGATGTTATCTTCTTACTTTGTTTTATGTAAATTTACCAACAAGCATAATAATTAATTTGAATGACCTTTTGTTGATAGAAAAAACATTTGGAATAGGCATGAGACTTAAGGATGTGACATGAAGGGAAATGGAACATTAGGAAGCAGTTTGATACTAGTTTTTGTCGCTGTAGTTTTAGTGTTTCAACATAAATTACCAACCTTGTACAGTATACTTGGTTCTGGGTTCTATTCACCATTGATTATTATTTGATGTCAATAAGTGTCTTCTTCAATTTTTCTACATCAAACATTAGTATATGGGATCTCGACTAAGAACATTGCATGCATTCATTGCATTCTTCCAGATCTACATAAATACACAAGACATAACTTATTATCGTCGCTATGCTACACATTTAACATTTTATATATTTACTTCCAAAACTCTAGCAGGTATGGACCAAGTAGTAGTAGCGTCATCTTTTTCTTAGGCAAATAATAACAGCGTGAATAACGATTAGCATCCTTCATTTCTCATGCAGGTTGACCTTGCCCATCTTTTAGCAGCTCGGGATCAAGAATTACGAGCACTATCGGCTGAGGTAATTTCTTTTATTCACATTTTGTTGTTAGAATGAGATTGTCATTCCTTTTCACTCTTTAGTTAATGTGTCATAGGGACTATTGCAATTGCCTGTAGTATATTGTGTCATCCAACCTCTTTGTCTAGACTCTTTATAATCTAGGAGAACTTGGAGAATGTTACTTGGTTGCATGGGCTTAAATTGTATATCCGTAAGGTAGATATCTAGGTTTTATGGCATGACCTTTTTGTGTCCCATATCTACCTTGGCTAGGAACACCAACATAGAGGGTTGACGTCAGGTCGATAGTTGGTCATAAATCCTTTATAGAGGTTTCACGCCATAGATGTTGCCGGTCCCATTCCGATGGGAGAAGTCTTGGATGATGAATAGACCATAACGGGGAAAAAGAAAAAAAGAAACCCAGGAACTCTAATATGTTGATAGGTGTTGTATTCATTCTTGTAATAGTAATATGAATAATTTTGGTAAAAGTATTCCCCAAAACACTAATATGGATGTTAGGATTTTTTTTTAAAATCAAAATGTCCCCAACATTTTTCTAACGGATAAAAGGGAGAGGGGGTAAAACCATAAAATAACTCCCCAATTACAATAGTGGTGGGCCAAGGGGTGGAGGAGGAATTGGGTCGACCCGGGCTTCGGACCGGGTCACCGTCCGGACCAGGCAGGGCCACGTCGACTGATTTTTTTTGTAGTAAGTTTGGCTTGGACCAGTTTGGGAGCCAGGTCGGGCCGGTCAGGGCATGGAAAGCAAACCCAGCCCGAAGCCAGTATAGGAATGGGGTCAGGCCGGGCTGGGCCATAGACCGAGCCCGGGCGACCTAGTCCAGGTTTGACCGGCCGGCCCGGAGTAGGTTTTGGGCTGCCCGGCCCAATACAAACCTTGATAAAAGACTAGAGTGATCAAACAACAATAAATAATGTTATTTGTTGTTCTCATATCTGCATATATTCTTTCATGCAATTGCATAAATTGGTTTCTGATTGATGTGGAATTGTACATGGAAATACAATGGCCTTTAAGAAGTTTCCAATAACTTGACCTTGGAAAATGCCAGATGAATCAAGTTCAGTCAGAGCTACGCCTTGCCCGAAGTTTAATTGCCGAGAGGGACTCAGAATTCCAGTGCATTCGAATCACCAACAACCAGGTATGTCAAGTATCTACTTGGTTACTAGAAAAACCTACAAAAACGCTGAAGGGCGAGAAAAAAAAATGTTCGGAAAACTAATCTTCTTGCTGTTGAATAGGAAAAGTTTGGTTAGAGGTGCCACATGAGATAATGTGCCTCAACTTTCTTTTCTATGAAGGAACCCAAGCAAACCAGAGCTGAACTTACTCTTTGATACCTTTGTTGTTGACTATTAATATGTTTATGTTAATTCTACAGTATGTGGAAGAAAACGAAAGACTGAGAGGCATCCTAAGTGAATGGAGTGCTCGAGCAGCTAAGGTACTCTCTGAATTATGCATCGACTGTCTGATGTCGGGCCATAGTATGCTTCCCCTGGTTTAGCTTAGCTACTTCGCGCTCCTCCCTTCCTTCATAGAAGTCGATCTCTAGTGTGATTCTTTCGCCTGTGGTTTCTGATTGCCAGAAATTTGTTGCACAGCTTGAACGTGCATTGGAAGCTGAGAAGGTAGCAAATATGGAGCTGCAAAAGAGCATATCAAAACTGAGAAGCCAAGCAACAAATAATCGGCCATGAGTTGTAGAGCTTCAGAAGTGCCATCTTATCTGACTCCTGCTTTAAGATTGTGACGATGATCAAGGAGACACGTGCTCAGTGTGATGAAAACATTCTTTCTACCCTTGAATTGGAACTCAGGTGGTTTGACCTGAGTAGTTGATGTATATAGCTTGTGTGGATATCAAAAGCAGTGTGGTGAATACATTTTGCTATTTGTGAAAAGTGAACAATGGAGTTCTCTTGTAAGTAGCTGGTATTGTTGGACCAACTGATTTTTTTATTATTCTGACAGTCCTACCAATTGGAAGGACTGTCCTAAAAATTTAACATAGAGAATGAGTCAATGGCAAAACGATCAAAAAGAATTTGAGGTGAAAGGATGGTAGTTGGGTAAGTGGGAAGTTAAGATGGGTAAGTGGCAAAACGATCAAAAAGACCGAGTCATTCACAAACATTAGAGAATGTTCAAGGAGTATGAGCAAAATCTTGCTAATAGGGTGAGTTAAGATGGATAAATGACAATGTCAAAAATTTTAGGACTGTCAAACTTTTGACAGTCCTACCAATTGGAAGGACTGTCAAAATTTTGACAGTCCTAAAAATTCAACATATATTTTTATGACTCTCAAAATTTTGACAGTCCTAAAAATTTAACATATATTTTGACAGTCCTCCTAAGAAAAATAGATATGGAATGAAAAGAACTGGAGTTGTAATGAAATGTTCTAATTGTCAACAAACGGCCATAACAAGAGGAAGTGCGAATGTACATGTTGCTCCTGCGAAGAAGGCTAGCAAGCTTGTAGTTCGATCAGATGGTGATTTGGACTCAGCTGAGTATGTAGTTCGAGCAGATGATTTGGACTCAGCCGAGCATATAGTTCAACAAGTGTCGCAGGAGTCAAATGTAACAATAAATCCATGTATTGTTATGTAAAGAAGATAAGTCTCTAGTTTCTTACTTGTAAAAAACCTGAACATATTATTTTACTAACTTAATTTGTGTTTTTTCAGGAAAGTAAGGTGGATGCCATGATTTTTGTGCATAACTTCTCCTTGAGTATCAGTGAAATTGTTCTTTGTATCTTGAGTATCAGTGAAATTATATCAAATGTGATATATGTTCTTTGTACATAACTTCTCCTTGAATATCAGTGAAATTGTATCAAATGTGATATATGTATCTTGAGTATCAGTGATATATGTTCTTTGTGCATCACTTGTCCTTGTTTGTGAATAAAATAAGAGCAAACTTTACTGACCATGATAAAATGAAAGAAGCTATTCAGAGTGACTGCACACACTATGTCCGAGGGATTGAGATTATCAATGTTCGAGTTACAAAGCCAAACATCCCAACTAGCATTAAGAGGAATTTTGAACCCATGGAGGAGGAATGTACAAATATACATCTTCTCATCTATATATTCTCTGTGAATATTACTAGTTTTAGTAGTACTTTGGCATTCTATACTTCAAGTTGCTGTGAGCTTGTTACTTGTATTTAATACACAACCGATAATGTTGATATAGCTATTTCATACAGTTATAAGTACTGTATAGACCCTGTCAATTCTTTTATCTAGAACCTGAAGGACTGTCAAATTTTTGACAGTCCTATCAATTGGAAGGACTGTCAAAATTTTGACAGTTCTAAAAAATCAACATATATTTTTAGGACTGTAAAATTTTTGATAGTCCTACCAATTGGAAGAATTGTCAAAATTTTGACAGTTCTAAAAATTTAACATATATTTTTAGGACTGTCAAACTTTTGACAGTCCTATCAATTGGAAGGACTGTCAAAATTTTGACAGTCCTGATTATAAAAAAAAAAATCAAAAGTGGACAGCTCTGAGTAAATTTTGGAAGTGACAAACTTGTAATTATCAATAATAAATATTTGGACAGTCCGGAATAATTTTAGTAGTGGCACTATCAACAGCCTTAAGAAACTGCATGCATGCATTATTAGAATGTTGGTTCGTGGTTCGTTCGTTCGTTCGTTCAGTCTGCAGCTGAGCCTTCCTTTTCCATGAAAGGATAATCCGTAAATCCCACTACTGGATCATGAAAGTAAAATGTCTCCCTCGAGTACTTATTCAGAGCAGCATTCACTCTGAAACGTTCGACCAAGTCCGGGTTGGAAATAAACAGCCTGCCATAAGAAATCAGGTCCGCCTTCCCATCACAAACGTCTCCCATACCCAATTCTCTCGTATACCCTCCGCCGCAGATGAAAGTACCATCGTACCCTTCCCTCAGCTCCTTCATCAGACGGCTCACCTCCTCCGCGCTCACCAGCGGCCTCGCCTGGGTCTGCCAGAGCATCTCGTCCGCGCTCCCCCCCGCCGCCGCCGGCAGAATATACCTCGGTTGGGTGACGTGGATGTACGCCAGCCGTCCGCCGTCGGGGTGGTCTTGCTGAATGGAGTTGAGCCGTTCGATGATGGCCTTGCCGAGGGCTAGCGGGTCGGAGTCCAGGGCGTCTAGGTGGTCTATAGCGGGGGAGAAGCGGATCCCGACCCGGTCGATCCCGATGGCGGCGGAGACGGACCGGGCTATCTCGTCGAGGAAGCGGGTGCGGTTCGGGAGGGAGCCGCCGTACTGGTCGGACCGGTCGTTGATCCCCTCTTTCAGGAATTGGTCGATCATGTAGCCGTGGGCCGCGTGGATCTCAACGCCGTCAAAACCTGTATTATACATCAGTCAATTATAACTATACTATACTCTACTCTACTCTACTCTACTTCCGTCAGTTGACTAACGTTTAAAAGCATCCCTAAACCAAAACCGATAAAAAAAAAAAAAAAAACTATTACCAAGGTGACCCTTGGCACTTTTAATTACTTACCTGCTTTGATTGCATTTATGGCAGCTTGACGGTATTGTCCCACTATCTCTGGTATTTCTTCTGTGGAGAGCCGTCGAGGAGTTGTATAGTTGTCATAGGTCCAATCAGGCGTCAATATCGTCCAACTCCCTGATATCGGCTTATCAGTAGATGATATTGGAGGTGAACCACCAGGCTGGTACACTGTACTTAAAGAGAGAGACAAATCAAGAATTAATTAAAACTAAATAATTATGTGCGTACCATTTAATTGCAAATTATAAAAGGAGGGAGAAATTAGTCAATTACCTTCCTTAGAAGCCCGGCCCACGTGCCAGAGTTGGCAAAAGATGATGCCTCCTTTGGCATGAACAGCATCCACCACTTTCTTCCATGCATCTACCTGCTCTTGTGTATATATCCCTGGGCAATTCGGGAACCTTCACAAAATGTATGACCGAATACAAGAATTAATTATTCAGATCCAAATCGATCTTTACTATTTTCTTGGGATTTTAGCGCATTAATTCTTCAAATGAATAATATACAAAGGAATAAATAAATAAATAATGTACCATAATAATGATCATAAACTTTCAACTTTTTGACAAAACAGATAACATAATATATATTTTTGCCAAGCAACTTGATACCATGAACATAGAAGAAAAGAAAGAAGGGAAAAAATTGATTTTTCTACACACTATATGAATTTACTTCTCCACCCCGCAATTATTCATTTTTTTTTCCTTCAATTTTTTTGGACCTTTTCAAATAGCGGAAAGAAAAATTAATAAAATTTAATTTTCAAAGAAAAGAAAGGAAATGATTTATTTACTTTTCGTCCATTTTCGTGAACCAAACGAGGTCTGATTCTATTTTCGTTCATCCACGAAAATTAGGATAAAAATTTATTTCTAATTAAATACTCCCAAAAGTAATGAATTAAAAAGAAAGAAAACAATCCAAAAAAGAAACCTTAACCTTGAGATCCATCTCATCTGACTGGCCCAACAGCAGGGACGACGACTGCTAACTGTAGCAACAACATGAGGTCGGACACCCCCCCCCCCCTCCTCCCGCGTCGCTGCCAGAGCCCCCCTCCCTCGACTCCCCCGTCATCCAGGGAGAGTGTCTCGAGATGAGCACTACCCAATGATTTATTTTGATGGTTTCTCAAGATGAGCACTATTCGATGTTTACTTCATAGTATATCGATTATGAACATTATCCTAGTACGGCCTAGCTGGAGAGTCCATGCGTACAAACATTGTCCTCAATTTACATTTCAGTTAGTTGGTTAGTATTAGTTATATACCCTATGATCTCGTAGAGTGTGATGCATATATATTTATTATTTTATTTTCGACATGTTATATGTATTTTGCTATGTTCCTCTATATAAGGACCTGATTCTTTTTCAGGTTTAGGTGAGCAAATCTTACCCGAGGAGCACAACTCGAGGGCTACTACAAGTCGTTTCAGGCGAGGACGCGGAGGTCCTATACAGAGGAATACTCGTGACCGGCGGTAGAATTTCTTGCTTATGACTTATGTATCAATATTATCTAGATAGTCGATATCTGAGTCTAGTTATCTTGTTGCACTTTTTCATATTTTCATTCAGTACTATATTATGGGTTTGTTCTTCCCATACTCATTCAGATGTATCATGTTTGGTATATATATATTAGTTTCTATATTTACATTTTAATTATATTATATTCTGGTTCTGCTAAACTTTTAACTATTCTTATCTTTATATTTTGTGTAGATAAGATCTAGTTTTACCTGTGATCTGAGATATAGTATTTGTTGAATGAAGTTCATGTTAGTACAATGGTACACTTCAGTTTGGCCAATAGAGTTGGATTCCTCCATTAGTCACCTATCAACAGGAGAGGGAAGAGTTGGCAAGGTAGGGATGGGGACTAGGATTTATTTTTGAATTTTTTGTTTTGTTTTATTTATTTAATAAAGTGAATATTTTTTATTACTATTTGTTAAGATCTGGGTTAGGTGAAGGAAAAGGTAGATTTTTAAGAAATGATTTTACAATGCCTATAGAATTAGGATAATTAAAAATAGGTTTCTAAATAAAATTTAGAAAGGAATAATCTATTTATTATGATAATTACTATAAGGTGCATTATGGTCTTTTGCCTCTTTTGTTGGCCTAACTTTGTAAAAAGAAAAATAAATTTTCATAAGATAATAATTTTTAATTAAATTATGTTTAGGATAATAAGTCAATCATAAAGGCTAGCTACTAAGGGAGTTGAAGACTAACTCGACCGATAGGTAGAGGTAGTTGCTGTAGAGTCAGTTGTGGGTGAGGAAGTGAGGTGCCCGGAGGAGCCTAGCTTTATGTTATGAGATCCGAGAAAAGAGATTTTTGACTTATCGATCAGAAGATAGGTATTGTACTGGGTTAAAGAAATTACAAAACAAAATAAAGAGTCGTCATTGTTATTGACGGTATGAGTGCTTTAAGTTTATTGTTTTTCATGCACTCTTTGCATAGTCGCCCATATTAATGACGTGAGCAACATTTGCTCATGCATTTGTGCATTTTTATGCATGTATTTGCATCATTATGCATGCATTTGTGCATCATTATGCATGCATTTGTTCTGTGCATTTTTATGCATGCATTTTTGCATCTCTGTGCATGCATTTGCATGATCGTCATTACTAATGGTGTAGGCTGCATTTGTGAATTTAAAATGACATTAAAAAAATTAAAAGTTCTCAAACGCGATTCTATCTCCGGACCGACGATGTGATTTGCAGTCTGTAAACATATAGTAGGAAAAAAAATTATACTCAAAATGTCATTGTTATTGGCGATATGGGTGCATGTACAGACACCACCAATAGCATCGACAACTCGTTACTTTTTTTGTAATGGCTACCGATAATTACTTTGGACGCGTATCATGATTCATACTATCTAAAAATTTATTAATATATGAAAGAAAAAGAAGAAGAAAAACATTATTCTTTATTAACAAAAAAAAAAAAGAAAAAGAAAGAAGAAGAAGAAAGAAATGTAGAGTGGTGAAAGTACCCTCCGGCAGTGGGAGAGATGATAGTCCCTTCGGAGATCAAGAGTCCGCCATTGGTGGATCTTTGTACGTAGTACTCGACATTGGCCGGCTGCGGAATTCCGTTCAACGCCCTGCATCTCGTCAACGGCCCCATCACCACTCTATATTTACACGTTTTAATTCCCACCACCACCACCATTAGAATCCACATAATTCAATCAACATATTCTAAATTTACAGAAGAAGAAGAAGAAGAAGAATGTGAGCTTACCGGTGGGAGAGCTGGAACCTGCCCATCTTGTATGGAGAGAAGAGCGTCGGCCGTTGCTGACCTCCTCCTGCTGCTGCTGATGTCATCTCCGTCCCTCTGTGTGTGAGAGTGAGAAAGCGAGAGGAAGAGGAGGATGATGAGGTGACTATTGGAAAAGAGAGAAAATAATGAGACTTAAATAGAGTGGAATACCGTCACCACAAAACAATTCAACCCCGCACCCCCCCCCCCCCCCCCCCCCCCCCCCTTAAAATACATCCCTCCTTTTAAATTACATTAAACCAATAGAGTGGGATACCATCACCACCAGCAATTCTTTCCTCCCCTCTTTTTAAATACAATCACCTTTGGTAATTTTTTTATCTCGTTCATTTTTTATATTTGAATGTTTCTATATTTGAATATCAAATCAAATCAAATGAACAGAAAAGAAAAGAAAAGAAAATAAACGAGAGAAAAAAAAAATATTTTTCTACGCACTATATAAGTTTGCTTTTCATCCTCACAATTACAGAAAATTTATTGTAACGAAATAAATTTATATTAAATTCATATAAACGAAATAAGTTTGAATAATTTTGAAATAAAGACATAGTCTGCCGGCAGTGTTGGCGAAAAAAAAAATAAACACGTAGACAAAAAAGCCAAAAGTGGACCCCACAAGGCCAAATTTCGCCAACACTGTTGGCAGAATTTGGCCTTGTGGGGCCCGCGGGTTTGGGTGGTTGGGTTTTGTTTGTTTGGTTTATTTTATTAGTTTGTTTTAAGTTTTAATTAGTTATGTTTTGATTTTTTTTATTTAGTTATTTTAACGAAATAAAATTAAAATAAATTAATTGTAAAGATAAAATTAGAAAAAAAAATCGAAAATTTACATCCAGAGATCAAAATTTGTATAAATTTCATCTAAAGCATCAAAATTTAAAAAATTACGAAAAAAATATCAAAACGTCTGTTGGACATTTATATTTTTTAATATTATATTCCTATCATTAATTTTCTCGTCGTTAACAGACCTTAAAAAAAATAATAAAAATATGAGGTAAGAATATTACGTCTGCCGTCGAGCAGAATTCGAGCGGACATAACTATTTGTTTTGAAATCGTTTTTCGTTAAATAATAAGTCGATTTGTATGTTTTCGATGAGAGTAACATAAATCGTGTAGAAAAAAAATTTATCCGAAGCAAAACTCATATGTTACAGACAAAAATATAAATTTTAAAATTTTAAAGTATCATAACTTTTGACTGGGAGATCGAAACAAGGCCCAGTTTGTGCCAAAATGACCGTATGAAAAAGTACTTCGAGATAAATAGTTTTACCGTTTGACGGACTTCCCAATTTTTAGAATCGCAAAAAAATAATGTTTCGAACTCCAAATTTTACTTTCGATAATTTTATTTTTGAATATTTAAAATTTACTTGTAAAATTAAAGTTTCGTTTGCATGAATTTAAAATTCACAAATTTTGACGCTCTTGATGGAAAAAAAAATTCAAACATAACTAATTAAAACAATCTAATAAAATAAACCAAACAAACCAAACCAAACAAACCGAACAAAACCCAACCACCCAAACCCGCGGGCCTCACAAGGCCAAATTTCGCCAACACTGTTGGCGGAATTTGGTCTTGTGGGGTCCACTTTTGGCTTTTTTGCCTACGTGTTCGTTTTTTTTTGTTTTCCGCCAACACTGTTGGCGGACTATATCTTTATTTCAAAATTATCCAAACTTATTTCGTTTACATGAATTAAATATAAATTTATTTTGTTACAGTAAATTTTCTGTGATAATTATTCATTATTTTTTTCAATTTTTTGGTCCTTTCTAAATAGCGGAAAGAAAATTTAATAAAAATTAAACAAATTCAAAGAAAAGAAAAAAAAAACAAAGGATTTATTTACTTTTCGTCCATTTCCGTGAACCAAACAAGACTTAACTCTATTTTCGTTAACCCACTAAAATTAGGATGAATGTTCATCCTTCCACTCAAAGTTGTCACACCAGTTTTTACTAGATGAAAACATTTGAGTGAAATGGTGTCTAATAGTCCGTCCTGATGTTCCGGTCCTTCGGGATCTTGGGGGGTGTGCTATTAGATTGTTATATGCTTGTGAATGTGATGTGAATGTTGCTTGTCATTGCATTGGTCTCGGACAACTTGTGCATAAGGTAATAGTCTCTCGATCGATTCCTGGGGCACTGAAAATCGGTCGGTCCGGAAGGGATTGTAAGAGCACCCTGATGTTCCGGTCCTTCGGGATCTTGGGGGGGTGTTGTTGTCCATAAATGGGGAAACTCATGGGCCGTCATATAGATATGGCGCATGCTAGGTCTACCTTCTTGCATACCTATCATTTTTGACACCAGAAGATGGATTCATAAGTTTATGTATATATGCAAATTGTGGCTAACTTGTGTGTCTGCTGCAGGGATAACCGTTCGGCTATGGGGTAAGAATATGAGTTTATACATAAGCCTGCTTGCTCATTAAGATGTGCATCATAGAGTTTATCTGATAGTGTTGCTTGCATTTGCATCGGTCGGACAATGGCTATTGGTGAAGAGCTGAACCTTGGTTACGGCTGCCATAATGGTAGTAATGTGCAACCCTAGTCACAACTGCTAATAGCATCAGATAAAGGAGTCATTGGTTATCTGGTTTACCGCTACCAATCCTGAGTTTCTCGGGGACCGACCTCTGATTGATAGTTCAACTGTGTGCTTGATTGAATGATAGTTCCTATACGCTACTTTGCCCCAAGAGTTAGATGGATGTACAATACATGTTGCGCACTACACGACAGAGAACTGCCCGATCGTATGCTTATAAGTTGAATATGCAAAACTGTTTTAAATTTATGTTTTCAAAAAATGTAATCTGACTATAATCCTGAGCTGCATGAAAAAAACTTAGGTAAAACTAGCAAGATCACTAGTAATGCAATATTTTTGCCACAAGTTTACTTAGTGTGGGTCTCAGGGAGTGTAGCTTCTGTTCAGTTTTTATATTCACCAGTACTTGTATAAAGTGCTGACCCACCAACAATTTGATTGTTCTCAGGTGTCTGTCCGCCGAGGAAGTGATAGCCGTGCCTCATCCCAAGGAACCGAAAATCTGGAGTCGATGCCCTGAGCCGCGTCGAGTTGTGCCTGCTTTGAGCTGCTTTTGTATAAAGGGACATAATGTATGGAACGATGTTATTGTAATCGAGAGAAGAGTGCTTGAGTGAATTGTAACCTCGGCCATGAGCTGCTTGTAACACTTTTGATTATCAATAAAAGATCATATTTTCATATGCCATTGTGTTCTTTACTTTTCTGCAATATATGTGTCGCTGCTTCAATATTGATTAGCTTACTTGCCCTTGTATCAAAGCTTTGGCCTTGTGCAAGCGCACTTTAGGCTTGCACGACATCACGTCCCGATGAGAACGATTGTCTTGCGGAAGAGCTGTAACGTGGTGATTCACGTTCAGCGGGGACTATCGAGCTCGCGGGAGCTAGATGTTGACCTCCAGCTGTTGATGATGACGTCATCTCTGTCTCTTTCAGTGTGTGTGTGTGTGAGAGAGAGAGAGAGAGAGAGAGAGAGAGAGAGGAAGAAGAGGGGGCGGCGTTGACTATTGGAAAAGAGAGAAAATAATGAGACTTAAATAGAGTGGGATACCGTCACCCCCAAACAATTCACCCCCCCTTTTAAAATACAACCCCCTTTTAAATGACATTGAACCAATAGAGTGGGATACCATCACCACCACCACCAATTCTCCCCTCCCCTCTTTTTAAATACATTGACCTTTGGTTATTTTTTTTATCTCGTTCATTCTTTATATTTGAATGTTTCTATATTTGAATATCAAATAAAATGAACAGAAAAGAAAAGAAAAAAGAGAAAAAAAGAAAAAAAAAATCTACCCACTATATGAGTTTACTTTTCCACATCACAATTATTCATTATTTTTTTCAATTTTTTGGTCCTTTCTAAATAGCTGAAAAAGAAATTAATAAAAAGTTCAAAGAAAAGAAATGGCTCCCATCAATTGATTTTGGTGACTAATTTTGTGGGAATTTTCTTTATTAGGTATCATGATGGTGGTCGGCTTTCGGATCAACAAATGGCTCTATTGCAGTATCAGCGGGAAAACCTACATTATTTGAGTGAGGAGGTATGTCAGAAAATTTGAATTTATGTAACCAACATTTTAAGGTACAAGGCTAATTAGTATTATCAGAAGGTTCATACTTGATATATTTTGTTGTTGTTGTTAGCTAATGACATGAGAATTAGTAAACAGTGACGTAATCAGGTAGAGAAAGTTAGATAATAATGAATGAAGATGTTATCTTCTTACTTTGTTTTATGTAAATTTACCAACAAGCATAATAATTAATTTGAATGACCTTTTGTTGATAGAAAAAACATTTGGAATAGGCATGAGACTTAAGGATGTGACATGAAGGGAAATGGAACATTAGGAAGCAGTTTGATACTAGTTTTTGTCGCTGTAGTTTTAGTGTTTCAACATAAATTACCAACCTTGTACAGTATACTTGGTTCTGGGTTCTATTCACCATTGATTATTATTTGATGTCAATAAGTGTCTTCTTCAATTTTTCTACATCAAACATTAGTATATGGGATCTCGACTAAGAACATTGCATGCATTCATTGCATTCTTCCAGATCTACATAAATACACAAGACATAACTTATTATCGTCGCTATGCTACACATTTAACATTTTATATATTTACTTCCAAAACTCTAGCAGGTATGGACCAAGTAGTAGTAGCGTCATCTTTTTCTTAGGCAAATAATAACAGCGTGAATAACGATTAGCATCCTTCATTTCTCATGCAGGTTGACCTTGCCCATCTTTTAGCAGCTCGGGATCAAGAATTACGAGCACTATCGGCTGAGGTAATTTCTTTTATTCACATTTTGTTGTTAGAATGAGATTGTCATTCCTTTTCACTCTTTAGTTAATGTGTCATAGGGACTATTGCAATTGCCTGTAGTATATTGTGTCATCCAACCTCTTTGTCTAGACTCTTTATAATCTAGGAGAACTTGGAGAGGATGGTAGGATCAGGTACCACAGGCTTGAGTTCCGTCTTGACTGCTGCAGCTACAATCTCAAATGTACACCAGAGAAATTCAGACAGGAGAAAAGAACTGGCTAGAAATTTTATTCATCATGTATGAATAGGTAGTTAAGCTGTATCATATTAAAAGAATAAAGATCATGTAAATAATTGGAAATTTCTGTAATAAGGAACAGTTAAATTAGTTTAGTAACCAAAACCCAAACCAGAGCTGAACCTATTCTTTGATACCTTTGTTGTTGCCTATTAATATGTTTATGTTAATTCTACAGTATGTGGAAGAAAACGAAAGACTGAGAGGCATCCTAAGTGAATGGAGTGCTCGAGCAGCTAAGTTACTCTCTGTTAAACTTTTAACAGTTCTAAAAATTTTGACAGTCCTAAAAATTTAACATATATTTTGACATTCCTCCTAAGAAAAATAGATATGGAATGAAAAGAACTGGAGTTGTAATGAAATGTTCTAATTGTCAACAAACGGGCCATAACAAGAGGAAGTGCGAATGCACATGTTGCTCCTGCGAAGAAGGCTAGCAAGCTTGTAGTTCGATCAGATGGTGATTTGGACTCAGCTGAGCATGTAGTTCGAGCAGATGATTTGGACTCAGCTGAGCATATAGTTCAACAAGTGTCGTAGGAGTCAAATGTAACAATAAATCCATGTATTGTTATGTGAAGAAGATAAGTCTCCAGTTTGTTACTTGTAAAAAACCTGAACATATTATTTTACTAACTTAATTTGTGTTTTTTCAGGAAAGTAAGGTGGATGCCATGATTTTTGAGCATAACTTCTCCTTGAGTATCAGTGAAGTTGTTCTTTGTATCTTGAGTATCAGTGAAATTATATCAAATGTGATATATGTTCTTTGTGCATAACTTCTCCTTGAGTATCATTGAAATTGTATCAAATGTGATATATGTATCTTGAGTATCAGTGATATATGTTCTTTGTGCATCACTTGTCTTTGTTTGTGAATCAAATGAGAGCAAACTTTACTGACCATGATAAAATGAAAGAAGCTATTCAGAGTGACTGCACACACTATGCCCGAGGGATTGAGACTATCAATGTTCGAGTTACAAAGCCAAACATCCCAACTAGCATTAAGAGGAATTTTGAACTCACGGAGGAGGAATGTACAAATGTATATCTTCTCATTTATATATTCTCTGTGAATATTACTAGTTTTAGTAGTACTTTGGCATTCTATGCTTCAAGTTGCTGTGTGCTTGTTACTTGTATTTAATACACAACCGATAATGTTGATATAGCTATTTCATACAGTTATAAGTACTATATGGACCCTGTCAATTCTTTTATCTAGAACCTGAAGGACTGCCAAATTTTTGACACTCCTATCAATTGGAAGGACTGTCAAAATTTTGACAGTTCTAAAAAATCAACATATATTTTTAGGACTGTAAAAATTTTGATAGTCCTACCAATTGGAAAAACTGTCAAAATTTTGACAGTTCTAAAAATTTAACATATATTTTTAGGACTGTCAAACTTTTGACAGTCCTATCAATTGGAAGGACTGTCAAAATTTTGACAGTCCTACCAATTAGAAGGACTGTCAAACTTTTGACAGTCCTGATTATAAAAAAAAATCAAAAGTGGACATTTCTGAGTAAATTTTGAAAATAACAAACTTGTAAATATCAATAATAAATATTTTGACAGTTCCGAATCATTTTAGTAGTGGCACTATCAACAGCCTTAATAAACTGCATGCATGCATGCATTATTAGAATGTTGGTTCGTGGTTCGTTCGTTCGTTCGTTCAGTCTGCAGCTGAGGCTTCCTTTTCCATAAAAGGATAATCCGTAAATCCCACAACTGGATCATGAAAGTAAAATGTCTCCCTCGTGTACTTATTCAGAGCAGCATTCACTCTGAAACGTTCGACCAAGTCCGGGTTGGAAATAAACAGCCTGCCATAAGAAATCAGGTCCGCCTTCCCATCACTAACGTCTCCCATACCCGATTCTCTCGTATACCCTCCGCCGCAGATGAAAGTACCATCGTACCCTTCCCTCAGCGCCTTCATCAGACGGCTCACCTCCTCCGTGCTCACCATCGACCTCGGCTGGTTCGCCGCCGGCACCACATACCTCGGTTTGGTGACGTGGATGTACGCCAGCCGTCCGCCGTCGGGGTGGTCTTGCTGAATGGAGTTGAGCCGTTCGATGATGGCCTTGCCGAGGGCTAGCGGGTCGGAGTCCAGGGCGTCTAGGTGGTCTATAGCGGGGGAGAAGCGGATCCCGACCCGGTCGATCCCGATGGCGGCGGAGACGGACCGGGCTATCTCGTCGAGGAAGCGGGTGCGGTTCGGGAGGGAGCCGCCGTACTCGTCGGACCGGTCGTTGATCCCCTCTTTCAGGAATTGGTCGATCATGTAGCCGTGGGCCGCGTGGATCTCAACGCCGTCAAAACCTGTGTTATACATCAGTCAATTATAACTATACTCTACTCTACTCTACTCTACTTTACTTTTAATTACTTACCTGCTTTGATTGCATTTATGGCGGCTTGACGGTATTGTCCAACTATCTCTGGTATTTCTTCTGTGGAGAGCCGTCGAGGAGTTGCATAGCTGTCATAGGTCCAATCAGGCGTCAATATCGTCCAACTCCCTGATATCGGCTTATCAGTAGATGATATTGGAGGTGAACCACCAGGCTGGTACACTGTACTTAAAGAGAGAGACAAATCAAGAATTAATTAAAGCTAGATCAAAGTCCTTAAATTAGATTCGTAATGTATCACTAGCTTGTTAAGTATTAGAGCATAGTGTAATGCTATTCCCACCTCCAAAATATTTTTTCAAACTGTAACGACTGATGTAACATACTAAATAATATTATGTGACAGCTGACATAGTAGCTGACATAACAAATTTTAATTCAAAAAATTAATCACCCAAAATATTTTAATTTTATAAATTATCATATCAGCTGTCACATTAACCGTCACGTCATCTACCAAATAAAAAAAAATACTTTAGAGATACAAATAACATTATTCTAGAACATATGACTAAGTTAAAACTAAATAATTATGTGCGTACCATTTAACTGCAAATTATAAAAGGAGGGAGAAATTAGTCAATTACCTTCCTTAGAAGCCCGGCCCACGTGCCAGAGTTGGCAAAAGAAGATGCCTCCTTTGGCATGAACAGCATCCACCACTTTCTTCCATGCATCTACCTGCTCTTGTGTGTATATCCCTGGGCAATTCGGGAACCTTCACAAAATGTATGACCGAATACAAGAATTAATTATTCAGATCCAAATCGATCTTTACTATTTTCTTGGGATTTTAGCGCATTAATTCTTCAAATGAATAATATACAAAGGAATAAATAAATAAATAAATAATGTACCATAATAATGATCATAAACTTTCAACTTTTTGACAAAACACAGAACATAATATATATTTTTTTCCAAGCAACTTGATACCATGAACAGAAAAGAAAAGAAAGAAGGAAAAAAATGATTTTTCTACACACTATATGAATTTACTTCTCCACCCCTCAATTATTCACTTTTTTTTCCTTCAATTTTTTGGACTTTTTTGTATTTTCATTCAGTACAATATTGTGGGTTTGTTCTCACCATACTCATTCAGATGTATCATGTTTGGTATATATATATATATATATATATATATATATATATATATTAGTTTCTATATTTACATTTTCATTATATTACATTTTGGTTCTGCTAAACTTTTAACTATTGTTATCTTTATATTTTGCATGGATGAGATCTAGTTTACCAGTCTGAGATATAGTATTTGTTGACTGAAGTTCACGTTTGTACAATGGTACATATTTGTGATTGGGATGTGACGACCTCCCCTACCCGGATGGGGACTAGGATTTGTTTTTTAATTTCTTTTTCGTTTTATTTATTTAATAAAGTGAATATTTTTTATTACTATTTGTTAAGATCTGGGTTAGGAGGGGAGGAAAAGGTAGATTTTTAAGAATTGATTTTACAATGCGGATAGAATTAGGATAATTAAAAATAGGTTTCTAAATAAAATTTAGAAAGGAATAATCTATTTATTATGATAATTACTATAAGGTGCATTATGGTCTTTTGCCTCTTTTGTTGGCCTAACTTTGTAAAAAAAAGAAAAAATCATAAGATAATAAATTTTAATTAAATTATGTATAGGATAATAAGTCAATCCTAAAGGGAGTTGAAGACTGACTCAACCGACAGGTAGAGGTAGTTGTTGTAAAGTCAGTTGTGGGTGAGGAAGTGAGGAAGTTAGGTGCCCGGAGGAGCTAGTTTTATGTTATGGGATCCGAGAAAAGAGGTTTTTGACTTATCGATCAGAAGATAGGTATTGTACTGGCTTAAAGAAATTACAAAACAAAATAAAGAGTCGTCATTGTTATTGACGGTACGAGTGCTTTAAGTTTATTGTTTTTCCTGCACTCTTTGCATAGTCGCCAATACTAATGGCGGGAGCAACATTTGCTCATGCATTTGTGCATTTTTTATGCATGTATTTGCATCTTTATGCATGCATTTGTGCATATGCATTCATTTGCTCTGTGGATCTTTATGCATGCATTTGCATCTTTATGCATTGCATGATCGTCATTACTAATGGTGTAGGCTGCATTTGTGAATTTAAAATGACATTAAAAAAAATTAAAAGTTCTCAAACGCAATTCTATCTCCGGACCGCCGATGTTATTGAAGGTCTGTAAATATCTATCAAGAAAAAAAATTATACTCAAAACGTCATTGTTATTGGCGGTATGAGTGCATGTACTCACACCATCATTAGCATTGACAACTCCGTACTTTTTTTGTAATGCCTACCGATAAATACATTGGACGCGTATCATGATTCATACTATCATATAATGGAGATACATGTATCTGAAAATTTATTAATATATGAAAGAAAAAGAAGAAGAAAAACATTATTCTTTATTAACCAAAAAAAAAAATAAAGAAAGAAGAAGAACAAGAAATGTAGAGTGGCGAAAGTACCCTCCGGCAGTGGGAGAGATGGTAGTCCCTTCGGAGATCAAGAGTCCGCCATTGGTGGCTCTTTGTACGTAGTACTCGACATTGGCCGGCTGCGGAATTCCGTTCAACGCCCTGCATCTCGTCAACGGTCCCATCACCACTCTATATTTACACGTTTTAATTCCGACCACCACCACCATTAGAATCCACATAATTCAATCAACATATTCTAAATTTACAGAAGAAGAAGGAAGAAGAAGAAGAAGGTGAGCTTACCGGTGGGAGAGCTGGAACCTGCCCATCTTGTATGGAGAGAAGAGCGTCGGCCGTTGTTGACCTCCTGCTGCTGATGATGACGTCATCTCTGTCTCTTTCAGTGTGTGTGTGAGAGAGAGAGGGGGGAAGAAGAGGAGGAGGAGGAGGAGGTGACTGTTGGAAAAGAGAGAAAATAATGAGACTTAAATCGAGTGGGATACCGTCACCACCAAACAATTCAACCCCTCCCCCCCCCCCCCCCCCCCCCTTAAAATACACCCCCTTTTAAATTACATTGAACCAATTGAGTGGGATACCATCACCACCAGCAATTCTCCCCTCCCCTCTTTTTAAATACAATCACCTTTGGTTGTTTTTTTATCTCGTTCATTTTTTATATTTGAATGTTGCTATATTTGAATATCAAATCAAAAAAGAAAAGAAACGAGAGAATTTTTATTTTTATTTTTCTACACACTATATGAGTTTGCTTTTCATCCTCACAATTACAGAAAATTTACTGTAACGAAATAAATTTATATTAAATTCATATAAACGAAATAAGTTTGAATAATTTTCAAATAAAGACATAGTCTGCCAGCAGTGTTGGCAGAATTTGGCCTTGTGGGACCCGCGGGTTTGGGTGGTTGGATTTTGTTTTAAGTTTTAATTAGTTATGTTATAAGTTTTTTTTTTTTTTAGTTTATTAGTTTGTTAAGTTTTGAAATAAAATAAATTTATTTTATTAGTTTGTTTAAAGTTTTAATTAGTTATGTTTTGATTTTTTTTTTTTTAGTTTAGTTATTTTAACGAAATAAAATTAAAATAAATTAATTGTAAAGACAAAATTAGAAATATTTTTTTCAAAAATTTACATCAAGACATCAAAATTTGTATAAATTTCATCTAAAGCATCAAAATTTTAAAAATTACGAAAAAAATATCAAAAATATCAAAACGTCTGTTGGGCATTTATATTTTTTAATATTATATTCCTATCGTTAATTTTCTCGTCGTTAACAGACGTTAAAAATAATAATAATAAAAATATGAGGTAAGAATATTACGTCTGCCGTCGAGCATAATTCGAGCGGACATAACTATTTGTTTTGAAATCGTTTTTCGTTAAATAATAAGTCGATTTGTATGTTTTCGATGAGAGTAACATAAATCGTGTAGAAAAAAAATTTATCCGAAACAAGACGCATATGTTACAGACAAAAATATAAAATTTAAAACATTAAAGTATCATAACTTTTGACTGGGAGATCGAAACAAGGCCCAGTTTGTGCCAAAATGACCGTATGAAAAAATACTTCTAGATAAATCATTTCACCGTTTGACGGACTTCCCAAATTTTTAGAATCGCAAAAAAAAACGATATTTCGACCTCCAAATTTTACTTTCGGTAATTTTATTTTTGAATATTTAAAATTTACTTGTAAAATTAAAGTTTCGTTTGCATGAATTTAAAATTCACAAATTTTGACGCTCTTGATGGAAAAAAATAAATTCAAACATAACTAATTAAAACAATCTAATAAAATAAACCAAACAAACCAAACCAAACCAAACCAAACCAACCAAACAAAACCCAACCACCCAAACCCGCGGGCCTCACAAGGCCAAATTTTGCCAACACTGTTGGCGAAATTTGGTATTGTGGGGTCCACTTTTGGCTTTTTTGCCTACGTGTTCGTTTTTTTTTTCCGCCAACACTGTTGACGGACTATATCTTTATTTCAAAATTATCCAAACTTATTTCGTTTACATGAATTTAATATAAATTTATTTTGTTACAGTAAATTTCCTGTCACAATTATTCATTATTTTTTTAAATTTTTTTGTCCTTTCTAAATAGCGGAAAGAAAATTTAATAAAAATTAAACAAATTCAAAGAAAAGAAAAGAAAAAGCAAAGGATTTATTTACTTTTCGTCCATTTCCGTGAACCAAACATGACTTGACTCTATTTTCGTTAACCCACTAAAATTAGGATGAATGTTCATCCTTCCACTCAAAATTGTCATACCAGTTTTTACTAGATGAAAACATTTGAGTGAAATGGTGTCTAATAGTCCGTCCTGATGTTCCGGTCCTTCGGGATCTTGGGGGGTGTGCTATTAAATTGTTATATGCTTGTGAATGTGATGTGAATGTTGCTTGTCATTGCATTGGTCTCGGACAACTTGTGCACAAGGTAATAGTCTCTCGATATATTCCTGGGGCACTGGGAATCGGTCGGTCCGGAAGGGATTGTGAGAGCACCCTGATGTTCCGGTCCTTCGGGATCTTGGGGGGTGTTGTTGTCCATAAATGGGAAAACTCATGGGCCGTCATATAGATAGGGCGCATGCTAGGTCTACCTTCTTGCATACCTATCATTTGTGACACCAGAAGATGGATTCATAAGTTTATGCATATATGCAAATTGTGGTTAACTTGTGTGCCTGCTGCAGGGATAACCGTTCGGCTATGGGGTAAGAATATGAGTTTATACATAAGCCTGCTTGCTCATTAAGATGTGCATCATAGAGTTTATCTGATAGTGTTGCATGCATTTGCATCGGTCGGACAATGGCTATTGGTGAAGAGCTGAACCTTGGTTACGGCTGCCATAATGGTAGTAATGTGCAACCCTGGTCACAGCTGCTAATAGTATCAGATAAATGAGTCATCGGTTAGCTGGTTTACCGCTATCAATCCTGAGTTTCTCGGGGACCGACCTCTGATTGATAGTTCAACTGTGTGCTTGATTGAATGATAGTTCCTATACGCTACTTTGCCCCAAGAGTTAGATGGATGCACAATACATGTTGCGCACTACACGATAGAGCACTGCCCGATCGTATGCTTATAAGTTGAATATTCAAAACTGTTTTAAAGTTATGTTTTCAAAAGATGTAATCTTACTATAATTAATCCTGAGCTGCATGAAAAGAACTTAGGTAAAACTAGCAAGATCACTAGTAATGCAATATTTTTGCCACAAGTTTACTTAGTGTGGGTCTTAGGGGGTGTAGCTTTTGTTCAGTTTTTATACTCACCAGTACTTGTATAAAGTGCTGACCCACCAACAGTTTGCTTGTTCTCAGGTGCCTGTCCGCCGAGGAAGCGATAGCCGTGCCTCATCCCAAGGAACCAAAAATCTGGAGTCGATGCCCTGAGCCGCATCGAGTTGTGCCTGCTTTGAGCTGCTTTTGTATAAAGGGACATAATGTATGGAACGATGTTATTGTAATCGAGAGAAGAGTGCTTGAGCGAATTGTAACCTCGGCCATGAGCCGCTTGTAACACTTTTGATTATCAATAAAAGAGCCTATTTTCATATGCCATTGTGTTCTTTACTTTTCTGCAATATATGTGCCGCTGCTTCAGTATTGATTAGCTTACTTGCCCTTGTATCAAAGCTTTGGCCTTGTGCAAGCACACTTTAGGCTTGTACGGCATCACGTTCCGATGAGAACGATTGTCCTGCGGGAGAGCTGTAACGTGGTGATTCACGTTCAGCGGGGACTATCGAGCTCGCGGGAGCTTGATGCTGACCTCCTGCTGTTGATGATGATGTCATCTCTGTCTTTTTCAGTGTGTGTGTGAGAGAGAGAGAGAGAGAGGGAGAGAGGAAGAAGAGGGGGCGGCGTTTACTATTGAAAAAGAGAGAAAATAATGAGACTTAAATAGAGTGGGATACCGTCACCCCCAAACAATTCACCCCCCATTTTAAAATACAACCCCCTTTTAAATGACATTGAACCAATAGAGTGGGATATCATCACCACCACCAATTCTCCCCTCCCATCTTTTTAAATACATTGACCTTTGGTTATTTTTTTTTATCTCGTTCATTTTTTATATTTGAATGTTTCTATATTTGAATATCAAATAAAATGAACAGAAAAGAAAAGAAAGAAGAGAGAAAAAAAAATCTACCCACTATATGAGTTTACTTTTCCACATCACAATTATTCATTATTTTTTTCAATTTTTTGGTCCTTTCTAAATAACTGAAAAAGAAATTAATAAAAAATTCAAAGAAAAGAAAAGAAAGCAAATGATTTATTTACTTTTCATCCATTTCCGTGAACCAAACAAGGTTTGACTCTATTTTCGTTAACCTACCAAAATTAAGATGAATGTTCATCCTTTCACTCAAAGTCGTCACACCAATTTTAACTAGATGAAGACATTTGAGTGAAAGGGTGAACATACACACTCGTTTTAGCAGGTGGACGAAAATGGACTCAAATATATCCCCCCCCCCCCCTCCTTTTTTTTTCCTTTTTCTTAGAACTTCTCGATAAAATTAGGATTATTTAGTTTTACTATCATGTATAATATTTTAAATTTGTGTTTAGGTCTATATATTATCCAGAATACGGTTTGGATTTGTCTTAACGGTTGACTTATGATGATCGTACGAAATAGAGACCTAAATACAAATTTTGAATTTTATACGAGACTTTAAAACTAAACGAAAATTTTGAATACTATGGAGACCTAAACGAGATCTAACAGCCAGCCTATGACGAGACTCAAATTCTCTTCTAGACAATATGCAGGCCTAAATACAATTTTTTAATATTATACGATGTCCTAAAATTAAATAGCCCAAAAAAGTTATATCTAGATTTCTGCTAGTATCATGATTGACCTATGCAATAGACAAAAGACTGAGCTATGAGCGAGAAGAGGAGAGCACCCTTTCGTTCGGACTCAACTTTAAAAAAAAAGATAGTTCGAGCTAAGATTGAGTTTATAAATGAGTCATATATTAAGCTTAAGTTTGGTTCTTTAAAATATTTCTTCGTGAACTTAAATCCTAGACCAACTTAGGCATGAATTAAGTTTGTTCATAAGCTCATGAGTCTATTAGTGTTTAAATAGATGATATGGCTCCATAAGAACACTATCAAACTGAAATTGTTTAAATAAACTTCCTACCAAACTAGGAAAGTTTATCGGTGTAAAAAAAAATTATATAAATATTTAATACAAGATATTTTTTTTATATAAATATATAAATAAAAGTGTTTTTCAAATATGAATTAATGTGTTTATTAGTTTTTATATAAAAATTCTACAATCTTGCTGAAAAGATAAATAGACATCGGCAGCTAATAGCTTCTTTAAAATATAACTTAATGTTTATTTTATTTACCAAAACCAGTTGACGCTAGTTAAGGAAATATAACCCGGAACAATAGAAAATAAGAACTACGGAATAGATGGATGTGTTTGTAATACAAAATAGAATGATAAAATCAATTAATAAAAAAAAATCATGAAACATTATTAGGTTCCCGAACTAACTTTATGAATTAAATTGCATGATTATTAGTAGTAGAATGTTCCATTAACATTCTCAAACTACATCCTTGCCCGCTGCTGCTGCTGCTGCTGCTGCAGCTGATCCATAAAAGGATAATCCGTGAATCCGACAACCGGATGGTGAGTATAAAACGTCTTCCTCATGTATTTATTGAGAGCAGCACCCACTCTGAAACGTTCGACCAAGTCCGGGTTCGAAATAAAGAGCCTGCCATAAGAAACCAGCTCCGCCTCCCCATCGGAAACCGCTTCCATGCCGAGCTCTCTCGTGTATCCTCCGCTGCAGATCAAAGTACCATCGTACCCTCCCCTCAGCGCCTTCATCAGACGGCCCACCTCCTCCGCGCTCCCCAGCGGGCCCGCCTCGGTCTGCCCGTACGCGGTGTACCTCGGCTGGGTGACGTGGAGGTACGCCAGCCGTCCGTGGAGGTCCCGCTGGACGCTGTTGAGCCGCTCGATGATGGCCTTGCCGAGGGCCAGCGGGTCGGAGTCTTGGGCTTCTAGGTGGTCTATGGCGGGGGAGAAGCGGATCCCGACCCGGTCGATCCCGATGGCGCTGGAGACGGACCGGGCTATTTCGTGGAGGAAGCGGGTGCGGTTCTGGAGGGAGCCGCCGTAGCGGTCGGACCGGTCGTTGATCCGGTCCTTGAGGAATTGGTCGATTAGGTAGCCATGGGCGCTGTGGATCTCAACGCCGTCAAAACCTGTCAATTATAAACTCTGCCTTTTTTAGTATGATCAAGATCAACATTGTACCATTGCCAGAAGAAGAAAGAGAGTTTTGGTATACTAGTGTTATAGTTTTGGTTGGTCATGTAATCAAAAATATATCAAATGGATGTAAAAGAAAAAAAAAATGCATTCCTCCACTGAATGTTGGTAATTTGCACCATCATCCGCTATGATCAAACAAACTCTGTGGAGCTCTTACATAGCTAATAAATTTGATGTTCAAGCCACTCGCGACTAAAAGTGATTGCAAAGTTATTAGCCCCTTTACCTGCTTTGATTGCATTTATGGCTGCTTGACGGTATTGTCCAACTATCTCTGGTATTTCTTCTGTGGAGAGCCGTCGAGGACTTGGATAGCTGCCATAGGTCCCATCAGGCATCAATATCTTCCACCTCCCTGATATCGGTTTATCAGTAGATGATATTGGAGGTGAACCATCAGGCTGGTACACTGTACTTAAAGAGAGAGAGAAATCAAGAATTAATTAAAGCTAGATCAAAGTCCTTAGATTGGTGTATCAGGGAAAAAACTTTGATACAGTAGTATGTATCAAAAATTTGATACAGATTCTGTATGACATGTGCCCCCTCCTCTCTTCGTAAAACGTGCAAACATAAACTTTGTTGTGGGGCCCACATGTCATAGAGAGTCTGTATCAAATTTATGATACAAACTACTGTATCAAAGTTCACCTCGTATATCACTTGTTAAATATAGCATATACCTTAATCATTTCATTTGGAGACCTAAATAAGTAACTAGCATCCTTACAAGAAGTTAAAAACTCAAAAAGTATTTTTATCAGATGGTCTATAGTTCCATTTGGTAACACTCTGGCGAGTAAATTTCTAGCACTTAGAATGAAGCTATAACAGCAAAGAACTCAATTTCACTCGGATAATAAATATAATTTCCTCAGATACTGTAATCAATTGCTTTTAAGAACATAGCTTTTGGCATCAATGAGAAATACTTTACAATTTAGTGTCAAAGACGAAATTCAGGGGCGAAAACAATCATCGCAACTTTAAAATTTTGGTTGCACCTTTTGTTTCATCAATTTAAACACATAAGGTGGCCGAAGCTTGGAACAAGGATTGACCAAAATAATAATAAAAGTAACATGAAATGACACGTGACTTTTTTGAGACAGGAATTTTCTCCTAAAACAAGTAAGAAAAATATTAAGAACTATGGTAAACTCCATATTAGCTAAGTAAATAATAGCACTCTGTTAATATGGTGAACACTTCATGAGTCAACTACAGCTACAACCTCCTCTAGAAGAAGCAAACCAATCTAGCCTTACAGCTGAAGCAATGAAGCACATTCATCTCTATTTGTTCCACTGCAGTGGCATATTGTGGTCCACAATTTGCTTACTAGCATACTGTACCCACACATTTAAGCATATGGGAGAAAATCCTTACATTATTACAACTTTTTGCCCTTTCATTTTAGGGTGGATACTCTATTCAAGTTAATTTATCTGTTAAACAAATGGCCTACAATCTACAAGAGGCCATAGATAAACAATGAGCACTCAAGTATAGAAGTCCAAGATTCATCTTCACTAATAGCAAGGTTAAAAATATTGGTATCAGAATCGGTATCGGACCATTCCTATGAGTATCGGGATCGGCGGTATCGGTAGTATCGGCGGTTTCGGATCGGAGTATCGGATCTTTTGGTATCGGAAAGCAAATAACTATGAGTAAATTATTAACATTTTAGAAAATATAATTTATACATTTATGCATAATTTTAAGTATTTCCAGTGTTGTTTCTTAGTATTTTTGAAATTGAATGAAATAGTAGTCACCCTTGTCGATTGATTTACATGCGATAGATAAGTTTTCCTCTTTTATATGCTTTTACAACTTTACTATGCTTTTACACCCTTACTAGTTGGTCTTTTTTTATTCAATTTTATTTTGCAAAAAATAGTTTTCGATTTTTTCGGTTTTTGGATATTCGGTTCGGTTTGAACCGAACCGAACCGTTGCTCACCCCTAGTAACCAGCAACCTCCATGAAAACTATCTAGAGCTCATCTTTCAAATTGAATCACCATATTCTAGAATGATTTTCAGATACCAAACATCCAGTTTCTCCCACATGCTACACTATCCTTTATAATGTTGCAATTATCCTCGAATCTCAAAAACTAAATAATTATGTACCATTTAACTACAAATAAAAGGAGAAATTACCTTCATTAGAAGCCCGGCCCACGTGCCAGAGTTGGCAAAAGATGATGCTTCCTTTGGCATGAACAGCATCCACCACTTTCTTCCAAGCATCTACCTGCTCTTGTGTGTATATCCCTGGGCAATGCGGGAACCTTCACAAAATGTATGACCGAATAAAGAACAGATCAAGGTTCAAAGTATCGGTATCGGAATCGGTATCGGACCATTCCTGTGAGTATTGGGATCGGCGGTATCGGTAGTATCAGCAGTTTCGGATCGGAGTATCGGATTTTTTTGGTATCAGAAAGCAAACAACTATTAGTAAATTATTAACATTTTAGAAAATATATTTTATACATTTATGCATAATTTAAAATATTTCTAGTGTTGTTTCTCAGTATTTTTGAAATTGAATGAAATAGTAGTCACCCTTATCGATTGACTTATATGCGATAGATAAGTTTTCCTCTTTTATATGCCTTTACAACCTTACTATACTTTTACACCCTTGCTAATTGGTCTTTTTAATTCAATTTTCTTTGTCGAATTGACCGGAAAAGAGACCTCTAATGTCGGTATCGGTCAGTATCGGGTATCGATCGGTATCGGATCGGGACATGCCAAATTGTATCGGTATCGGCCGTATCGGATCGGTATCGGCCGATACTTCAAACTATGGAACAGATCCAAATCTTACTATTTTCTTGGGATTTTGGCGCATTGTTCAAGTGCGTAATATCAAAAAGAATAAATAATGTAGCATAATAATAATAGTCATATTAAGGGGTTATATTGAGAAGGCTAATTATCGGTTAAATACCATCAACTTTCAGCTTTTTGACAAATCGATACCATAATTTTTTTTTCCAAGCAAGTTGATACCATGAACTTTCTAAGTTCTTGCAAGTTACCCCACCAGAGCCACCCCCTCCCCCATCGTCCAGGGTGATAGTGTCTCGAGATGAGTACTACCCGATGATTTATTTTGATAATGTCTCGAGGTGTGCACTACCAGATGTTTACTTGATTGCATCTCGATTATGAGCGCTACCCGTGTACCTCTAGCTGGAGAACCCATGCACGCGAATATTGTCCTCAACTTGCATTTCAGTTAGTTGGTTAGTCTTAGTTGTACCATGTGATCTCGTGAAGTGTGATGCATATATATTTATTGTTTTACTTTCAACATACTATTATGTATCTTGCTACGTTCATCTGAGGACTCGGTTTTCCTTCAAGGTTTAAGTAAGCAGATCTTGCTCGAGAAGCATGAACCAGGAGCTACTTCAGGAGTCGTTCCAGCTGATAATGCATAGGTCTATATCCAGAGAAGTACTCGTGAGCGGTGGTAGGATTTCTCGCTTGTGACTTAATTATCAGTATCAAGATAGTCGATACATGACTCTAGTTATCTTGTTGTACTTTTCTGTATTTTCATTTGATATTATATTATGGGTTTGTTCCCCATAGACTCATTCAAATGTATCATATTGGGTATATATTAGTTTCTGTATTTACATTTCTAGTATATTATATTCTGGTCGTGCTAATCTTTTCACTATTGTTATTTTTATATTTTGCGTGGATGAGATCTAGTTTATCTGCATGAGATATAGTATTTGTGGACTAGAGTTTACGTTTGTACAATGAAGTAAACTTCAGTTGGGTCAATAGAGTTGGATTCCTCCGTAAGTCGTATTAGCTTGCCAGGTCAATATTTGTCGGTCCCACGTATTTAGGGATTGACGTGTGACGGTCTCTCCTTCCCCGGGTTCCGCCGACTTTAACCGCAAAACAGAAGACCCTCACAGATGGGGTTGTTGTTGCCGCCGGCATCGACCAAGAGTGGCGAGGGGGAGGGAGTCAACGATCAACAGGAGGGTGCAAGGGTTGGCTGAGGGGAGAGGGATGGGTACTAGGGTTTGTTTTTTGAATTTATTTTATTTTATTTCTTTAAAGTGATTATTTTTAGTACTATTTGTTAAGATTTGGGTTTTGGGAGGGGGAGTTAGATTTTTAAGAATTGATTTTACAATGTGGATAGAATTAGGATAATTAAATATAGGTTTCTAAATAAAATTTAGAAATGAATAATCATTTTATTGTCTTTTTGCCACATCTGTTAGCCTGACTTAAAAAAACAGAAATTTTCATAAAAGATAGTTAAATTAAGTTAAATTACGTATAAGATAATAAGTTAGAAAAATTATAAAAAAAAGTAACGAGTCGCCAATGCTATTGGCAGTGCACTCATATCGTCAATAGCAATGATATTTTGAGTGTATTTCTTTTTCATGCACTCTTTGCACAGTCGTAAATACTAATGGCGTGAGCAACATTTGCTCTTTATGTTGCTTCTGTGCATTTTTATTCTTGCATTTGCATCTTTGTGCATGCATTTATGACCATGCATTTGATCAGTGTTATGCATGCCTTTGTGAACATGCACTTGCTTTGTACATCTTTATGCATGCATTTGTGCATTTTCATGCATCTGCATCTTTTATGCATGCATTTACAGAGTCATAATTGGTACTAATGATGTGAGCTGTATTTGTGAATTTATGGCATAAAAAATTAAAAGTTCTCAAACCGTCATTATTATTGGCGATTCTATCTCTAGACCGTCGATACTATTGGCGGTCTAAAAACATGTAACATGAAGAAAAAAAAAATTACACTGAAAACATGCATGTACTCGTACCGACTCGAACTTTCTTTTTAATTCCTCTAACTTGTTATCTTATACGTAATTTGGTTAAATTTTATTATCCTTTATGAAAATTTCTCTAAAAAATCTATGATAGCTCATGGCAATCAAGTGAGAAAAGTAAAGTTCACGCTATCAAGATGCTTTAAAAAAAAAAAAAAAAAATTATGGTATCAATTTGTCCTGAAAGTTGGCGGCATTTAAGTTCAAATTAGCCTCCTGATAATTACATTGAGATACATGTATCTCAAAATTTATTAATATAAACTGATTTTCTAAGACATGGATATTGAAAGAATAAAGTGATTCTTTATTAACAAAAATATAATAATAATAAGGAAGAAGAAGAAATGTAGAGTGACGAAAGTACCCTCCGGCGGTGGGAGAGACGAGAGTCCCTTCGGTGATCAATAGTCCGCCATTGGTGGCTCTTTGTACGTAGTACTCGACATTGGCCGGCTGCGGAATTCCGTTCAACGCCCTGCATCTCGTCATCGGCGCCAGCACCACTCTATATTTACACGTTTATTTCCGACCACCACCAAATCATTAGAACCGACAGAACTAATCAGCGTATTCTAAATTGAAAGAAGAAGAAGAAGGTGAGCTTACCGGTGGGAGAGCTGGAACCTGCCCATCTTGTATGGAGAGAAGAGCGTCGGCCGTTGCTGACCTCCTGCTGCTGTTGATGACGTCATCTCTGTCTCTTTCAGTGAGAGAGAGAGAGAGAGAGAGAGAGAGAGAGAGAGAGAGGGGAAGAAGAAGAAGAGGAGGAGGAGAGAGAGGTGACTATTGGAAAAGAGAGAGAATAAAGAGACTTTAATGGAATGGAGTGGTCATCACCATAGAATTTTTTTTTTTTGAATTTATTGCATGTTTATTTCGTGGTTCGATTTACTGATTTTTTGTCCTCCAATTTTTACCATTTTATAAATGGAAAAGAATAATACACTCCCGTGAAATGAAAGGAATAATACACTTCCGTGACTCGATCTACTGATTTTTAGTCAGCCATCCATAATCTTATACCTCTTTTCGGTAACCACAATAGTCATTCGAGTTTGGTCATCATTCTAGAATTCACTCACATTTTTAGATACATATGACTTTCGAAATACATTGACGTTTGGTTCGCAAATTCTAGAACTTAGAAAAAGGATATTGTTTTATTTTTTATATTTGAACGTCAAATGAAATTAAAAAAAATGATTTCCAAGAGAATGTAAAAAAAAAAAAGAGGTAGAAGATGAACAAACAAAAAAATCACTCACCCTATAAGTAAGTTTACTTTCCTACCTCTAATTATTCACAATCTTCTTTCAATTTTTTGGACTTTTTCAAAGACTGAAAAAGAAAATTAATGGAAAATTATAAATTTAGAAAGGAATGGAAAGAGCAAAAAATTGATTTACTTTATTTTTCTTTCCACGAACCGGAGTCTATTTTTCGTTCACCCACATGAACTAGGATGAATGTTCATCTTTCCACTCAAAATTGCCACACTAATTTTTACCACTAGTTTGACACGTGACAACAATTGAGTGAAAGGGTGAACATCCACCATAATTTTGACGGGTGGACGAAAATGGACTCAAATACAGCCCCCATATATATTCTTTTGTCTTTTTTTCTTCCTTTTACTTAAAAGTTCCGGATAAAATTAGAACTATTTTGTTTTAAGGTACTGTATTATATTTCATATTTGCGTTTAGGGTCTCTATATTGTCCATAATATTGTTTGGGTCTGTCTTAACTATTTACTTGGGATGAACGTACAAAATAGAGACCTAAACACAATTCTTGAATTTTATACGAGACCCTAAAACTAAACAAAAATTTTGAATACTATGGAGACCTAAATGAAATGTAACGGTCAACCTAGATGAGCCACAAACTATTTTATAGACAATATAGAGACCTAAGTACAAAATTTTAATATTATACGAGATCCTAAAACTAAATAATCCTAAAAATGGTATCTAGATTTTGACTTAGTTTTCTGAATGATCAATGGAATAGACAGAAGAAGAGCTATGAGTGAACAGAACAGAGTACCCCTTCATTCAGACTCGACTATTTAAGAAAAGATCAATAGTTCAAATTACGATTGAGTTTCCAAATAAGTTTAAGATTAAGCATAAGTATGGTTATAAAAATAAAATTCGAGCACAAGTTCATGGCCCTCCGATTTAAACTCGAAATCTTCATGAACTTTAATTTATATACATTAAAATATAATTTAATGTATTTTTATTCCTTCAATGTTTACTTTATTTACCAAAACTTTTTGATGCTAGTTAAGGAAATATACATTTTCTATAAGTCAAATTTATATAATCAGGAACAACAGAAAATAGGAACAACGGAATAGGTGGTCCATACTAGAATAAAAGATCCATTAATAAGAAATTTCATGAAACATTATTAGGTTCCCGAACCAACTTTATGAATTATATAGTAATCCGTGACAAAACTCAAAAATATAAAGTTTAAATTTTTTTTAAAATTACACGGACTATTAACAGAGGATTGGTTGAACCATATATTCTCACCGGGTGGTGAGTAGACTTGTATGCGATAGTGGGAGTGGTCGGCGCATGTTATTTTTCTACGGTCGACAGTCAACCTCGTTTCCTCGCACGTGTTTTTGATGGTTTACATGAGAGGGGGAAAAAAAAAAAGAGAAAAAATTTCACCCAAAATATAGATTTTTTCGAAAATTTCAGCAAGATAATTTTTTAAAATAAATACATTAACCTCCTATCTCCTATACAGACCAATTTTGTTTTATTTTTAAAATAATGATGGTTAGTGTTATAACGTTTCAAAAAATATAAAATATAGAAATTGTTCGTGTAATTAGTTTAAAAATAAAGATGGTTAAATAATAAGTATAAAACATAGAAATAGTTAACGTAAATTATTAAAAAAAAAATTGCCAAAATTATATAGAAAGATTCGAAAAAACCATAATAAGGATGTTCTACTGATTCCTATACTAACCCTCCAAATAAGCCTAATAGAAACATTAAAAAACTTAAATAAAAAATAAAATGCCACCGACAAGTACTTTTCTTGAGCTAAAACATGACATTTTGAGGCAACAATTCTATTTTACAGTCCAAAAACTGAACCAAAAATTGTACCGTTGGCACGTGTCCTGCAATGATTGGCCAAATTTTTTTTTTTTACCTACGGATGCACGGGACTGATGTTATTATTTTTTGTCCGGCCAATCGGGACCAGACACTTGGCAGTGCGGTTTCGATTTTTCGTTCAGCTTTCGGACTATAAAACATTTTTACGTGATGTTTTTGACGCAATAAATATCCTTACAAAGGACATATATTTTGTTTTATTTTTTTAACTTATTGTAATATTTGTTTTATTCTTTTTAATAAGTTAGCTCCGGTGGTTTAAATAGGAGGTTTTAAATAAGTTAAGTCCGTTAGTTTTTAATAACCGTTAAGATTATAGTCGTAGAGGCAAAAATAATAAAAAAATATAGGCATTGAAAAATAGATAAATAAAATTAATTTTAAAGAAAACGTTCTTGCTAATTGTGTTTATCTTACAAACAATTCCTAAAACGTTTTTGACTAAGAATTTCTTTTTGTTTGTTAATTTTTGAAAAGATATGTTTAAACACTTAAAATATATAAAATAAAAATATTAAACGCCTATAGCATGGACATGTGAAGCACACAAAATGGCATAGAATGGCTGTCACCATTTTTTTTTTTCTAAAACTTTTAAAACAACAAAAATGCTAAGTAGAAAATATAACCGTTAAAAAATATTAGCACTGAAAAAATTAGAAAAAAGCCCCTCCGCTGGTCATTTTAGTGTTTTACACACCTTAAGAGCATTTGAGCGGTTATGCCATTTAATTGAGTTATTTGTATTTATCATTCCATTTTCTAATACATATTCTATTACTTTTTTTTCTATTTTATTTTAATTAGTGGAACTTTCCATTCCTTCGTAATTCTTTGTTTGTAATTAGTGTTATCCTCCCAAAAAAAACTGTCTAAATTTAAAAAAATAGAAAGTACTACTAATTAATTTTAAAATAGAGGATAATAGAATATACATTAGAAACAGAGGATAAATATAAATAATTCTTTAATTTAAAACAAAAATTCTACACAATCCATACCCATTTAATAAATAAATAAATAAATAAATATCCACACCACCTTACTAAGAACGTTTTGAATGCATTCAAGAAAAAGTCCTTAGTTTTTAGCTGTGTACATTTAAAAAAAAATTACATGCTCTTAGTAAGGACATTCTCTACTGATTGAATACATTTCGGACGTCCATGGTAATGACATAATTTTTCTTCAATTTTTTTTTTCCAGCATGAAACCTCCTAAACATTGACATTACATGTATTTATTTAAAATGTTGGCAAATTATGTTCTCTCTCTGCAAATTTGAATGCTTTGGGAGCAATTATTTGGAAGAAAAAAAAAAAAAAAAAGGGAATCTCGAGCATGTGTTTAGGACTTGGATGAGAATCTTCGAATTCCACTCATTCGGCAGCATCTGACTATTGGTTAATTCCTGACCGTTGATCGCCAGAATCCAACTGACGCGGATGAAAGAGGCCTGGGCCGAAAGGATATATTCAATGGCAAATATTAGCCCAACAAATATAGGGCCCTTAGGCTCGGGCCGGTCCATAGGCTTTTTGTGTATGAGCAATTAATTTAGTATTTAATATTTCATTACTTAGTTTTACCAAAAGCATAAATTATGTTGGGGGGCGTAAATATGTATACTTTTGTCAAAAAAAGAAAATGAAACGGCTTTGAGCAAGGAGTCTTCGGTTAAATGTCCTTGTTCTCTAAAATCAACCATGTGATAGCCACGAATTTGAGAATTTTTTATTTTTAAAATTATCTAGAAGTTCGTGTCAAATTATCAATTTGTATATCTTTCATTAATATCAAATTAAATATTTTTGTTAAATCCATTACATTATTATTTTTAATTAGTTTTCTAATTTAAATGACCTAATCTCCTTAATCAACCCTATCTTAATTCCCTTACTAATATTGTGTTTGTGTATTAGATTTTTAACTCCAACGCAACCCCCTCCCTCTCCCTCTCCCTCTCATTTTAGGGATGACTATTCCGTGAAAAATTTAGAAGACAAATATATGAAGAGATGAATACATTTAGTGACAAAATTTATCAATTAAAATGAAAGCATATAACCAACTAATAATAAATACGAAATAAAATGAAAATAAGATCAGAGTATAACCAGAGTGTCAGTAAGTAAGCAGAGTTTAGAAAGCAAATTCAAACACCGAAATTTTATTATAGTTTTTCTCGTGGAGGACTAGTCCATGTCCGAGTACTCTTGTTCAGTGTTAATCCACTATTTGTAAATTAGGGTATACACACACTTTGATCCGAAGGCACGCCAACTTCTAACAACACAAGTTTTGATCCGAAGGACTCGCGACTTCTTACAACCACAAGCTTTTGATCCGAATAGATTGTTGACTTTAGACTTGTATGGAAGACGAACTTGTAAACCAAGTTTTACAACTCGATCAGATTTCTAAATCGGAACCGCGTTGGCACTAGAAGGCTGGGAGGTGATCTTGAGAATTGAGAAGGTTAAGGCTCAGGTTAATACCCTAGAGAAGATGGGAAGATTGAATGTGAATGAGTTGATTCAAAATGAATGAAACTTTTATAACTATTTATAGGCTAGTAGGGAGACCGAGTTCGGATAGAGTTCAGTCCCCAACGTTCATAAATTTGAATGTTGAGATCCTGGTCTGTAGGAGGACATGGTTTCAAGGGTTTTACCAAATCAGGGCTGACCGAGTTCGGTCTGTCCATTTCCAAAATGTGCTGTTTTCTAACAATGTAAGTCTTTATAAAAGACCTTTGAGGCATCTTGTGCACTTAATAATATTTTCTTTTCTTATGACCCGGTTTAAATGTTAGTTGTAGATTTTTTTTATTTTTATTTTTATTTTTATTTATTTTTATTTTTTATGACGCACTTTAAATGTTAGAACCAAAGAATGCGAGTTCATGATGATTCCTTTATTTCTGGTGTCATTTGTAGAGTTTCAAATGATTTATATTGCTGGAAAATAATAAGCGGACACAAGAATATTCTGATATTGTCGACATGGCATGGGACTTGGCACATGTGATATTGCTATCGGCCCATATAGTTTCTTGTACATAATTAATATGAGGCTTCAACAATTTAATACCGATGCGAGGTCTGGTTCTAACAAAAGTATGACCCTAAGCAATCCTGAAAATTGAAGTTTCTATATAAAGTTTAGAAGAGAATTATAAAATTTTGGGACATTAGTTAAATTTAGGAGGCATTTATAGATTTTGGGGCTCTAGGCCGATGCCTAGGAAGCCTAGGCTTGGAGCCGACTCTGAGCAGTGCATAGTTAGTTGATCAATGATGTATGCATGATATGGTGATGAATGTTAGTTTTATTTAGAGTTATTTGTATTTAACACCCACACCCACACCCCCGTCCTCTCCCAAACCCTTGCTCAGTGGTTGAGAGGTGCATATTACACATTCAATAATTCTAGAATTACAACCAAAAATCTTACAACCGTCTGGACGGTTGTAAACCGATTGTAAGACTTTTGGTTGTAATTCTAGCGTTGCACATTTGCACGTCTCATGACCATCCGAGGAAAAGGGTGGATGAGAGAAATAAATATATATATATTTAACTTTTCTATTGAAAATTTATTTGTGTTCTAATTGCTAGAAAACAAAAAGTTGAAGGGATGTAAGAGGGGCTTTGGATAATCTAGCCATAAGGAAATTATTAGAAACATAAAAATAAAAAAACCCCAGATTTTTCATGAACTATTGGGTTAACAATGAACAATCAAATATGAACCAAAAAATTAGGGCCATCGATAAATGTACTACAAAAAAATGTTAAAAGTATTATATTTTTGACCGTTCTAATTCATTGGATGATTATTAAAATTTTGTTGACAGTCCCTAATATGCATAGAATTACTTGAATTTATATAGATATGAGTTTGCCAAAAAAATTGTAATATTCCCTAACAAATTTCGTGGTGCTTTTATCAGCAGCCTAAATTGGGAAAATATTTTGCCATCATTCAATTAGGCAACATAAAGAAAACAAATATGTGAGTGCGTGGTCAATAGGAACAATTATGCCTTTCCCAAAATATATCCACAAAAGTCCAAAAATAAATTTGTATTATTGCCCGGGCCCTCCTGATGCTCTCTCCTGTTCATAAAGGACAAGAAAACCTTGCTCTGTGGATGGTCTCTATGTTCTCTCCAAAACCACAGAAGAACAACTTAAAGGGAACATTCGATGAAACTACCATCACAAATCAAAATTTGCATTCTTCTCCCTCAAGAATCATATGGGGCAGCAAACTGCAAAAGAAAATATGGACAAAGGACATGTGTTCCACATTTTAGTGATAAAAAAAAAAAAAAAAATTTGAAACTTATCAAAAGTTGTTGTAATAACACTTTTGTAATTATGATGTTATAAGATGTTGATCAATATAATTAATAAAAAAACCAATGCAAGTAATAATAATATTACTAACTAGGTATCGATCTAACATGTACTTTCGTGAAAAGCTCATAATAAATAAGAAGTAGAAACATAATCCGAAAGAAACTTTTACAAGCTATCCAAAAAATGAAGTAGCTTATCAAAATAAAAAGCAGAAACCATTTTATCAACTATGAGTTAGGGTTTTACTCAATGCACTTAATATTTTTTTAATAATCCTCCTGCTGGCCACTAGAATCAAGAGGTTCTGACGCACAATACAATTATGGTCCATTTGGTTCACTGTAATGTAATCGTAATGAAATCGAATGAATGAAATTTTTTTTATTTTTTATTTCATTCTATTACAATTACAATTACAGTGAACCAAACGGACCCTTAATATGTAACATTTTTTTCAAACAAATAAATAAGCAGATAAATTTTACAAAACCCAGCCTCATATACAAAGGTTTTTTTTTTTTTTTCTCCATCACATGCACCTGATCAGTGAGCATTGTACATACACAGAACTCAACTTTGTACTGGGATGGATAAATGATGCAAGCATGGAAGAAAAGAGAGGGAGAATATACAATTGCCTGTGAAAGCTTTTCACCAATTACTCCCATGTAAAAATATAAAATTAAACTTACCATAGACCAATATTTCCAAAGTCCAAACAGAACAGAAAAGCCAACACAAGAGAGTGTGTCCTAGTCATGGTTTACAGTATCGATATCCATATCGGACTGTTCCTATGAATATTGGTATTGGCGATATTGACAACATCGCTGTTTCGGATTGGTATCAGAAAAAAAAATTTATTAAAATTTTAGAATTTTTTTTATATATTTAGGTATAATTTTAAGTATTATCTGTATTACTTTTTAGTATTTTTGAAATAAAATAAAATAATAATCACATTTGCCGTACATAAGTTTTCTTTTACATAGTGTTTTACAACTTTACTATACTTTTACATCATGGCTATTCTTTGCCGAATTGACGAAAAGAGACCCCAATGCCCCTATCGGTCGGTATCGGTATCGGTCCGTATCGGCTTGGAATATGCCAAATCGTATCCGTATTGGTCGTATCGTATCGATACCGACAGATACTGCAAACTATGGTCATAATACAACGGTAAGATTTGTTGTTTACATTAGGATTCGAATAATCACGGAAACAATCTCTTTTATAAGTGGGGGGGTGAGACTTGTGTACATCCTGATCCTGATCCTCCTCCAATTCTGTATACACAGCAAAAGAAACAAGTGAAGCAAGTGACAATGCAGCAGCTGTTAAAACTTGATTCCCCCTGCTGCCGAAGAAGCTAAAAGAAACAAGTGAGTAGCTAACATGTATATTCTTTGTATTTTTCTTGCTCTATTCTATTCCCTCCCTCTTTGTTGTTTAAAAACATCGTCACTCAACACAGGAAAAGCCCATTTGTTTATGAGTTTCAGTAAAGCTGGCAGAAGACAACAGAAACAAAAGCTCAGCAGAGAGCACAGCAGCTTACAGTGACTGAGAGGAAGGGTTCTTTACTTTACTATTTCTCTCTCTCTCTCCACTGTTGGTGTCAGGACTGGCAGCAGCACTCAGTCATAATAATAAGAGAGGAGGAGGGGGGAGCAGAGGCTCTACTGACCCCAGGTGGCAGCATCAGCTGCACACACTGACACCACACCACCACTTCTTCAGTTTAGAGAGAGACCCTTTTTTTGTTTTGTTTATGTTAACATATTTTCTAAAGGCACATATTAATACATTTATTACTTCATCAATATATATTTTATATTTATTAATACATATTTTAAATAAAAATATATTAATAAATGTACAGTAGAAGTATTAATATAAAATACATATTTATCGAGGTATTAATCTGTGCACTACACATGTTAACAAAACCCTTATTTCTTTTTATGATTTTCTGTAAACATTTCTTGATTTTCTCTAGTGGTAGGTCTTGTGATTTGTCCGTGCACGGGTGTGAAGATTCTGCAGCGGCCTCTCCTCTCTCTCTCTCTCTCTGGACTGAGTGACCCAACCTATGCAAAAACCAACCTACGTAAACTAATAAACAATGCTTCTCAATTTCCATTCATGATTCTATAAGTAGCTCACCACCACCACCATTGCTCACTTCTCTTCAACCTCAACCTTTGCTCTCTCTCTCTCTCTCTCTCCATAGTCCATTCCATTCCCTTTGGGATGATGCTTAGTACAGGGAGCAGCAGCAACAGCAGCAGTAGGTACCACCCCTTCACTCCAACCCAATGGCAGGAGCTGGAGCACCAGGCGCTCATCTACAAGTACATGGCGTCAGGGATACCCGTCCCTCCTGACCTCCTCCTCCCCATCAGAAGGAGCTTCTTGTTCAACACCGCCGCCACCGCCGCAGCACCGGGCATTCCGTCCTACTATTCCCAGCCAGGCAGTAAGTAAACTCGTTTCCGATATTTTTTTTTTCCTTCTAGTGTATATATATATATATATATATATATATATATATATATATAGTTTTGAGGAAAGAAAGAGCGATAAGATATTAGTCAAAGGAAAAGAATGCGAAGACTAATAATGAGTGATGAGTGATGAGTGATGAATGAACGAATGTATGATGCAGTGGGATGGAGTTGCTTCCAGATGGGGTATGGGAGGAAGGCAGAGGACCCGGAGCCAGGGAGGTGCAGGAGGACGGATGGGAAGAAGTGGAGGTGCTCCAAGGAGGCCTTCCCGGACTCTAAGTACTGCGAGAGGCACATGCATAGAGGAAAGAACCGTTCAAGAAAGCCTGTGGAAATCTCTCTCAACAACAACACCACCACTTCTTCCTCCTCCTCCTCCTCCTCCTCCTCCTCCTCTACGTCAGCTACTACTTATTCTTCTTCGCTTAACCCTCCTTCTCTTCCACTCTCAATCTCCGCTCCGGACTCTTCCTACTACCCCTACCACCTCCACCAATACCCTCTTCATCATCCCTACAACACTACTTCGGACAACAGGTTGGTTGGTTTTAGTTTGCTCTAGGCTCTTACTAATACTTCTCGCGACTAAATGCGTCAATTAATGAGCAGGTTCTGCCATGGAATGAAGGAAGTGGATGAATACAGTTTCCTCTCCGAGACATCGGCTGGGGGTAGGGGGAGTTCGTGGGAGCTGAAGCCGCTGGGCCTGGGGGAGCCGAAGCAGAGCACCGTCTACTCCAAGGGAGAGGAGGACGAGCTGGAGAGGAGGAAGAAGCATTGCTTCGTTCTCGGAGCCGACTTCAAGCTGGGGAAGACTGACAAGGAGAGGGAGGAGGAGAGCCAGAGGCCGCTTCGCCATTTCTTCGACGAGTGGCCTCAGAAGAGCAGCAGGGAGTCATGGATGGGCCTGGAGGGGGAGAGCTCCAAGACCCAGCTCTCCATTTCCATCCCCATGGGACTCCATGACTTCCCTCAGTAGTGGTCTGCTCCTCTCCTTTACTAGTCAATCTTGAGCAATGTTTTCTTCCTCTTCTCACTAATGCACCCTTTGTTCTTTGCTGCAGATATCGGAGTTGGGAGTAGGGACTTTGATTATAGCTTACATGCTTCTCTTTTCTATGATGGATTCATGTTGATCACCTGCTTGTTTTCATCTTTTCTCATTTTATTGCTTCCTTTTCTGTGGTAGGCTTATTTTGTAATGAGTTTGAATTTTTTTTAACTAGTTTATGTCAGCCTTATTTCTTCTTCTGCAATCTCTTGTTGAATGCTCAGTCATCTATAGTTTGGAGACCCTTGCACTTGATCTCACTCTTACAACATCAATGACAAATATTTCCAAAATATAGGCTGCAATCTCCATTGTCTATGCAGCTCTTCATAGTTTCTATGATAGAGATATTAGCAACTTCTCATGGCCAATATCTCCTACAGTCCTATTTCTATAGGCTACAGGAACAACACTGAGAAATTGGCTATAAGAAATATGTGGTATTGTTCAACTACCACAATGGAGTTATTTGGTTCTACTCGGCTATCAGTGGATCCAAGGATTTTCCAGGAAGAAATATATCGAAGAGTTGGCGCCGGACTAGCAAAACATCTGAGTTTATCAAAAGTTGAATCTAAAATTCCGGAAAAATGGGGGATTATAGCAGGATGGATCAATGGTCAATGGAGACGGAGCAAACTTTTTGTACGCTGCATGTACACTTTTTTTGAAACATTTTCGATAGTTTTGGTAGATGTAAATTGGTTGCAGCAGATTAAGTTGTAAGGGATAACTGTCACAAACATCTTAGCATCCCCTCCTGATCAATTTTCTCTTTAGAGTGTATCATCCTCATTTTCCAAAACTAGATGAAACTTATTTGGGCAACAACTAGTTGAAACTTATGAATTTAGCTCAAGGGACTGGTAGTTTTTTTTATTGCCCGATGTAAACGTTCGGGACTTTCATGTTGCACCTCGCTCCCTTCCCTCCCCACTCCCACCATTTATTAAATGGAAGGAATAACGCACTCCCACTCCGACAGATGGGACGAATGCCTCTCACCTCAACCATTTGGGCTAAAAGTGATTGGCCTCAAGGACCTGGTAGTCACTCGAGAGTTCGATATACTTTTGTGAATATCGTCTTGTCCGTCTAGGAAAGATATTGTCTCGTGACTCATGCCACATAGGAACCACAACACACATCCACCGTATCATTCTCATTTTCACCTACCTCCATGATATCATCAATCATACTGATGGAGTGCAATTATAATGTCTTGTAATAGTCCCTATCATCAAAGCATCTGAGCTGAAGTCAGGGATATCTTTGTTCTTCCATAGCTGGTTATTGTCCATTTTGAAAGAGGGGACCCCATGGGGATTCAATTCTGCACAACTGTCTCTCACCAAGGTATTTAACATCTAGCCTGACACAAGTTTTTGCGGTTTCATGGCATAGCCGTGAGTTCCACAGTGTTTGCCTCCCCATTTTGCGCCTCCGCCCCGCCCCGCCCCACCCCACCACCAAATTTAACCTTGGACCAATGCCTGCTCCTTTACATTTCATGGACATCATTCATTTTGGTCTTTCTTACTGATTCAGAGCTTTGGTTGTGCGTTGAGTACTATAGTTTCACCACCAAATCTCAAATCCCCATAATATGATTCAACGGCGAAACAAGCAAAGTCACAGACGAAGGTAAGTGAATCATGATGCTCTAAAGGTAAGACAAATCAGTTATGAAGCACAAGACGAGCGAAGTGAGATGAATAAACGAAGTGAGAAGAACATAGTGAGAATGGTGGGCATGAGGCGACCAAAGGGAGGGACTCGAACCCAACAATCCCAACACCCTAATGGCGACAATATATGTCATTCTAATTGACGGTAAGTTGAGGGACATGGTCAACCACTGCATCTGTCTGCTTAGTAAGTCATGCATTAATCGATTAAAGAGGATGTAAGGATGAGAATGACAGCATTTTTTACAGCAAAGAACCACCCATGAACGTCAATCTCCAGAACCCCCATCTAGCATCCCCATGCCGGAATTCCTTCCGTCTGTACGAAGCAATCAAGATTAAGTACCAAATATAGCTAGGGAACCAGACATCATATGTTCTTTCGAAATCTAAGGTTGAGCAGAAATGGTTTACACCCGGATTCACAATATTTGATTTGTCAATTTTGACAAGGTAGAGAGAAAAACAAGAAAATTAGCCGGGCTCACCGTGCACCCTTAGGGGGGCGTTTAGTTCAAGTTTTGGAGACTTGAAAATGGGTTTTAGATTTCTTACCTTTGTTTGGTAGGTCTGAGATTGGAAATTAAGGGAGAATAGGAGGGGCTTTATATTCCCACTATTGTGGGAAAGTAATTCTCAATGTCCCCCTTGGAAATAATTTTGCTTTCCTAGGAATGTTGTTTGAATAATAACACTGTCAAAATTTCAACTTCTATTCCAAACATGTAAATTTAGGTAAAAGAAGCATAAAAGGATATTTGTGAAAAACTAAATAAATTAAGATTCAATTTTCATATTTCCAATTTAATCTAACCAAACATGGGTATAGAAATGTTGAATTTATTTTCCATGAAAAATGAATGGAAAATGAATTTCTAGGAATACAAAGCTTCATCCAAACAAAATCCCTTATGGCATTGGAATGAGTGCATGTATAAATTCCTACCCAATCCAATGGATGGCATGAAAGGTATACGGTGAGTCAGTCTCTTACAGAATAATTTCAAGTATAGACAGGAATCAAATACGAGGGGTCAAAACACATTGGTTTTGAATTCCAAAACGTACCTCCACAAACAGCCAGCATGTCCTCTTGTCGCAGTTGTGGGTGCCACTGCCATCTTACATTTGAAAGCCTCCTCCCATGGGCTGTGCAGCACCTACGAGACGCCGTTAAATATAAAGTTCATGTCGACAAAATCAATCTGTTGAGCAAAATCACTTACAGTTAGAAGGAGATAGGTATCCGATATATGAGTCTCCTATAGATTGTGCTTAGGTTTTCGATACAAACTGGCAAAATGATTTACCCAAGAAATAGTTAATAGCAGTACCTGATGGAGCTAGGTATTTTCTGATAACACAATATACACATATAACTAACAACACTATCCAAACTTATGCACACACAAAAAAAAAAATTTGACATCCATGTGTTTATCAGAAAATACCTAGTTCCATTGTACTAGCTTCAGAGCAACCTTAGTTCTCATGAGCAGGTGCATGGTCTGTATTCAAACAAACAATAGTCGAGTCAATATATATATATATATATATATATATATATATATATATATATATATATATATATATATATATATATATATATGCCAATGAACCAATGAACCTCTAGCCTAGTGGTAGAGAGGAGGCATGCGACCCGGGTGGTCGGAGTTCGAGCCCCATTGGGGGTGAGTTCGGTTCTATTTACCAGTCCCAATATATATATATATATATATATATATATATATTAGATTCTTCAAAGGTCAAGCCAATTTCTTCTATGTAAGTAAATTCTTTCATTTGAACAGGTTCCTTCAAGCTCAAAATCCGTGTGATTACATTACTCGAGTTTTCTCTCAAAAGGGCGAAACATGTTCAACAGTAGAGTAGTTGTACGTTAGGTATTGATTTCATACAATTATGGTTTTGAAGCCAAGAGATGTATGCTTTACTGCCACCAATCTTATTTCATACAATTATGTTCTTCATCTTCAGCCAGCCTACTTTAAAACACATAATAATAGTCAATAGAAAGTCAGGCTAGCTTTTTTGCTCACTGAGGTCAGCTCCATGGCCATGATCAGTTCCAGTGTCTAAATTTGTTGACCATATAAGTAGAGTTCATCATTAGTGAGAACTTATGATATCATGCTCAGGCTTCTCTGCTCATTAAGTGCTGACTACAGTTGGAACTCTTTTAGCTAATTTTCAGTTAAATACATTGAACTATTATTTTGTTTTTTCACTTTGATATCCTAAACTATTTTTATTATCACGTTAATATCTGAATTTTGTTTTTTCACTTAAATACCTTTAACTATTGCACTATTTCAAAGTAAGTCCTAACAGAAAATATAAGAAGACTAAGTTACCCTTTACTAAAAAGTCGAAAGATAAAAAAAAAAACTTTCAAAAAGGAACTATTCCTAACCTTCCCCATCTCCTGCTTTGATGACCCTAATAACCCGAAACCAAGACATCATGCGTGGCCGGCGGCTCGCCGACGGCGCTGGGGGTGGTCGTAGGCAGCTACGGAGGTGGGGACAGTAGGGAAGAGATGGGGAGAGTTTGGGTTTTTTGCTTTTTTTTTTTTAAATTAAACATGACTTTTTTTTATCTTTATATATTTTTTTATTCTTTACAAAATTTCAGGTGGTAAAACAATCATATGTAATGATTATTAATATTGACAGGTGAAGTACAGAGGATTTAACTTAAAAAAACTCAAATAGTTCAAGGTTTTTAATTGATTAAAAAGTACTTCAGGATATTAGGTGAGAAAAAAAAATGATAGTTCAGGATGTTGAAGTGAAAATTAGTCAAATCTTTTTTTAGTGTTGCCCTTGTGAGTATCTGTGATTTCAATAGAGATCCTTTGAATCATGTCGAACTAATGATGTTCATGGTCTATGCAACTTGTTTTTAGACTTGTATTGTACATATATACTATGTATATTTAGCCTTTAATAATATTGTATTTATACATGCTTTGGATAGATGGTAAGTCCATTATGATAAGTTCTAGAAGGACTCGGTCTAGAAAATCTCGTTATGTTTAACATGATTACAGTCGTGCCAAAATACTTCCAACTATGGTTCGGATCCTTTTTGGATCTAGACATGTCAAGACCATATATTCAAATGAATGTCGAGGAAATACAATGTCAGATAAGTGTTGGTTACAGATGAGGTCCTACGCATCAGTAGCTCTGCAGCTACTTGACCGAGAGCCAGGAAACTGCGATCTCAATCTAGACCACCCAGTGTTCTACAAGACTGCCTAGGTGGCATCTAGGCGCCCACCCGAGGTCCGCCAAAGCGCCCACCTACCCTCCCTCCCCTCGATGCCCGACTATGCATGTTTTTGGATTTTATGAACTTTTTCTGCAATTTTTAGTAGTTTTTTTGGATTTTTTTTATTTTTTTTTAACTGTCTAGATCTATACGGCCGCCTAGGCGGACTAGGCGCTAGTTAGCAGATGCCACCAGACTAGCGCCTAGCGCTTTTCACAACCTTTAGACCACCTAGATCTATCGACCGAGATGCAATACTGACATCTCAGACCCAAATTACCAACTTCTGAACCCTATGTCCCAAACTTCAATTGAACTGGGGCCAAAGAAAGGATTTTAACTTAGTAGTAGGAAGTGGGGGAAGCAAGTTCCACTATACAAAGCTGAGGGACAGGTGCCAGCTCAATCTAACTATCATCAGGTGAGAGCAGTGCAGTCTGATGATGTGGAAGACCGAGCCAGAAAGAGTGTGTGACTGACTGATACGAAGAGCATCTAAATATCCAAAGGATTGGTCTTAGTCTCTCAGTCACAGCAGCAGCATAAGGACCAGAACACAAGATGCTAGCCAACACTGCTGCTGCTACTGGCACTGCACCAAAACTGCAGGTGCAGCAGCAGCAGCACTGCAGAGTGAGTAAGTGGTGCAGTGCAAATGCTGTGCTGTTTCTATGTTGAGCTTCCCGTGCAATGCCTCCCTCCGGTGGCAGGAGTACCTATGTGCTCAAAAACAGAGCAGTGCCGTCCATTCTGCGTCAGAGTGCTCATCGTACGGCCACCATCTGCTCTCCAGCAGGAGACAGCTGTCTCCCTTGTCTAATAAAAAAACTAAAACTCCAGGGACTCCCAACACCAACTAACAACAAAATGTAGTTATTGTGGCTCTGCTAAGTATTAATGCTGTGAGCAAGAATAATGGATGCTTCAGAAGTGGGTGCACTGAGGAAGAAAATGCAGGCAAAAATGCTTTGCTCAGTATGACAGTTCTACAGCCATGAGAGCAGTCAACTTAGCTGGGTCAGTATATCAGTTTTTTGTTAGTGAAAAAAACTGGTATTTCCCCATATAGTAACAGAGGGTTTTCCACCTATTTACTTACCAATGTCACTAAGAAACGTAACATAAGCTAAATGGCAGCAGATAATAATGCCTTACAATAGGTTTGATGTTGCTGGAGCTTACCAGAATTTATTGTCATAAAGCTGGATTGGTAACTTTGAGTCAAGCTGCTGACCATGAAAAAGCATGTGTCAAAAGCAATATGGAAATGACCAAACTATGAAAGAATCAATAAAAATGTAAAAGTACAAAGATAAGATATCAAGAAAAGCAAACGCGTTAAGAAACGATAAGCTAAATCAGCTTTCCAAAGCAACCCCTCCCACTTTCAAATTGAAATACTTGTCTTAGACACAAAGTTGTAAAATGCACTAGGTACTATTCGGACACCAGACGCCTAGCGTCTAAGGCGCTGCCTAGACCGTTTTTTAGAAAAGTGCTTAGACATCATTGAACAGGCTAAAGGCTTCAAAGCGCTAACTGATAAATTGTAAGCCCCTGATTTTTCAAAAAATATTAAAATTGGATTTTTAGCAATTTTCTGGAATTTTCTGGGCATTTTTCTGTAATTAAAATCAGGATTCTTAATTATTGAATAATTTTTAATTGTTAATAAATGATATTAAAATGTTATAAAAATAATATTTTTGGGTGTAAAATGAAAAATTGGACTTAGGGTAATTTTTCTGGATTTTTCTGGGCCTCAGACATATTTTTAAATGCCTGAAAACTATTTAATTAATTATTTAATTAATTTTCTAAATTATTTACTTATTATTTATTATTTATTATGTATTATTTATTTATTTATTTATTTTTTTTTTCTTCCTGGCCCATTGGGCCGCGGCCCAGCCCGCTAACCAGCCCAGCCCAGCCGCTCTATCGGGTCGGGTCGGGTTCAACCGAACCCGACCCGCCGTCAGCCGACCCGCCCGCACGACCCCGTCCCCTCCCACGACGCTCCGATTCCTCCGCCGCCCTCCGCGCGCAGCGCCGCCCTCCGCGCGCTGCGCCGCTCCCCGCGGCCACGTCGCCCCCGCTCCGCCTTGGCCGGCTCCCCTAACCGCCTCGCCCCTCTATTTAATCCCCCGCTCTCCCCTCCGGCTACCCCCAAACCCTAGCCACCTCGCTCCACCGCCCGCTGCACCCTCCGACCACCCGCCGTCACGCCCTAGCTCCGCCCAGCGCCACCTCGCCGCCCGCCGCTGCACCCTCCTCCCTCCTCCTCTCTTCTCCGGCGCCGTCGAGCGCCGTCGACGTCAGAGGCAGCAGCCGCAGCGGCACAGCAACAGCTAGGGCAGCGCCGCCGCGCAGCGGTGCCTCCGCCCGCCTCCCAGCGCACCGCCCTCGGCCGCCCCTAGCCCCGGCCGGCCTCCTCGTCGCAGATCCGCCACAGAGCCGCCGCCCTCCGCCGGAGCACGGCGAGGATCCCCAAACCCTAATCCTAATTTGGTTCCTGTGTCCGACACGAGTCGGACACGTGTCGGACACGGTTCGACCCCGGTTTCTGGGTCCCCTTCGGGTGCGTGTATCTTTTTCCTCGTAGCTCTGTTTTCAATTCCGCAAATTGCGTTGTGAAGCCTGTATGACCCTCTCGGTGTCCGGACAAACTGTTCGGGACATCGCGTCCTGTGGTGATCGCACACCGCGATCCAAAAACAGGAAAAACCAGACCCTGTTTCACCCCGGAACTGAGTCCGCCCCGCCAAACGGGACGACTTGGTCGCGTGCGGTCTTCACAGATACGTGCGCTTCGTCGATACGGACGTGTGAGTTTTCGTGGAAGCTGATTCGGGTGTACGTGCACACCGGAATCAACGCGTATCCGCGGACATCGTCCCGTATCCGCCTTTTCTGCAATTCACCCTAACTTCGTGCACACTCGTCAGATCGAGACGAAACTTGCGCCATCGGACTCGTAGCGATACGCTGGTCCTGTGGGTCAAGTTTGGTTCGATTCTGAGAACGTTGACGAAATCGCGTGTCGTGGGCCCCACAGGCCCCGCTCGACGGACGCTTTTATGTTCGGATCATCGGAATCCAAATCTGGTAGTTCCGTTGGGTTCGTATCAGCGTTCCTGACCTGTTGACACTAAGTTTGGTGAATTTGGAGACCTTTGACCCGGACGCGTTTTTCGGTGCAAAGCGGGCCCACCGGCGGACCCCGTTTTGACCCGAAACTGCCGTTTTTGCCCTTGTCTCCAAATTGGACCCAAGGACAGGCGTTTCTAGCTATTTGACATCTTCTGAGCGTGATGGTAATGTTTATTTCAGCATTTGGACTCATCTCTGGATATTTCCCCGAAGAACTATAAATCGGATCCAAACAAAGGCAAGTACCTGCACTTCAAGTTAATCTTTATATATTATGATAATTAATTCCCTGTCATACATGTACCCTTGATGTTACACCTAGTGTTAGAAATGTTGAATTTCATGTCTTGAATATTGGAGTTCATGTCTTGTTTTTCATGTTGGGTGGGAGAATACTGAAAGGCATGTAGCTTACCCTGACTCTTGCCATGATTAATAGCTGTTGGTACACGACTGTCCATCAGCCGGATCTCGATTATTCGTGATAAATAGCCGTCTATGACGGCCGATTTAACCTTATAGACCCCTACATGCCAACTAGGTATTCTAAAAACACAAGTTCACACACATAGCTTCTTGTCTAGTTATGGCTCTTGTTGACTGTTGTAGTTTTCATTTCCTGTCACATTTGTTCCTGCTTTCTCATATTCCTGTGTGTAGCATTAACTCTGAGATATTGATGTTTCTTTTATGCAATTTTCTCAATATGATGCTCAATCTAATTGTCATAAATATTTAGTTTTAATCTTGATGTGCACTGTGTACTTTGCTCCTTTCCTGACTGGATCCGTTGATTTAGGCGATGATGAGGACTTTGCCCTACCTATTATGGCCCCTATGAGTTAGCAGGTGACACATCGAGGAGCCGGTTCCCACTTCGGAGACTACCTTTGAGGAGGAGTAGCCAGTTAGTTATTATTTTATTTTCCTTTCTGCACATACTCAGGTTTGTCCCCGATTTATCTTCTGGCTTGTATTAACTGTGGTTTCGTTGTCACAGATTAAATATTATGAAATCTTAACATTCCTTTTTCCTGTGATTATTCTTTCATGTTCATTATTGTGGATGAGATAGATACTTATTGACACCCAGAAATGACCTAGACAGCGTACTACCGCCGACACTGCGGCGTAGGCTGGACGTGCCCACGCACTCGTGCCCGAACTTCCGGGTGCGGGTCGTGACACGTTTTTGTGGTGGCCCATGCAGGTCCAACGACTAAATTGTTCGGTTTCAACCCAGGGACCGAACAGGCCTGCAATAAAGCTAGGATAAGTTTATAGGATCTCATCCACTTGCTTGAATCATTTTTGATATCTGTATCGTATTCGAACTAATATGAACTTGCATCTTGCCTTGATTCCTGTGCGCCTCTTATTGGTTATTTTGGATATAGGGAGATGGACCCACAAGCCAGCAACGAGACTCATGCAGAAATACCACAAACCGTTGTGATTACCCAAGGAAACGATGTGATACCAGTCGGTGAAGGCCAATCATCACAAGGCAGTCAAGCAAGTCAGCCTGCCTCAATAATCCGTCAAGATGGCGTTCCACCCCCGGCGCAGCCTATTCCACCGATGCCTTTCTTCCCACCGGGACCGCCTATGGACGAACAGCAGATGTTTCGCATGTTCTACGTAATGATGCAAGCCTATCAGAAGGTCCAATAAGAAGCTCAGCAAAACCAAGCGGAGAACTTCATCAACAGAATTAGCTCGGAGTCACGGAAGCTAAGCAGTTCAAATGCAATTACCTTCGACGAGGACGTCCTTACTGCAGCGCGACCTGTGGAGTGCACCACAAGGATCGAGTCCCGCCAGAAGCGGCCGTATGCGTCAGCACCAGACCAAGCACAACAGGAAAGAGCTGCAAAGCGACCACAGAGGAATCCAACTCAAGGACAGAACCAACGAGTTCCCACTTGTGGCTTTTGTCGAAAACAAGGTCACATTTGGAAGGATTGCAGAAAGAGGCTAGGTGTCTGTCTATATTGTGGATCAGCAGCACATCGAGTGAAGGACTGTGCCGCTACTCCAAGAACACGGACAAGCTTACGCGATGACCGTGGAGAACGTGCAGACTCTTAGAGTCACTAATGCACGTAAGTGGTTCGTAGATACCGTTTCCTAGTATTATTTTAGCTTGTGCCTATTGGTTCGTGACCTCAGCCCCAACCTAGTAATTTTGAACTTGCTAATAACCTGGTATGCTTTTATATTTAATAACTGTAGAGATTGTAGAGTCTTCTGTTATTTTGCTTATTTGAATTTTGTACCTCCTTTCATCATCATCTAGCGCACTTAATTTTGATATACCTTGTTTATGCTGCTATTCTATAGCCTAGTTTTGCAAGCTTACTCTTTATCAGGCTTGTTCATGACACGTGTATTATTGGACGCGTACACTAATACAAGTGTCTGTTCAGAATCAGTGTATTGCGGTCTGATCAACCTTAGTGCATTTTGATTCGCACTTCGCACGACTACTTTACGTGGATTGAGATACGTAGTGATTAGTAGACAAATATACTTGACCTAGACATGCTGAGCATATCGTATCAGTTACATAACTAAACTAATACGAGCATGCGAATAAATGACTACCAGAATAGAACCTCAATCCATAACCGCCTGACAAATCCCACTAGAATTCTTTAAACGCCTTGATCCCTATACTTCTGTTCTATCACCCCACCCTTGAACTCTTTATTATTGATCCTCGTCTTCCCTTATTTCGGGAAGACGAAATCATGTGCTTGGTATAAGTTTGATACATAGATAGTACTAGATATGCCACCTAGGCCGATCACATACTTGAGGACTAACATTTCGTAATTGAGGACATATCATATGTGATATGATCGGCGTTGAAATTTCGAGAATTGAATGACATGAGTAACCATATTAAGGATTATTTTCTTAGAGTATATGGTCTTTTGTGATGAATGGGTAAACTCTAAGTTGGGTAGCAATGCAGTTGTCAACTCGAGAGGGATGTCCTTTGGATTGTGACCGAGTAAGGTTAGATTGGAAGAAGCAAGCCTTTATAATTTTGAAAATTTAGAGGAGTGACTAAGATGATTAATAAATTGATATCGAGGACCCAATAGTTACATCCTAGGTACATGATTTAATTTTGAATAATGAAAGTAAAATCGTCAACTTGAATTTAGAGGATATAATTCAGACTTGAACATTGGTGGACTACACTTAAATTATTTTTCAATTTGATGATTTGAATTAAGAATTTAAAAGTTGATGGTTGGACTACCTAGTTGGAATATTGAGGATGTGAATGTAATTTAAAAGGGCTGAAACATACAAATATTGTTGGACTCGAATCACTTCTAGAGGAATTATGATAATTCGAATCTGAGGCAAGGTCATCTTGAAAATACTATATGGACTAAAAATTAAAAATCTGCTTGTGGATAATTTGAGGAAGTAAGAAGTAATAACCATAGGTTGAATTTTGATGGGAACAAGTAGTCGTCTTAGCCTTGAAGTGGTTGCAGTGGACATGATTAGAATTTAAATTATCGCAAGGAGATTGCGATTGATGTACATGAAAGGTTAACAGAGTATGGCTTAATTTTAAATTTCGAGGACGAAATTTTTTGTAAGTTGGGTAGATTGTAAGCCCCTGATTTTTCAAAAAATATTAAAATTGGATTTTTAGCAATTTTCTGGAATTTTCTGGGCATTTTTCTGTAATTAAAATCAGGGTTCTTAATTATTGAATGATTTTTAATTGTTAATAAATGATATTAAAATGTTATAAAAATAATATTTTTGGGTGTAAAATGAAAAATTGGACTTAGGGTAATTTTTCTGGATTTTTCTGGGCCTCAGACATATTTTTAAATGCCTGAAAACTATTTAATTAATTATTTAATTAATTTTCTAAATTATTTACTTATTATTTATTATTTATTATGTATTATTTATTTATTTTTATTTTCTTCCTGGCCCATTGGGCCGCGGCCCAGCCCGCTAACCAGCCCAGCCCAGCCGCTCTATCGGGTCGGGTCGGGTTCAGCCGAACCCGACCCGCCGTCAGCCGACCCGCCCGCACGACCCCGTCCCCTCCCACGACGCTCCGATTCCTCCGCCGCCCTCCGCGCGCAGCGCCGCCCTCCGCGCGCTGCGCCGCTCCCCGCGGCCACGTCGCCCCCGCTCCGCCTTGGCCGGCTCCCCTAACCGCCTCGCCCCTCTATTTAATCCCCCGCTCTCCCCTCCGGCTACCCCCAAACCCTAGCCACCTCGCTCCACCGCCCGCTGCACCCTCCGACCACCCGCCGTCACGCTCTAGCTCCGCCCAGCGCCACCTCGCCGCCCGCCGCTGCACCCTCCTCCCTCCTCCTCTCTTCTCCGGCGCCGTCGAGCGCCGTCGACGTCAGAGGCAGCAGCCGCAGCGGCACAGCAGCAGCTAGGGCAGCGTCGCCGCGCCGCCGTGCCTCCGCCCGCCTCCCAGCGCACCGCCCTCGGCCGCCCCTAGCCCTGGCCGGCCTCCTCGTCGCAGATCCGCCACAGAGCCGCCGCCCTCCGCCGGAGCACGGCGAGGATCCCCAAACCCTAATCCTAATTTGGTTCCTGTGTCCGACACGAGTCGGACACGTGTCGGACACGGTTCGACTCCGGTTTCTGGGTCCCCTTCAGGTGCGTGTATCTTTTTCCTCGTAGCTCTGTTTTCAATTCCGCAAATTGCGTTGTGAAGCCTGTATGACCCTCTCGGTGTCCGGACAAACTGTTCGGGACATCGCGTCCTGTGGTGATCGCACACCGCGATCCAAAAACAGGAAAAACCAGACCCTGTTTCACCCCGGAACTGAGTCCGCCCCGCCAAACGGGACGACTTGGTCGCGTGCGGTCTTCACAGATACGTGCGCTTCGTCGATACGGACGTGAGTTTTCGTGGAAGCTGATTCGGGTGTGCGTGCACACCGGAATCAACGCGTATCCGCGGACATCGCCCCGTATCCGCCTTTTCTGCAATTCACCCTAACTTCGTGCACACTCGTCAGATCGAGACGAAACTTGCGCCATCGGACTCGTAGCGATACGCTGGTCCTGTGGGTCAAGTTTGGTTCGATTCTGAGAACGTTGACGAAATCGCGTGTCGTGGGCCCCACAGGCCCCGCTCGACGGGCGATTTTGTGTTCGGATCATCGGAATCCAAATCTGGAAGTTCCGTTGGGTTCGTATCAGCGTTCCTGACCTGTTGACACTAAGTTTGGTGAATTTGGAGACCTTTGACCCGGACGCGTTTTTCGGTGCAAAGCGGGCCCACCGGCGGACCCCGTTTTGACCCGAAACTGCCGTTTTTGCCCTTGTCTCCAAATTGGACCCAAGGACAGGCGTTTCTAGCTATTTGACATCTTCTGAGCGTGATGGTAATGTTTATTTCAGCATTTGGACTCATCTCTGGATATTTCCCCGAAGAACTATAAATCGGATCCAAACAAAGGCAAGTACCTGCACTTCAAGTTAATCTTTATATATTATGATAATTAATTCCCTGTCATACATGTACCCTTGATGTTACACCTAGTGTTAGAAATGTTGAATTTCATGTCTTGAATATTGGAGTTCATGTCTTGTTTTTCATGTTGGGTGGGAGAATACTGAAAGGCATGTAGCTTACCCTGACTCTTGCCATGATTAATAGCTGTTGGTACACGACTGTCCATCAGCCGGATCTCGATTATTCGTGATAAATAGCCGTCTATGACGGCCGGTTTAACCTTATAGACCCCTACATGCCAACTAGGTATTCTAAAAACACAAGTTCACACACATAGCTTCTTGTCTAGTTATGGCTCTTGTTGACTGTTGTAGTTTTCATTTCCTGTCACATTTGTTCCTGCTTTCTCATATTCCTGTGTGTAGCATTAACTCTGAGATATTGATGTTTCTTTTATGCAATTTTCTCAATATGATGCTCAATCTAATTGTCATAAATATTTAGTTTTAATCTTGATGTGCACTGTGTACTTTGCTCCTTTCCTGACTGGATCCGTTGATTTAGGCGATGATGAGGACTTTGCCCTACCTATTATGGCCCCTATGAGTTAGCAGGTGACACATCGAGGAGCCGGTTCCCACTTCGGAGACTACCTTTGAGGAGGAGTAGCCAGTTAGTTATTATTTTATTTTCCTTTCTGCACATACTCGGGTTTGTCCCCGATTTATCTTCTGGCTTATATTAACTGTGGTTTGGTTGTCACAGATTAAATATTATGAAATCTTAACATTCCTTTTTCCTGTGATTATTCTTTCATGTTCATTATTGTGGATGAGATAGATACTTATTGACACCCAGAAATGACCTAGACAGCGTACTACCGCCGACACTGCGGCGTAGGCTGGACGTGCCCACGCACTCGTGCCCGAACTTCCGGGTGCGGGTCGTGACATAAATAAAACTGTAGAAAGAAAATAATTGATTGATTTACTTCCAAGAGAAGGGGTACATATATATAGGAGGAGGCTAGCCTCCTTATTTTCTATCCGATGTGGGACTAAATAAGTCCCCCATAACTCAACACTCCCTCTCAAGATGGACGACAGATATCAATCATCCCCATCTTGTTACAAAAGGTATCAAACTCTCTAGGACCTAAACATTTAGTTAAACAATCAGCTAACTTCTCCGCTGATTTCACATAGCTCAAAGTCAAAACTTTTCTATTCAGCTGCTCCTTAATTAAGAACGAATCAATCTCCACATGTTTGGTGCGATCATGTTGAACTGGATTGTTTGCAATATCAATTACTGATTTGTTGTCACACCAAAGTTGCAGGAAGTCTCCTCTAAACAAACAAATCTCAGCAAACAAACTCTTCACCCACATCATCTCGCACAGACTAACTGCCATAGCCCTGTACTCGGCCTCAGCTATAGACCTAACTACTACATCTTGCTTCTTGCTGCGCCATGATACATGATTGCCTCCAACAAAAACACAGTAACCTGTAGTGGACCTGCGATCGTCCATACAACCCGTACAATCGGCATCACAGTAGCCTTCAACTCTTAGATGTCCAGAACTTCTGAACCATAACCCCTTTCCTGGACTTCCTTTAATATACCTGAGAATTCTACGAACTGCCTCCATATGCTGCTCTCTGGGATCATGCATATATCTACGCACCACACTCACGATATAAGTAATATTAGGTCTCGTATGACATAGATATATGAGCCGACCAACTAATCTTTGATATTGCTCCTTACTTACCGGATCACCACCCTCAGCACACAACTTGTGATTCTGCTTGATAGGAGTAGAAGCAACCCTGCATTCCTGTCTCTGAAAGAAGGTCCAGAGCGAACTTTTGCTGAGAAAGTACCATACCCTTTTGTGACCTTGTAATTTCAATTCCGATGAAGTACTTCAACTGTCCCAGATCCTTAACTTCAAATTACTCTCCAAGCCTTTTCTTCAGCCGTAGGATCTCCTCAGTATCGTCTCCAGTAATTACAATATCATCAACATAGACTGAAAGAACAGAGATACGAGTCTTGGAGTGCCTGTAAAACACAGTATGATCTCTATTGCACTGCCTATACCCCATACCACAGACTGCAAGCCTGAATCTATCACCATGCTCTCGGAGACTCTTTATCCCATACAAAGACTTCTTCAAATTGCATACATTTTTCGTTGCTTGTGAATTAGCAAAGCCTGGTGGAATCTCCATATACACCTCCTCCTGGAGATCCTCGTACAAAAAGGCGTTCTTGACATCTAGCTGATGTAGTTGCCAATTGAAGTTGGAGCAAAGGTCTCGTCATAGTCGATACCATAAGTTTGGCTATAGCCTTTAGCAACCAATCTGGCCTTGTACCTGTCAATCTTGTCCTCTGGAGTCTGCTTAACAGTATAAAGCCATTTACATCCAACAGCACGCTTCCCAGCTGGCAGTGGTACCAGCTCTCATGTGTCCTTCTTCTTCAAGGCCTGAAGTTCCTCCTGCATGGCACTCAACCACCTAGGATCTTGCTTAGCTACCTACCAGTTGTTAGGTACAAGCACTGAATCTAATGATGCAAGGAAGGACTTATATGCAGGTGGAGTGAATGCATATGAAATGTAATGTGCAATGTCAGTATCCCAACTGTCAAACTTAGCTGGAGGTTTTTCAGCATTGACTCTAAAAGTTCTATGAAGCAAACAGGAGGATTAGAAGTATCAGGGAAGAAATTGTTACAAGGTGACTCAGATGGAAGGGCAGAAAAAGGTCCTGGAAATGAGGGACTTGGAACATCAGCATTTGTGGGTACTAGCATAGGGACATCAGGAGGAAGCTCTTGCTGCTCCTGTTGTTGATGCTCATGCTCCCTATATACTCTCAGCTCCCCCTGACTGTCGGCTCCCCTTGAGACACCATCACTCCTCGGTGACTCAAAAGGACATGAAATCATACCAACCACGATGTCACTCTCATTCTTCCCCCCTCTACTAGCATCAATAGAGCCATCATCGAACAAGGAACTTAACTCCGTCTTCTCCCCATAAAATGGTTCAAACTCCTGGAAGGTCACGTCCATACTGACAAACAACCTTTTTTTAGTGGGACACCAACATTTGTATTCTTTCTGACTTTGTGAGTAGCCCACAAAGGTACATTTAACTGCTTGTGGATCCAGCTTGCTCACCATCATTTTGTGATCTCGCACAAAACATGTACAGTCAAACACTCTGGGAGGAACAATACAAACATTAGAGCCCAAGAGCATCTCACATGTTGTCTCCATCCCTAATACTCTTGACGGGATCATGTTGATTAGATAAGTTGTTGTCATAACAGCCTCACTCCACAAGAATTTTGGCACATTCATTGTCTGCATCAAAGAACGTGCCACTTCTAGTAGATGCATGTTCTTATGTTTAGCCACCCCATTCTGAGCACGAGTGTCTGGGCAAGTGGTTTGATGAAGAATTTTCAGACTAGAGATGAAATTAGAAAACTTCTTGTTGGTGTACTTGGTCCCATTACTTGTTCGAAGAATCTTCACATGTACTCCAAACTGGGTCTTCACATATGCCGAGAAGTCTTGAAAACATTTGTACACCTCATATTTCTGCTTCATCATGTAGATTCAGGTCATACGTGAGTAGCAATCAATGAAGGTAACAAACCATCTGAATCCACTGATAGAAGTAGTAGAACACGGTCCCCAAACATCAGAATGAACAAGTGCAAATGGCTCAAAACTTCGAAGACCAACCATTTTATAAGTAGAACGTGTATGCTTTCCAAGTTCACAAGCATTACGAAATAATATTTTTTTGTCTACTTTATTCATTATCTCACAAGCATTACAAATAACATTTTTTTGTCTACTTTATTCATTATCTCAGGTTCTAACTTATTCAACCTATCAAAAGATAAATGCCCCAATCTGCAGTGTTGGATCATTGCTTCTGTCTCTGGACCTCCACTAGTAGTAGCAGCAAGCATTGCAGCCTCCCGGTCCAAGTACCAAAGACCATCACGCCGGATGCCAGTCCCAAGCCTCTTCCCCGTGGCCTTCTCCTAGAAAGAACATATATCCCGATCAAAAAAAAAGTAAAATTCAATTGATCAATGAGAGAGCTAACAGAAAGTAAGTTGACCAGAAACGAAGGAACATGCAATACAGATGACAGGGTAACAAATGAAGTAAAATGGACCGAGCCAGTACCCCTGATGGGTTGGGATGTCCCATCAGCAGTCTGAACTATCTCGGGATGCATATGCTTGCTCGGATAATATAATGCAAACTCACTAGATGCACTTGCGATATGTCTAGATGCACCTGAGTCTATGATCCAACCAGTATTAGATTTAGTGGATGCAAGTGCCTGAACCGGAATGCCTTTGCCCATATGAGCATCGTAACCAGTAAAGTTACCAAGGTAGGTAGTGTTATCCATATCCTGAGTGGCCAGTCCCTTGATCTTAGAACTCTCAACCTGAAGCTTGAACTAACGTAGTTCCTCCAGCTCTATCATCTCAGCTCCAGTCATTTCGGTAGTGGCCTCCTCCGTCACAGCTAGTTGAGCAACTCTCCGGACTCAGCGTCCCCTGCCTCCTTGACCAGCACGTCCACATATGTCCTCTGTCTCCTCGGCCACGACCAGAATTGCGTGGTTGAGGGCAGTTGAAGCTGAGGTACCATTTCTTCCCGCAATTGTGGCACTCCCTGTCATCGCTGCTGGGAGCACTAGGAACCACCAATGCAGAACGGACAGTTGGTGATGTCTCGTCTTTCATCACCTTCTGTCAGATCTCTTGCTCCATCGATGCAACAACCTCATTCAGGGACGAGAAAGATGGCAGATGACACATTGCTGCCCTCCTAGCCTCAAACTGCGGGTTCAGACCCTTGAGAAAATGAGCCACACGCCTACACTCAAGGTACTATTTTTCAAGGAGAACATCTGCCGGATTTTGCAATGAGAGCGGATCATAGTAGTCCAAGTCCGCCCATAAGCGACGTAGCTCCACTGCATACTGGAGTACTATCTTCTCCCCCTGTATGGTAGCATCAATCTTCTCCTCAACTTTCATCATCGTCATGACACTCCCAGCTCCATAGTACATCACAGCCAATGTCGTCCAAACATCAACTGCACTGTAGATCGACTCCACCATCCCAGCTATGGATGGAGACACAGAAGTCAGCAGCCAAGAAACCACCAGAGAATTAAGGTGACTCCATGTGCTCCACTCAGCACTCGTCTTATCCTTTGGCTCAGTACACACTCCCTTCACATATTTTTCAAGTCCTTGGTCCGAAGGTTCAGCAGCGCCATCCTAGACCAACTTAGGTAGTTTCTCGTCCCCACATGTTTGATGTCATTGGGCAGCAATTATATCTTCCTTATCACCTGCGATGGTTCTGGTGCGGGAACGACTGCCCTACTGGATGAGGTCTCCTCTAATTTGGCCTGAAACACCCTGGACACCCCCTCCAGTATCTCTTTCAATTCCTGACTAGTCCCAGGTGTTCCCATCTCTACAGTTGCACATATAGACGAGGTCAAACGCAACTCAAACATGTTTCGTGCGCCTACATGCGATCACGACTTTCTCCATCTATTTGTACACCCCCAAATTCATGCGACATGAGAAATGCATGATGGATAGAACTTGCCGGAACAAGAGCTAGAAATAGAGATTTGTGCAAAACTTTCCAAAAAGTATGCTCTCTAATCTCAGAACCCATGTTGAGATCGAAATCAGAGAATCATACAAGAGTTCCTCTCTGATTATCCACGATCCAACGACGGGTTTGACGAGACACCCGCAGGCAAATCCGCAGGGAACGTCGACGACACCCGAGGGTGGGGGGACTTCCACACACAGAGGAAGACGCGGGGGGGGGGGGGGGGGGAATCGGGTGAGAGAGAATTTTCTTTGTTTTTTTGGAAATTTTTTTTTAAAAAGGATTCATAGCTTTGGCTCTGATACCATATATAGAGAAAATAATTGATTGATTTACTTCCAAAAGAGGGGGTACATCATATATATAGGAGGAGGCTAGCCTCCTTATTTTCTATCCGATGTGGGACTAAATAAGTCCCCCATAACTCAACAAAAACCCATCATAGTGGTCATACCAACTGGAAACTCATTGAGAAGGCAACAATTCTACATTGCCCCAAAATCAGGAAAGAGAGGTGTATAGATGATGCATAAGTTTTAGATAGGGTTTATACTCCTAATGATAAACGACAAGATGTCCTGTTCATGGGCTCCCCTAGCACCCATCCCCCCCCCCCCCCCCCCCCACAAACTATGGAGTTCAACACATGGGATGGACTCTAGGCTTCCAATTTAGGAACTCTTGGGCTACAGATTTATAAGCCATGATGGCCCACTTAGACCCAATAAGCAACTAGGTCTCACATGATGCAGTACCTCCAGGAGTTCCACCAGTCAATTAATGTGGACCACTGAGAGCTTCAGAAAACAAACATCGAGGATTGAATGTCTCAGCCAAACTGCTCCCAAAAGGTCCATCACCATTTTGAATGCTTACTACCTTCAGCTCAGGCTTTGGTTAGGCCCACCATTTTGAATGGTCAGGATAGGACCATTGGGTGTGGAAAGTGTTCTGACATCTCAAACCAAGTGTATGCCCTTGAGTTTAAGTGTTCTGACATCTCTTCACTCTGTGCCAAAGTGTTCTAACCCGAACTCTGTTCTTAAGCCTCCACATCTAAGAGCACATTGACGACATTGTGCCCAAGAATAAACAAATGTTGATGCTAATTACCTGGCCAACTTGGAGTTCACCAGGCAAAGATTTAGTATAACCTACAACTAGCATGGACAAAAGAGTTATCATAAAATTACCTCCTAACCAAGGTATGGCATTAATGCATATTTCTCTCGGCCTTCCTAAAACAATGCATCCTTTTACTGTTACTTAGCATGTGTTAATTCAGACCTGTCTCCTGTCTGTAACTTCCAGAGTTATTATAAGCATATCCACTAGCATTGCAGTAATTGTTCCTCTTGACTCGTTTCACATGGTGGAAGGATTTTCCTGCTACCCATAGATAAAATTTTCAATAAAACGTAAGTACCAAAGGAAAAGAAGCAGAAAAAATGTGACAACAAGTAGAGGAATTTACTCACAGCATGCTTCTCTTTATTATTTACTTCCAAGCATGAACAGGTGATGGGTATTTTCATCCCTTGATAATATGCCTGAAAAAGGTTAGGAGTAATCAGTAAAAAAAAAAAAATGGTTGTTGATCTCCGTCAGATGAATTGAAGCCAATGGACTATTCTTAGTCCTTAATACTATACATCTCACAGATGCATCACGAGGTATTGCGTTATAACATAGCGAAAGGTGAAGTTACCATCATCGGAAATTTAATTTAGTTTTTAGATGTAAGCCCCTCAAATCTTGCCCATTCAACATAAACACGACAAAGGAGACACCTATATTCATACAGATTATTCCTCATAAGCACCTGTGGTTAAGGACAGTAGCATACCACCGCTAAAGTTGAGGGATGACACTTTCTTGACCATTTTGTCCCTCACCCTTCCCTCCATCCTCCAACCCATCTATGGAAGAGCCCAAACCACCAACCTCGCCAACGTTTAGAGTGTGTTTGGTTGCAAACAAGTGATGAAAATGCCACTTCTTTATTGCACTTTCACCTCTTTTTATGTTTGGTTACAAGCAAGTAGAGCGTGAATCTCACTTTTTATTTATGACAAAGTTAAAGTAGGTCTTGTCCTCCTAAAAATGTGAATGTGACATCCTCTCTTTGAAGCTTGACGTGGGAAAAAAGTGAGATTAAATACGCTTTTATTTACCACCCACTATTCACCAAGGGGCGTGCACAAATCTACACTTCAAGCATGTTACTTAGATACTACCAAATGGGTAAAGTTAAAGAAGTTACTTTCAAGGGGCAAAACATTTGAAACCAAAAAAAATCTCTCTAAAAGTCACTTTTAAAATGGGCTTTTATAAAGTCACTTTTTTCAATTCACTCCACTTGCTTGCAACCAAACAAATCCTTAGGGGCTTATATCTAAAAAAACAATTCCATTTTCAATAGTGTACTTAGGCTGATGATTTTTAAGTTTTCTTGTGTAGAACTGCATTCATCTCTTATGTAATCTGATCAACACTGCACAATAATCTAGATAGCGCGCATCCAAAGGCCACCTCTTAAATTTCAGCATATCAAACATAAACAAGTAGGGCTTGTTATCTCTTCAACGCACATCTCTAGTACCTTCATTCGCTTGTCAGATAAACCATCTTAATCCTCCATGACAAGAATATTACAAATTAACCGAAGCTTCTTGTGTTATCTGTAACACAAAACTTTCCATCAATTACCTAGCCTAAATTATAAGCATCTCTCACATAAACTGATATATTGATATCCATTCACTAATCTATCCGTCCCAGAAGGCTTACCCAACTATCTTTGGACGATCATATTGATTTTAGCCAATATATAAGCACTCTGAATTTACTTTCCTGAAAACTGGCTTTGGTTCTCTGCTCCCAATTGTTCTATCAGAACTCTTCTATGTTGCATGGACATGGAAAATGGTGTCCGTATCATTTCCGCACCCATATGCGTATCTGTATTCATGCAGAATAGGGTTACTACTTTGTACCTATTTGAACATTTCACTCAGTATCCTGTATCTACATCGTGCCCTTGTCCATGTGTGTATTCGTGCAACATAGGTGTACTCCAAAGTATCAAGTCATAACATTCTCAACTGATATTTTAACTTTAAGTTCCAATTAAGTGTGCTGTTCACTAGGAAACAAGTTGTACTTAATTTGAACGAACGCTTCTCAGTTAGTAAACTTATTCTGAACTTGCTACAATTTCCGATTCATAGAGTATATAAATTTTACCTCAGTAATCTACTGCATACTTTTTCAAAGATGGGCAACCATATTGTACTTCATATGCTCTCTGCTAGACCACTTTTCAAACAGAACAAAGAAAAATGGAGGGCCATACAGTGAATATCAAGCACCAGTTCAACCAAGGGAAAAATCACCAGGAACGAGCAGTCATAGGAAATGGTTGATGTCGAGGAGGTATTGCTAAATCTGAAGAATATTTTAAAGAGGATCAAATTATTTGACAAAATAAGACCTCATATTAACAAATAGTATCCTTGATTTAATTAGATCATGGGTACTTCTATTCCGGAACTTGAAAAATTCCAGCAATTATAAATGGAAAAAACCTGCAACTATCTTAGGGCACATACTATCAATTCAGGTCTCCATTCATTTGTAGTAGGCTATGCAGTATACATGATATATAACAGGAAATTGCTTCTCAACATACTCTGTTGCAACCAAACCTGACAATTGCCATGTGCCTTAAACCTAGTTACCTTTATACACCGTGTCATACCATCCAATAACATAGCATCAAGAAGATCACAAGTTCCCTGCCTCCCCCTCCCCTTTTTCAACCTATAGAAAGCCAAAAAAAATGGAATTATTTAGTGCCATAGGCCCAGAGTCCAGGAGTCCAACTCAAGACAGTATATGAAGCTTCCAATCTATTCACCCCACTCACTCAATCCCACACCTTTGCAGATGTTGACAACAAAGGGCTAAACCTCCAAGAACATTTCAAAAAGGATTTACTTCTTGAACAAATAAAGTACTCAAATCAACAACAGAAATATTATCCTTTCAATTGGATCATGAACATTTCTCCACAGATCAACTTGACAACTTCCAGCAACTATTATTAGAAAAATCTGCAAGTATCTTAGGGCCCATACTATCGCTTCAGGTACCCTAACACAATAATAGGCTACTCAATAGTCAGTACGCATGATATGTAACATGAAATTGCTTCTTAGCATACTGTCCTGCAGCCAAACCTGCAAATTGCTACGTGCCTTAAATATAATTACCCTTATTGATTGTGCCAAACCTCCTGTAGCCAGGCGTGCTAATTGCTGTGTGCCTGAAACCAAATTATCCTTGTAGATTGTGCCATGCCATCTAACAACATAGCATTAAGAAGCCACTACAAGTTCCCTATCCCACCCACTTCCTCCCCCACACCTGTACTTCCGCAAGAAAGCAAAAGTGGAGTTTTTGTTGCAATAGGCCCCAAGTCATGTTACACAAGTATGGACACGATATGGATACGGAACACGGACATTTTCAGACATGTATACCCCTAATGTTGCACGAATATTGACATTATATGGATATAGACGCCATTTTACGTGTCCATGCAACATAAGCCCCAAACTGAGGAGTCTAAATCAAGATAGTATATACCTTAGAAGCCAGAAGCGGGAGCGGGGACGGAAGCGAGAGCAGGGGCGGGGAAGCGCGACTACTTAGAAGATTCTAAATTTGGGAGTGTGATGGGAGCGTGCGCTAATAAATTTTTAATGTTTATTTGTTATCAAAACTTATAAATATCTTAAAATTTATTAGAATTTATAAAGTTCATTTCAAAGTTACATAGATATCTTTCGCATGTTAATTTTTTATGACGTCAAAGTAAGAAATCTTTAGTTTCTTGGTACTTTGATAAATGTGTATAGAAAATATTCCAATTTCTCTCACAAAATTTATGTCATCTTCTAAAATTATGGTCATATCATGGAAAGCGATCATTTCGTCGAGGAAACGAGCTTCCGTCCCAGGAGAAACGAAGCTCCCGTCATCGGGGAAACGAACTCCAAACGAGCTCCCAAGTAAGAAACGCTGAATCGAAGGTTCTTACTGAGATTCGTTGACCTCATAGGAGTTTTTGGCTTCTAAGGTATATACAGCTTACAATCTGTTCCTCCCAACCACCCAATCCCAACACTCTGTGTAAAGGAAGAAATGAACAATTTTCTTTCCTAGGTCATTTGCCACAGATTTAAAATAACTACTACTACTACCTCGTTTATCGAAATATGAGAATATAAAAGTAGCCCTCTGCCTCTCAGACAAGATGTATTCGCATACATGTGTGCTTCCACCTGCACATACATGACTACAACTTCCAAGAAAAAACAAACAAAATAGACAAATGAAATTATGACAGTTTTGCTTAAGGGTGAGCATTATTCGGTTTTGGACCGAAAACCGAACCGAATCGAATAAGAGATTCGTTTCGGTTTTAAAAAAAATCAGTTCTGTTTTTAAAAAAATCAGTTCGGTTTTTAAAAAAATCGGTTCGGTTTCGGTTTTGAAAATACTAAATTTTCTTATTCGGTTTTGAGTTTCGGTCCAAACCCGAATAAGAAAATTTAGTTACTATATATATATATATATATATATATATATATATATATATATATATATATATATATATATATATATATATATATAGGCATATACTAAATATATATATAGGTATATATTATAGGTATATACTAAATATATCTAGGTATATTTAGTTACTATATATATTAACAAAAAAAAGCAAATAAACCAAAAAATCGAATAAACCGAAAACCGAACCGATTTAATTCGGTTCGGTTCGGTTGGGTTATGGGCCATTTCGGTTCGGTTTCGGTTTCGGTTTTGCTTATTCGATTTTCGGTCCAATTCGGTGGTTATTCGGTTCGGTTTGAACCGAATTAACCGAATGCTCACCCCTAGTTTTGCTCGATGCTAACAAATCCTTTAAATAGCTAGCTATGAGGCTCACTGGGTGCTCTTTAGAGCAGAGCCCTTGAAATTTGTTATGTAACATATGGGTTGAAGCTCAAACAAATAAATTTCACGTTACTTGAATAAAAAAGATTCCGCTTTTGTGTTTATATTGCACCCTAAAGCAGCTAACTAGCTAGCTATATAATCTAAAGTGTGTACTACACAATCAGGACATAGTTCTATATTAAATTTATTGGTTTCCATGTGATCAAACCCAAAACTGAGAGAACAAAACCAGGCTCAGTACAGAAAGCAAACATCAGATTAACGATCGAAACCCACATACTGACTAGTAACAAGATCAGATCATCAATTGTCAATCACAACCTATATTTATCATGAACTTAATCATTGATAAACTTCTTTAACAAGTTACTTCTGGTCTCCTCTCCCCTGTCACTTTAAAGAACAACCAACCCAACAAAGCACCCGCCACAAACATAAGCACCTGACATAAAGCAGAAAACCATAACGAAATAGTGGTTTTAAAATCTTCTGTGTATGAGAACTTCAAGTTATCATTGAATGAACCTTCAGCTTAACTGCATGGATACTCCAAAGAACTGTATGCGTCTATATCTGTGAGTGATACATGTCCAACATGATACTTCCTCACACACAATGGAGATGGTCTGCTGATGTCTAGGTTCCATAACATGATTATAAGGTGATTTGGCGCCGAGCTCTTGCCAAAAAAATAAAATCAAGATATGAGACCAACATCGCACATGTAGCTAGGGACGGAACTACAGCATCCCACCACCCCAACCCCCAACCCCACCACCCACACACACACATACCACAACCACCACCACCCAGTCAGTTACGGGACATGGATTCAACACCTATGTTGGTGTATCCTAGGGTATTTCGGAGTGCATGTGCCATGTCCGACACAATGTCACACGGAAACATAATGAATTTTAGAGTGTACATGCTTCCTAAACCAATTCTGTTGATATGGTATGTTGGGTGTCATATTTAAGTATAGTATAAGCACATGGGAATATCCTGAGGACATATTTGGGATGCCAGAATATGTCACAGGATATTCCATTATGAGATTATTGTCATAATGATTGAGATCATTGTATTAATGACTGTAAGGCTATATAATGCCAATGAGACAATCAATAAAATAATCAACTAATTTCAACATGGTATCAGAGCCAAGTTTCCACAAACCCTAGCCGTCACCAAGCTTCCACAAACCCACAGGAGGATTTCCTAGATCTCCTCCACCGAACTCTTGACGTGGTCGTGGTCGAGGGGGTAGACGAGGCGACGAGGAGGTTATCGGGCGAACCTCCTGATATCAGAAGGGAACGGAGAAGCTGATGGCACCTTTACTGTGGAGGACCAGGCACTGGGAGACATGAGGAGTAGAACAGAGGAGGCGTCCACCTCATTCTTTGTTAGGGACAACGCTGCCATGTATGACCATCCATCAGAAGGTACTGACGAATCACTTGCCCTTGCGTCTATCTCTTCCCTTAAATCATCAGACTGGATTGTCGACTCGGGAGCATCTCGGCATGTGACGGGGAATGCTAGTGAGTTTTCTTCCTACACTCACCTAGCATCAGCAGACAGCATTCAGACAGCTGATGGCACTTTCCAGCCAGTGGTCGGTAAGGGTACTGTTAATTGTACAGGTTCAGTAAGATTATCCAATGTTTTACATGTTCCATCCTTTCCAATCAGTATCTTGTCCATTAGTTCTATAATCCTCCAACTTAAATGCATTGTTTCTTTTGATATTCCTAAGGTGACCTTCCAGGAGAAAGGGACAAGACGAAGACTTGGGACTGGCATTTGGCATGAGGGACTGTGGTACCTAGATCGAGAAGGACTGGACTCAGTATTGGTATCTATGGCAGAGAAGGCTGGCATGGAAGGACTGCAGCAGAGGACTGAGGATACCTTAATACTCCATCATCGGAGGATGGGACATTCTTCCTTTGATACTCTAAGTAAGTTGTATCCAGAGATTTATGCAAAAACAAATAAAGAGAAATTAATATGTGATGCGTGCGAGTTAGAAAAACTTACTAGGAGCTCATATGTTGGCACGGGTCATAGGAACACTTTTGCTTTTGAGGTAGTACATTCTGATGTCTGGGGTCCATGTGCTATTAACACTATGAATGGTTATAAGTACTTTGTTTCTTTCATTGCGTGTGCCTCTCGTGTTACCTGGTTATATTTGATGAAAAATAAGAATGATGTACCGGCTTGTTTTCGGGATTTCCATAAGCATGTCCAGACTCAGTACAAAGCAGTTGTGAAGGTACTGAGGTCTGACAATGGAACGGAGTATACCAACAGGACGCTTGCAGAATACTTGTCAGCACACGGAATACAGCATCAGACCACCTGTGCATACACACCAGCACAAAATGGAGTTGCAGAAAGAAAAAACAGACACCTTCTGGAGGTCGCAAGAAGTATGATGATCGACATGAATGTCCCACAGAGTCTGTGGGGGCATGCAGTGTTGACAGCAGCTCAACTCATCAACAGGATGCCCTCGAAGGTCCTCGGATGGAAGTCCCCATGTGAGGTATTGCAAGGCAATAATAGTAGGATACTTCCACTGAAGGTGTTTGGGTGTGTGTGTTTTGTGAAGGACAACAGGCCATCCGTTGGAAAACTTGACCCTAGAGCGGTCAAATGCATCTTCGTAGGCTACTCGGCGACCCAGAAAGGGTATGTGTGCTGGAGTCCAGTAGAGAAGAAGAAGTTTGTCAGTATAGATGTCCACTTTCGGGAGCATGAGCCATACTACCACCAGGACGGAACTTCACACAACACGCCTAATACTGCCAGTATTAGGCGAGAGGGGGAGATGGAGAACTTGGTGGTAACCGATTTAGAAGTTTGGCATGGAGGCACGGAGAAGGGACAAGAAGGTGAAGGTGTTAGGCCTACGGCTCAGGGAGAGTTACTTACCTAAAGCAGGAGAGAGAAGCAAACTGCAGGACCAGTACCGACAGTCCCAGTGCCAAGTCCCTTGCCTGCGTTCGTCCCAACTCCTGAGGCACCGACACCAACCCCCCTTCAGGTGATACCCCCTCCTTCACAAGATATCATTCCTCCTACTTCTACTCCTCCCACACCACTATCTGTACGGAGGACCACTCGTAGCAATGCAGGAAATCTTCCAAACAGATATGGTTGGGTTATTGCTCAGTTTGTTTCTTATGACCATATCCCTTCTTCTCATGGAGCATTTATAGCATCTTTGGATAGTATTATTGTACCTAACAATTGGCAGGTTGCCAAGAACGATCCAAAGTGGAAAGCGGCAATGCACGAGGAGTTGGGAGCTCTGGAGAAGAACCACACTTTGGAGCTTGTGAGACTGCCAGAGGGAAAAAGAGCAGTTGGATGCAAGTGGGTCTTTACCGTGAAGCAGAACCCAGATGGACAGGTTGAGCGCTACAAAGCTCGACTAGTAGCCAAAGGATACAGTCAGACGTACGGCATCGACTATGACGAGACCTTTGCACCAGTTGCAAAGATGAGCACTGTCAGGACTCTGATTTCTCTGGCAGCGAATGGTGGATGGAAGCTACACCAACTGGATGTGAAGAATGCGTTTCTTCACGGAGATCTAGTGGAGGAGGTGTACATGGAGATACCACCAGGATTTGGCACCAATCAGACAGTAGGCAAGGTCTGCAGGTTGAAGAAGTCCCTCTATGGACTGAAGCAGTCTCCTCGAGCGTGGTTTGACAGATTCAGAAGGACGATAATAGGGATGTGATATCAGCAGATCAATGTTGATCATACTGTGTTCTTCCGTCGGAGTGGAGGCCACATCACCATGCTTGCGGTGTATGTGGACGATATGATTATCACAGGAGATGATGAACAGGAGATCGCCCAACTCAAAGGAAAGCTTGGCAAGGAATTCGAGGTGAAGGATCTCGGCCTTCTTCGGTACTTCCTTGGGATTGAGATTGCTCGAGAAGCAGAGGGGATTGTTCTCTCTCAAAGGAAGTATGCACTGGATCTTCTCACAGAAACTGAGATGTTGAGGTGCAAACCTGCAGCGACACCAATAGATCAGAGGTTCAAGATTGATGCTGAGGCTGGAGAACCAGTTGATCGGGACAGATACCAGAGACTGGTTGGCAAGTTGATCTATTTGAGCCACACACGTCCTGATATCTGCTTTGCAGTGTGTGGTGAGCCGCTACATGCATGACCCACTGAAGGGTCATATGGATGCAGTGTACCAGATTCTGAGGTACTTGAAAGGTGCTCCCGGGAAGGGACTAATATTCAGGAAGAACAATCACGTGAGCATCGAGGGCTACTGTGATTCTGACTAGGCTAGTTGTGCTGATGACAGGAGGTCTACCTCGGGATATTACATATTTGTAGGAGGTAACTTGGTCTCCTGGAGGAGTAAGAAGCAGTCTGTGGTGGCCAGATCGACAGCTGAAGCAAAGTACAGAGCTATGGCCTTGGGAGTTGCAGAGCTGCTATGGTTGAAGAATATGCTGGTGGAGCTGAAACTGAATCAAGGAGCCAAGATGAAGCTGTGGTGTGACAATCAGTCAGCTATTAGTATCGCCAACAATCCAGTACAGCATGACAGGACCAAACACAACGAGATTGATAGATTCTTCATCAAAGAGAAGTTGGATAGTGGATCACTGGAGCTTGGCCATGTTCCAACCAGGGATCAAGTAGCAGATGGACTAACCAAGGGACTCGCCTCAGTGAGCATGATTAGAGGATGTGACAAGATGGGCTTAGTGAATATCTTTCACCCATCTTGAGGGGGAGTGTTGATATGGTATGTTGGGTGTCATATTTAAGTATAGTATAAGCACATGGGAATATCCTGAGGACATATTTGGGATGCCAGAATATGTCACAGGATATTCCATTATGAGATTATTGTCATAATGATTGAGATCATTGTATTAATGACTGTAAGGCTATATAATGCCAATGAGACAATCAATAAAATAATCAACTAATTTCAACAAATTCCCTCTCCAAAATCTATACAACATGTTAGCTCGGAAACCGCATAGGCCATCGAACAATACTAAACTTCAGCAGAAGAGAGGGCAACAAGTCTTTTTCTTGCTCCACCAAGTAACAAGATTTTCTCTAAAAAATGTGCAGAAACCAGTCGTCGACAGACTATCATCAACCGAACCCTTATAATCAGCATATGCATAAGTAGTCAGTCAGAGAGGAGGAAGGTCGGTAGATACGACCATGACCATGAGATTTTTTAAGGTAACGAAGTATGTTCTCAACAGCGTGAAGAGGAGACGTCTTGGGATACTGCATATACTGGCTAACGGTGCTCACAGCACATGAAATGTCTAGACGAGTGACGGTCAGATATATCAACTTCCTACAAGACTGACAACAGTAATCATGATTAGGCAATAGTGAGTCTGTTGCAGAACCAAGAGAAGAGAGCTTAAAATTTGCATCCATAAGGATATCAGCTGGCTCACCTCAAATAGCCAGAATCATGCAGAAAATTCATATAAATACTTCCAGCGAGACAGAACAAGAGAACCACCATCCCAAGCAACCTCGATTCCCAAAAAAGTAATAAAGGAAGCCAAGATCTTTGGTCCGGATATGAGAAGACAATTAAGTTTTAATAATAGAAATACAAGAAATATCATTAATGATATCATCAACATAGCCCAAAAGAATCATTGTCCACTATTGATTACGGTGAGTAAAAAAGAAGAATTAGTAGTACTTCGAGTAAAATCAATCTTCTGAACTACTTGACTGAACTTGTCGAACCAAGGACGAGAAGACTACCTGAGACTATAGATGGACCGAAGATGACAAACAAGAAACTCCCCCACAGTCTCATAACTAGGAGGCTGCTACATATTATGTATCTCAACTAAATCATCATTCAGAAACATTCTCAATATCTAGCTGATATAAAAATAAAGGCCATCTACGATGCACCGCAAGAGAGATCAACATACGAACAAAGTTAAGTTTAGCAACATGAGATAAAGTCTACTCAAAATCAATTCCATATTGCTAAGTAAAGCCTAATGTAACAAGGCATGTCTTCAAGCACTCAACTGAACCATGTGGATTATGCTTAACTGTAAATATCTAATGGCAACTAACACGAGAATGATCATATGGTAGGTAAACCAAATCAAGTACAAGGCACGACATCCTAGATGCTGAAGGAACTCCTATACAGAAGGTATAAAATTAGAAGAAAGAGAACAAACAAACTTATGTGTCAGAGGAGCTAGACAATGATAAAAAATAAATTTACCAATATGATGCATATTACAAATAAGTTGCTTCTTACGAAGAGCAATGAGAAGATCATCTATAGTAGGTACAACATCATTAGAGACAGATAGTAATGCAGTATCATAATAGGACTTGTGTTCATGGTCATGGGTAGGTGGCAGGGGTAGTGCAGTGCATGAAGTGGTATTGGAAAAGGAGTGGATGGTGCAATGTGAATAGATGGTACACCGACGAAAACAAATAAACGTGGAGTATATGATGGTGGTGGAGCAGTGGGTGGAAGGGGGAAGAAAAGTTGATTCTCAAGGAATGTAACATGAGTTAGAAGTAACAAACTTCCGGTCAGAAGGAAAAAATCAAACATAGCACTTCTTAGTAAGAGAATATCCTACAAAGATAAACTTGGCAGCACGGGGAGCTAACTTATCAATAGTCGGTCTAAGATGGTTAACAAAACATGTACAACTGAATCACAATGGAGAAATGAGATTTGTGACCCAGAATCGCGTAGATATAAGATTAGAATCGCGTAGATATATGATTAATGATATGACAAGTAGTAGTAATACCAAAGTTCTAATAAACCTTATGAACATTCATATGAATAAGTAATGAGCGTGCAACCTCAAGAAGTTGGGGGTTTTATGTTTCATCGTGTCATTTTGTTGCTGTATTTGGGGAGCAATTTTGATGAATGATGCAATGATAAGCACTAGTATCTTGAAACTCACTTCTAATGTATTCAAGAGCATAATCTGTTTAAACGGTTTTAATCATAGTAGAAAAGTATGTGCGAGTCTGACCAAAAAGAATTGTGGATTACTTGTAGGATTTCATAGCGATCACGAAGATATCATCACGTCAGAATGATTATCAATAAATGTGGAAAATTGGCGAAATCGTATCAGACGTCGTTTTGTAAGGCCCCTAAATATTAGTATACAAAAGAGAACGGAGGATAAATTCTAGAAAGGCAGACGATAACATAGAGCGATATTGTTTGCCAAAATGCATGCCTCACAAGAGAACTCAGAGAAGAGAAATCAGGGATCCCTTTACTAAGAATAAATAAGGGTGCATGCCCAAGTTGTTGTCAGCCGACAGCGAAACAAACAGGAGAATAGGTGGTAGAATATCAAGGAAATATAATCCATTGGCATCTCTACCTCTGCCAAGAATTCTACGTCTAAAGACCCTGAGTCACAGATAAAGGAGAGAAGGTAATGGAGCACTTATGATCTCTGGTGACAACTAACCAAACAAGATTGAAGTGTGAAACATGAACCTTAAGCACTGAATAAAGATGAAGAGTAGGCATAAGAGACAGTCCCTGATCCGACAACTTTAGTTTTTCCATTAACCACAATGATAGACTTGGTAAACGTAACATCTGTAAAATATACGGTTGTGGAGTAACATGATTGGTCGTACCGGAATAAACAATCCATGAAGATGCATCAGTCAAATATGATATATCAGATGCAGAAGCAAAAGAGATGTAAAAAGTGCTATAAGAAATCATGTAACCAAGACTTTGCATCTCTCGTGGTGGAAAATAATCAAGAGGCGAAGACGAGAAAGAAAACGATGCAAAAATAAAATTTTGAAGTCGTTGCATCTCCAATGGTGAGAAATAATCGAAAATCATAGACAAGAATAACGAAGGACCCAAGACAAAGGGGGTCTAATACACACTTCCCCGCAACCATGAACTGGGGCTAGAGTAGTGGACATACGTTATACGAAACAATCAATCACCAAAGTAGTAGACTAATTGAGCAAAGCCAAAGTAGTAAAGAAAACCCAAAACCAATTTGTTAACGAATATCCAAAAAGAAGTGCTTAATATCCAATCGCTAATCGACTGTCTGAATAGAAGAAGAATCATTAGCCAGAAGTATACACAAAGCAAGAAATCGCTAAAGTACTGAAAGAGCCAAAAGAAGAAATCCTCAAATCTGATCATTGGACAATAACCATACTCAAATAGCATGCCAAAAACGAACTCCACAAAGAAATGTTGAAAGAAGCTCCGAAAGCCCAAGTCCACATTTGTCACAACAAAAACTAACATACTACTAACACCCATCATCAATATCTCACGAGTTGGACATAAAATGTCACGAAGATGATCAATATCTCATAAAATATCGCGAATTAGATCAATTCTTGAACAATATCGAGATTAAAGGGATACTGCTACAAAATCTCATGAGAAATAGCAGATTTATCGAGAGTTGAATATCATGAGAAGTCGGGAGATGAAGAAAAACTATAGTCAGAAACTGAGTGGGGAAAAATCTTGCAGTATCTAGAAGCTTTCTTGCAATAAATCACGATTTCTCGCAATTGGAAGCTTCAAGCAGAAGCCCTCGTCAATGATGATCACTCGTTGGAGTCGTCAGCCGGCAGGAATCATCGGGAACCATTGTCAATAGTCAGAGCAGTCTCTGAGAAGGTCGACAGGTCTGAACCTGATGCGACTCGTCGTCATCGATGGTCGGAGCAACCTCGAATCTGGATCTGGACGACCTTGAGGTAGACCTCCTTGTGGTCGTGGTTGACGAGATAAGTACACAGGGTCAGGGTTTGTTGGCGACGAGATTCATGAAGCAGTGTCTACCTGAGGTGGAGATAGCGGCAGGAAAAAATAGGGTTAGGGTTTGGTGGATGGAAAAGAAGAGAAGGATTTAGGAAAATTCGGGTTAGGGTTTGGTGAATGGTGAAGAAAAGGGTAATTGTGGAAAAATTAGGGTTAGGGTTTGGTGAAAGGGGAAGAAGAGGGTGGCTGTAGGAAAAATAGGGTCAGGGTTTTGGGTGTGGCGACGATGGCTAGGGTTTTAAAAAATTTGGGAAGGTAGCAGATCTAGCTCCAAGGAAGGAACCATATTCTAATACCATGTTGAGAACTTGGCTGAACTTAATTTACTTAAGTTAACTCAATAAAGTGTTGGAGAATACATATTTATAGGCAAGGGTGTGCTCCCCTTATGTTTCTTTCAATGTGAGACTGAAATTAAGACCAAAACTAGAAAGGCTCTAGGCCAGACAATGAACATGAAGTAATTATCTTCTATAAATATGTACCTTATATATTAAGTTTTAATAATACAGAAAATGTAATACATAGCAATCATAATTACCTTACTTGAAAGCATTAAATGCAATGTAAGAAATAGAAATTTCAAGCATTTCACCATTTCCCTTCCTTAAAGCATTAAATGTAATAAATATAAATTGTAATACATCACAATTATAACTTACATTACTTGCATTGCATGTAATATTAATTGTTTTATTTATTTATGCATTGCAGGTAACAATATACCTAAAAGGAGGCTCTGCAAGTTGGGTGTAGACAGGCGTTTGCCACTATAGCCTGATCTGGAAGACAAGGTTAACGGCAGCATCTTGCTCTGCAATCAAGTTCAAGGGATTGAGAATCTTGACATAAGAAAAATATTTTTCTAAAACACTTGTAATGTAATGTTCTGTATAAAATGTATAACATATACTGTTAAAACAAGCATACCTAGTGTCGGACAGTGGTCGACATGCACTCAGAGAATTTGACGATTGAAGCTGAATCGGGATAGCGGCAGTCACCAATGGGAGATTACCACCGTTGGAGGGTTGCTTGCCTTGACAGCTGACCGCCACCAATCAGAGGAGACTGTCACAGCTCGAGGGAGAGAGAACATGGTGGGTTTTCTCGATTCCAACATCCTCTCAAGAGAGAGAGGAGAGAATTGAGGTAGGTAGGCTTTGAGTTGCAAGTTAAGGGGGACAATTCTATAACATGACACCCATTAAAAGATTTAAGTTTATATTGTCGACAATCCAACGTGGCGAATCAGACGACATGTCAGGAACGTCTGATAAGTTGGTCAATATGTTTTAAAACGATAAAACCAATAAATTTTGCTAATAGCTGTCCCTTTATTCCCTGAACCGACATCTCAACTGACATTTAAAACATTGCCTAATTCAACTGCATGTTGTTACCTATGCATCCGCATTAAGAACCACACTTCTTATTAAGAACCAGCTGGCAATAGCTTCCGGAGGCGACTAGACAATCATCTACATAGAAGCCAGTAACTAGATAATTGTCTATATATTTTGCATGAGGTGTGTGGATGTTTATGAGTCAAATTAAAACTAGCCAAATCTTAAGTCCGTCGCCATCAGAATGTTGTTAAGCATGAAACTTCAAAAGCTATGTTATGACACAGGGAAATGATGCCTGTATCTGGATAATGTCCATACCCACCCATGTACGTATCATGCAACATAAGACTACTTATTGTACCTAATGTTAAATGTCCTAATCCCGTATTTATCATGTCCTTATGAGTGTATGTGTTCATGCCAAGGTAGACAAAGGCGCAAGGCACACTTGAGGCGCAAAAGGTCTATATCGTCCGAGCCACAAGTCACATTTAAGGCGTGAGCCCGAGCGAAGCGACGTGTAAATATAAAAATTAATAAAAATATACATAAATAAATTAGTAATGTAAGAAATAAAACTAAATAACATATTAAAACCAACAAAAATATGTTAAAACATAACCAATTGAACTAACAGAGCGGCAGTAGCAGTCGATATAACTAACAAGAGTTTGTTTTATACCTACCATGCTTTTAGTAAAATTTAGTTTTTCTAGTTCAAATGTAACAAACTACTTGTATGAGGTAAGGATTATCTCCATGCCTCAAAGTTTTTTGTATAAATAAAAAAAATCATAAGGCGGACATTTTCTTGGTTGCGCCTTGCAGAAATGCGCACCTAAGGCGCTCCTTGTGTGCGCCTGGATAAAGCGCCTTGCCTAGTAAGGTGTGAGGCACAACTGCTACGTCTTTCTGCGAGCCGCACCTTTGACTACCATGGTTCATGCAACATAGTTCAAAGCCGATTGCTATCAATGAGAAGGTCATCAACAATTACTTCTTTGGAAATTAAGACCGAAGGGGGCAAAACTAGATGAAAGGGAGGGGAGGGGAGGGGAGGGGATGAGAAGAAAATGGTTGTCAGAAACATAGGATCAAGAGGATAATTGAACATTTGAAGGAAGAGTAGGCGAGTATGTATGGAAGCTGGTGACTTGGACCCAAGAAAAGAAAGTCAAGGGTCCAGGTGTACGCACTTATCCAACAGAGGAATCTTCAAAAGACGAGACATGGTGAAGCAGCAAAATTTGACAAATTTGTATAGTTTGCACTATCGCCCGATACCCATTCGATATGGATACCGATACGGTTTGGCATGTCACTATCTGATACCAACTAATACCAATACCGACGTCGGAGGGTCTCTTTCAATGAATTCGGCAAAGAAGACGAAAAAGACCAATCAGCAAGGGTGTAAAGGTATAGTAAGGTTGTAAAAGCATATAAAATAAAAGACCTCTCATGCACTACAAAAAACCTATCTTTTCCCTCTCTTTCCCTCTAACAGCATACAAGGTTTTCTATGGTAGTTTCTAGTCAACTGAACCAAAAGAATAGACCTCTCATGCACTTTCTAGTCATCCAAAATAGTTCTAGATTTCAATTAACAATTCATTAGTCATAACATTCATAACTTACATGATCTAGTTTTACGAAACTAACGATTACAAAATCCAAATGTACAATAGCCTAAACATATTAGTTTTAGTGTCTCCGTGTAAGGACATCACCTGTCCCGTCTCCCCCATTCATCAATTAAGGACATCAAACTCCCAAATTTTCAAGCTCCATCAGGTTCAGCTTTCATGACCAAACTAGGTAGTTGGTGAACTGGTCTCCCAAAAAGCCTCATATATCAAATATCACCAAACATATTAAAGAATCCTAACAATGATGCATAAAGTGTAACATCATGCATTTATATAAATTCATCTCCAAAATAATGGTTCCATAGTATGGTAAAGCACACAATAAGCGACACAGAAAGAAGCATGCAATCGAACCAATTATATATCTGAGGGGAAAAAAATTATCCACCACTCGAATTCTGAATCGGACATCAATATAACTTCTTACAACCTAGTGACAATCACAAAATTTAATAGTGAAATCAGAATGAGGAATTTACATCAAATCGACATTTACCCAATTTTACAAGCACCCAGCGAAGACAGGAGAACGTACAAGCGATCAAATAAGAGGGCGCCGCAAAAGCTAGACAACATCTATCAAAGTCACCACCAAATAATCCAAATGCCTACTTCCGCCAAAACGAAGCCATCAATGTGGGCAGATCGACACTGAAGAAAAAACCAGTCAACCACCACCAAAGATCTCTTTTTATCCCAACTTCAGATCAAAATGTACCATCTTGAGGAAACCCGATCCCAACTAAACAGAAGCAAATCTTTCATTTCCACCCTCTCCAAGCGAACTCTCAATAATCCAACAATCGTTCACTTCCACCACCACCACAAGAATACAATCCAAACAGCGATTCCTCGACTTCCCACCGAAAAAAAGGGGGCATCTTTCCGGCTCTCCTCAAACCCTAACCCCGAAATCAACGACAAATATCAAGAAGCAGTAGTGGACGGAAGCCCGGAAAACCCCTCCCTCAGCTGGATCCTCTTATAGACGAGAAAACCGGCGAAGACCACCTGCATCAGAAGCGCGACGCCGGCGAAGACGAGCCCCATCTTCCTCCCGAACTCCCTGGTCGGGCCGGCGGAGGAGGATTTCCTCGGCGGGGGGTGGCGGTGGGGCTTCGCGCACTCGATCGGGTCGGAGGGGCACGAGTGGCGGACGGATCCCTCCGGCGGAGGCGGGCGGAGGTGGAGGCCGGTGGGATCCGACATTGTGTGCTTCGGAAGGGGTCGGGATGGAGACGGGGACGGAGACGGGAACGGGGACGGGGAAGGGGGGAGGGAGGACGCTACGTGGAAGGAGAGGAACGCTAGGGTTAGGGTTAGGGCTGGGGATCTGGGCTTCATGGTGGGGGAAATTAGGATTAGGGTTTCTTCCGATGGTAGTCCGGCGAATGGAAATTATGGGGATGCATCATATCATGGAAGAGGAGAGAGAGAGATCTGGGGACGATGGGTCGAGTCTAATTTTAAGCATGGACTTGGTCTATGTATGCAATGCTATAGCTGTCTCATTGGTGCAATAATGCCATTTTACAACCAAAGGTTTGCAACGTTCTTACAACCTCTCCCCCAACCCCTTACACATGGGTCCCACCAAAGCTTGTAAACCAATAGTGTACTCTTAATGTTGATTATAGTTTACGGTTATGCTATGACTACAACCAAATGCCTACAACTCTCTTACAACCATCACGTGGCGGCCGTCCATTGGAGGAGGGGGAGAGATGGGATCCGGTGGCTGTCGGAGTGGTCACCACGTGGTAATCGTTTATTGGAGGAGAGGTGGAACCGGATGTGCCCCACATAGCAGGAGGGTGAGGGGACTGTAAGAAGGTTGTAAGCATTTGGTAGTAAACTTAACATTATTGTATAGTTTATTGGTGGATTGGGTTTGATGGGACTTAGTGGACTCTTAATGTTGATTAATATTTGGCAAATTTGGGAACCATTGGATTTATTTAATAACCTCATTTGTGTTTTTGTTTCATTAAACGAACTTCTTCTATTTTGAAAATAATTATATGAATCTCACTTCTACTTTATATCGTAAGGATGGTTAGTGTAATAACCTTTTACTTAAAATATAAAAAAATCATTATCCAAATGGAGTCTGAGGAATGTCGTAGTTATCGTTTTGGTGTGTAGAAGCATAAAAATACTACAGGCCGCATAAAGCTCATGCCGCATAAAACATGATAGATGCGGCCAGACCGAAGCCGCATAATAGCCTTCATGCGGCCTGAACAATTAAGTCGTAAAGAAGCCACATGCGGCCTGATCAACCAAGTCGCAGTGAAGTAGCATAGTATACTATATGCGGCATGAACGACCACAGAGCAGGGCGTCGCATAAAAACCCCTGGCACATATCTCCATGTCTTTCAGAAGCTCTGACACCTCACTCGTCACCCTGAGATGCTTCGGAATCTGTGCAGACGATGACTCAGAAAAGGACAACTAGTCACATCAGTGCATTAATTGTCTCGACAGATGGACCATGCCACGTGTCCTACGCATGCGGCTTCAAGACCCATGCGGCTTCGACATCCTGCGGCCCGAGTGTCCACCTGACCAAGGCTAAAAAAGAGTACGCATACGGCTTCAAGACCCATGCGGCCTCGACATAATGTGGCCAGAGCGTCCACCTGACCAAGGCTAAACAAGAGTACGCATGTGGCTTCAAGACCCATGCGGCCTCGACATAATGCGGCCAGAGTGTCCACCTAACCAAGCCAAACAAGAGTACGCATGCGGCTTCAAGACCCATGCGACCTCGTCCACATACGGCCAGAGGGCCATTCCGACCAAGGCCAAACGAGAGCTTCTATGAGACTACGACAGTATGCGTCTCTCGACTCACAAGATTTTCTGTTATAACCGAACTATTTTTCGTACAATTAGTGTTGACCAAGTGTCCAATTGACTGAGTTATGCACACAACAAACCCGAGATCTCTTCAAACAGAAAATCCTAACCAAATCTACGTGGCGGCTTGCCCGTACCATGCAACAATAGTTGCAACCGCATTCTGTTGAAGGAGCCTTATGCGGCCACCAAACAAAGGCATATGCGGCACCCATAGTCCATCAGCATGATGGCTATAAATATGAGCAACTGGAACGTTCTAAAGGTCGATTTTTTCTTCTTTAGAGAGAGACCGAACCAAAACGGTTGGCTGGCTATCTACGGATTCACACTAGAACCAATGAGAGAAGTTTCTGCGTCTGGATCGTCCACGAAGTAAAGAGAATTGCTACACTCCTAACCCTCCATTATCATCCCTCAAATCAAAACAAATTTGCACTTAGATTGTCTCTTAGGACTCTTCTTTGTACTCTCAAGTTTGTTAATCAAAATCAAGTCGTCTTAGTTCTTCCTTTTGATTTAAATGGCAAACACGATGGTGACTCTGCTGGGAATGAATTCTCCTTTGTTGATAAATTGGTGTCTCAATTCGACGTGGCCAAACTGGGCTCAACGCAAAAGATGTCGGTAGTTCGCTTTGACCAACAAGCGTTTGAGAAAATGCTCTCTAAAGGAAGCGTGAATCATTCGCCAAGGCAAGCCAAGCCCAAGAAGACCCGTAGAACATGGGTAGCAAAGGCCACTGCGCCTCGTCCAACTGTGGAGGAGGTGATCTTCGCCCCTCAATCTGTTGCGAAGGAAGTCCATGTCTATGCAGCATCCTCGGCTGGCGCAGGAACTGCTCAGCACTCAAAATCTGGCAAAGAAAAACACTACGATGCCAGACGTCCTAGGGCTGGGACAGGTCCTATGAGTCCAAGAAGGAGGTCGCATAATATTGTCCATGATGTCACGCCCCGATCTCCCACAGGCTATTTCGGTCGTTCCCGCTAGGCGGGAATCACCCTCGCCAGCGCTCCCGCGGAACGATCGCTTTGACCCATCCGGGCGTGATGCCGCACGAGCGTGATCCACGTCCGTGCAAGGCCATGGTTCATTGGCTGGCGGCAAGAGTTCTAAGCCACAAAGTCGCACAGATTATCCGAGTGCAGCGGAGTCATGAACGCATAGCGATTTGGTAACAGGTTCACTGAGTCGACAATATAGCGGAAGCATTGAAACACAAGTTGAAGTAAAGCAAGCTCTTTTTATTTATATGAACAAGTGTTACAGGCGGCGTATAGCCGAGATTACAAGTCGCTCAAGCCTCTCTCTCTCTCTCTGAAACATAAAGCGTGCCAAGTGGCTACAATTATGGAATGATTGTACAGGCGATGTTCAGGCGATGCTCTAACATTATGTCTTGTATATGTGCTTCAATCCCGGACGCACCGTTGCAAGGCTTCAGAGGGAACTCCTGGCCTTAGCACGCACGAAGGAGGCATCCGCACCGAACGAGGTTCTCTCGCACCCTGCATACAAACTGGTGGATTATCAGTACATTGAATGCACTGGTGGGGAAGCTACTCACCCGCTCGATAAATCCAAACACGTAATATAAGTTCCGTGCACAACTATTAAGTTGTCTTTCTAGTTGCCTTAGGATCAATTTCATGCAGATATTGAATAGCCTAACGTGTCGGACAGTGCGCCGTGCAACATGAGAGGAAACACGACGAGACTTACCAACTTACCATCTCCTTCCCTGTCCAAGGCAAATATTGAGGCAAACATTGTTAATTCAAGCACGGGCAAGTATTAAACATTCAGGGGCATAGCATATGCAAACACGAGGGTCGTTTTAACATGATCGTTCAGGTGTTTAGTTGTTCTTGATGTAATGCAGTGACTCGCACGCGGATAGCCGCTAAGCGAGGATGACTTATCTATATGAACAGGAGTCGCTGGCATAGCCATTCAGGACGATAGTCACTGGCGGTAATGGTATGCAGCGAAAGTACAAGGAGCGCTACATGCCATCCCGTCCAGCACAATGGACTATACAATACGGTTCAGTCACTGGAGAGAATGTATGCAGCAAAAGAACAAGGGACGCTACATGCCATCCCGTCCAGCACAATGGACTGTACAATAACGTTAGTTCCATCCGGATCGGATCGGTCCCAGTGCCCCGGTGACCGTCCGTGGAACTATACCTCTTTTCCGAGTTGTCCGCGACATGCAAGTATTGGGCCTTTCCAATATCACGAGATACACGAGAACAAGAGTGCACTAGAACAAGAGAACACGAGTGCACACAAGAACACGAGTACACGAGATACTTGAATCATGATTCGGTACAGTGAATAACTTGCCTTGATGCATTCCCCTGGTTCGGGGCTGCCTGGTGACCTAACGGTCCCGGATACTTGCAGGGTCAATCATGCACGGAACAACTACCTAGTAGTCTTCCGGGATTTGGATAAAAACAAGGCAACATTCAAGCAGACAAGCATGCGTTTCTAAGGGGCATAAGTAAACATGTTGCTCGGACCCGAAGGTAAGCCGAGAGATGAAACCGTTAAGGGACTTAGCATGCGAGGGTCTGAATGTCACGCCCCAGTCCCAAAATACGTAGGACTAGGACACGTAAGCATGCCAGCCGCATGGATATGGCAACTCCAATATATGGAAGCCAAATCCACACGTACGCTGTAATATGAATATCAAATCCACAAGTGGTATAACTGTAATACAAGTCACAGAGTAAAATCTAAATCTCATCCACCAAAATCATATAGAGATAAATAAACAGTATCTATGAAACTAGATCTCAATAAGAGGTATCTAAGGATGATAGTTGGATGGAGACAAATCCACTACCAACTCAAATGGGAAAAGTAAATACAATATAAGTACAACTCACTCAAACAATATAAGTACCCGCTATCAATCACGGCTCGAAGAGAAGACATCCACGAAGTATCTATAACCATCCAAATCTGCGCTCCTGCAAATACTCAAGAAACAGGTACACCTGGCAGCGGACCAGGTCCTCAGAGGGACATAACAAGATACTTAAACACATGCCAATAAAGTACTAAAATAAATATCCAAAAGGGGTCGCCTAACCGTCTAAAGTGAATGCAGTTTAAGAACAACTTTCTAACAAGTGGGTTATCTGGCCATAAATAGGATTGGCATGGTTCTCTTGGAGATCCAGGGGCCTACAAAGGCACGTCGTCTTTTGAACGGCGGAGGCCCGCCAAGTAGTATAGGTGTCATCATGACCGCGCATCTCCGGCGGAGCGTACGGGTTACACAAGGAAAGTGCAAAGGAGCCCAAATGTGATACTTGTTGTTCTCTCCACCCCATGCTCTAAGCATGTCACATCCATGACACGATTTGGTCCATAGCCTATCCTTAGTACCCTAGCCCAATCCTGCAACCAAACAAGGACAAGGATAGGACCACCGTACTACAATAGGCTACGTCCATAGACCTCTAATAACTGCTAAGTCTTCTAGCATGCAAAGTTTCTAACCGCAGTTATTCCTAACGCATGGCCCACACGTACAGGAGGCCAACTTGCACGCAAGTCCGTGATCTACATGAGACTCACAACTCGTGTAACAACTGTGTCACGGCCAATGAACCTAAAGATGCTACATGATGATGGGGTAGTCTCATAAACAAGGTCAATGCAAATACATAAATAAAAATATACCGCGACGACACCGTCGCGTGCATTTTTATATAACAGTTAAAATATATGAAAAGACAGAAAATAAAGATGCATGCAACATATGGAATAAAAATAACAGTACATTGGCAAGGGATACTTGCCTGGCCAGAAGACTGCGATGTACCAATAACCTGCTCCAAAAGTCACGCAGAATAAATCCAACATCCTGATATGCAGCAATTGGTAAAGAGGAACTATCTCGAAGAAGGCGTACAACAACCAAGTAGGGCATTGCAGGTTTAACCAAGAGAATATCAGCTCCTTCAGCCTCGTCTGCTTCAGTCTCAATAAGAGATTCTCTATAATTTGCTGGATTCATCTGGTAAGTCTTTTTGTCCCCGAATCGTGGATTTGAATCTATGGCTTCTCTAAAAGGACCGTAGAATGCACTTGCATACTTCGCAGTATAAGACATGATTGAAACATTATCAAATCCTTCAGCATCCAGAGTTGCTCGGATTGCTCCCACTCTACCATCCATCATATCACTGGGACTGACAACATCAGCACCAGCTCTGGCCTGAGAAACAACCTGTTTACACAACTGATGAACTGTTTCATCATTCATGATGAACCCATCTTCCCTAACAATACCATCATGCCCATCAGAGGAATAAGGATCCAATGCAACATCTGTGTAAATAGCAATGTCGTCAGAGTATTTGTCCTTGAGGAGACGTATTGTTCGAGGTACCAGACCATTGTCGTTGAATGCTTCATCTCCTGTGGGTGACTTCAAAGCATCAGGAATCTTGGGAAAGAGCACAAAACCTTTGACACCGACATCTCTGGCCTTGTAGACCTGCAACATCCATTTGGTAACTCGAAATTGTTCAGCTAGGAGCTTATGACTATTTAGTTGCTTCAAGCCTCATCGAGAAGACCATGTCTCCACCCAAGCCTATAACATCCAGGCATAGCACCAACTGGGGTGTCCTCTTCCCTTCATGAATAAATAGTGGGATAACAAGATTCTCAGGCGTCAGACGTGTTTCCTGGAATGAAGCCCTCAATGCAGCTGATTTTCTGTTACGACGTGGACGCCGAGAAAGTGGCTGGGGATAATGGTTTGACAACTGGGGTTCCTTCTGGCACAGGGGGCTATAAACAGGCGGGGAAGCGGGGAAGAGGAGATGGAGAGGAACAGGGACAGCGGGTCGTGGTGGCTCCGGTGGTCGGTCTGCTGATGAGTCAGGTGGTCGGGTCTTTGACAGGGAAGGAGGAGGAAGATGAAGATGGAATAGGAGGATGGCACATGGTCGGCTAGGAAAAAGTTAGGGATGGATTTCCAATAGAAAAAGGGAAGGAAATTTGTATATATATACATGTGACTAGGGTTTTGGTTGACCTAGGAGTGGGCTTGGTCAACTCCCCTTGGGTTGGGCCTTGGTCTACAATCCTTGGAGTGATTCTTGGCCTCACATGAGGATGTTGGGCTATACATTATAATTATTTAATTGCAAGGGTAGGTGTGATATACGGGGCGATGTGCGCGCGATGTACATCCCAAAAATTACGAAAAAATACACGTGAAGGGAAAATTGAGTTTCTTCATGAATTATCCAATGGTGAGGACACCTAAATATACTTTTGCATAGAAGCCCCCCAATATTTGGAAAATTGCACAAAGGCAGAAATTGGATTTAATTAATTAAATCGAAACACGTACGATGTTCTAGAATTAATTAGGAGTACATGGGATCAAATTTAGGCGGCCACAATTGTCAGGGCGTAGAGTGGACAGTGCAGAATATTAATAAAATCTGGGTTGTACAAAAACGGTCAAGATTCTGTCTCCAATTTCGATTGGGACGCACAAGGGTACAAAATTGGAATTTATTTCGAATTAAGAAATAACGTCCGCGACGTTTATTGCGCGGCTAAAATATAGTATCATAGAGCAATATTATAAGTTGCACAAGGGTCAGAATAGTAGGCGGATATGTCTAGGATGAGATCGTGAAGTTTCTAGATAGGCAATGGCTAGTGAGGTACTCCAATTATCAAAACACGATAAGGTGCGTTATGTGTCATAATTATTTCGTAATTAAATTAATGCCGTGTTCTAATTCTAATTGGGTTCAAACTAGCCCTAATTTCACTATCTAAGCCAAGTAGCCCTAATTTTGGGTGAGGGGGTTTACACTGAATATAAGCAGTATTTCAATTTCCATGTTCTAGCAAGCAATACAAGTTGGGATTATTCCCTTAGCTAGGTGCGTTTGATTCATTAGCATGCAGGGGATGAATCACCTAGCGACTAGCATGAACATTCCAGATTTTATGTGTGCTGGCTAAGCAAAGACAAGTTTACCGTAGCCACCCACCTTAGCGATGATTCGCCTCGGTAGAGCGATACGCCGAGCGAGCCTCTGAAAGTCTAAGCCGGATTCCTGTAGGGGCAAGTCTGGATATCCTTTGCTTCTCCTTTGAGGCAAAGCGGGTCGGGACAGCTGCATTATTGCCGTTTGAAACGGCAGTCCGCTTGAGCGGAATGGGGTATTACACATGCGTCATCTACTCACATGCCGCATGAGATTTCCCATGCGACATCAACTCACAGTCACAGAAAGACAGCCGCATGCGGCTCTGACAGCAACAGAACTTCTATTTTCGACCGTATCTTAAGCGGCGCAGATCCTATGCGACCTACTTAGAGTGGCGAAAACCCAAATCTGGACTCTCCTTACTATGCGCCTACGAGTGCTAAATTGAAGATGTCTAGGACTGTGCGAGCTTGTCGAGCTCAAGCAACTGCTCATGCGACTGACCGCTAACAGGCATCGCTAACTATTACGTGGGCCTCTGACGGAAGTTGTACAAAACTGACTCATGCGTCCAACCCACAGGGACCAGCGAACAAGGTTCGATCCAAAAGTCTTCCACCAGTACCTCGGGGCAAGTTCGTGTACGAACCCTAGGTCCGGGAGAAAATGCATCGCATGCGCATCCGCGTGCCCGGGATACCCAAACTCGCAAAGAGGATGCAAAGGTGAAATATCTTTCGCATGATTTGCGTGAAGTGATCACTCACAAGCGCAAAGCAAGGAAAACCACTATGGCATACGATGTGCCCTCTTCCAGGCACTGTTGCGCCAATATTATCATCGACTGCTGCTGCAATAAAGCAGCAGTACTCACAAACAGGCGGTCGGCCTTCCAGCGACTGCACCAAAAAGTACCTATCCGGCAGTAAACCGGAGATCAAGTGCAAGTATCAGAAGAGGAGGAGTTGCCCTTCGCTTCATGCTACTCAACTGGATAGCTTCCCATCACCAAGAAAGGAAAGCAGTAAAACACCTCCAGTCCGGCGCTCTCTACCACCGCATCGTGAAGGCGATTACCCGGAGCGCCGACAACAACACATGTGGAAGGAGTCTTCCATGGCACCCGCACAAGGAAGAAGTTGTCAGCCCCTGGGGTAGTTCTTCCTCAGAACCTCTTGGGGTGGCCCAAGCTGGGGGTAGTGTCCCCCGTGACATACGCAATAACCCAGCATTCCGTAAAGTTAGTGAATCTTAAAGGACAGATGCCTAGTTCTCTGGGGGTAAGCATCCTCATCAAGAAAATGCACCTTCCAGGGCTGGGGGTAACATTCTCTCCGAGTCTGAAGAAGATGTAGCACTTTCGGCTTTTCCTGAAGACAACGATTTCGAAGAAGCTGACAACAATGTGCCTAGGGTTAATGCAGCATCTAGGATTGGGGTAGAAATCCTCCGGAATCGGAAGACGGTACGATGATGCCTACCTCCCCTGAAGTCTGCAACTCCTAAGGAACAGACAATGACAGGTCGGGGGGGGGGGGGAGTCACCCTCGAATAGTTAGAGCATCATCTGAAGCTGGGGGTAGCATCTCCTTTGAGTCTGAAGACGATGCAACGATGCCCGTCTTCCCTGAGGATAGTGCGACTCAGGAACCGAAGGCAGAAGGGCTCAGCGATCGCCAATGACTCGATGCTCTTGAGGCGATGATGAACACCATGAGTGCCATAATGCAGGCTCTGGCCCAGGCAATACTGGAGATCAAAGCAAACATGGTCCTGCCACCCTCAGGGGCTGCAGTAACTCTACAAGCTGGGGGTAGCAATCTCATGGTGATCCATGCCAACCCGTCATGCAGTAAGGACAGTGATTCCCAAGAACCAGACAATGACATGTCTGGGGGTAGTCTCCGACAACAAGACAGAGAAGCATCCAAAGCTGGGGGTAGAATTTTCTCTGAGTCCAAAAATGATACAAAATTATCGGTCTCCCCGAAGGACCGTACGACTCAGGTATCGGAAGCCCCAAAGCCAAAGAGGACTTTCTCCTTCGATGATGACGACATCATTGAAATCTTCAATATTCTGATAAAGGAAAATAAACTTTGGCTACCCAACATCAGATACCCTGAAGAGGCTGATAATGTCGATGACCTAAAATATTGCCTCTTTCATCGGTACATTCATCATCCAACCAGACACTACTCTGTGCTGAAGAGATGTATCCAGCAACTGATTGATGCCAACGATCTTGCCCTCGACTTCGAGGATAGGACAGTCATTGCGAGCATAGTGTCCCTCAAATTAGGCAACTTTCCAGTGATGGAAGCCCAGGCAACCAGGGATGTCGTCAACCTCCCAAGAGGTGAGGTCATTGCTTAAAGACTGGCACAACAAATAGCGCATTACACGACTAGGTCAAAGGGGAAGCAATGTAGGCCGGGCCATAGGATCCTTGCCTTAGAAAGCACTAATTGTAGACTTCGGATGCTCAGCGCAGCTCAACAAGTCTTCTTGTGCACAAAAGCTAAGTCTCGTATGACTCATCAGCAATGGCGTATGATAGGCAGCATTCATTGTACGCATTCGAGCAAGTCTTTAGTACTTCTCGTCGTAACTAATGGGCAACAGGCAGTGTTCCCCTGCGCGATATACAAAAATGCGCAGCAAGCGGTGGTCCTCGACGTGGTAGACAATCGTGCTCACGCGGCAGTGATCCTACGTGCACAACTCAGCCAACTCCCTCATGTATACACGACAGTGTTCCTGTGCACAAAGCTCCTTATTTGGCGCAGGCTGAGTCATCAACAGTATTCAATACAACAAATGATGAGCTGCCCCAGTTCCATCATTACAGCCAACAATCGCTCTATCTCACGTCGAAGATAGGATACGACCTCCAAAAAGCTGAAGGTCTGAACTTCGACAAAGGACGGCGTACTCCTTTACAATCCAACAGTTATTACAATAACACTCACAGAGGGCAAGGATATGGAGAAGTTTGTACGCGCCATGGCCACAAGACAGCCGACAAATTCTAACCTAAAGGGGAGGGCCCGTTCATTATGGAAACCGTGTTTTCCAACAGCACATACTGGCTAGGAAAATCTAGTGGAGACTTGCTCATGATGCCTATCAACGACAAGTTCCTGAAAAAGTACTACGTCTAAACTAGACTTGTATTCCCCTCATCTCTGGCGGGATAACCCAGACGTACAAATCAACTTTTGGTTCTTCCAACCTCGACAGACGCTAGCCATGTTCACAATACCTCTGAGCTGTCATCCCACCAACCTCCCCAGCGAAGAAATCCTCAGGACTATCCTCATTTTCAGATAGACCACACTCAGCAAATCACTCATCCGCGAGTTTCTCGGATATTAGTTTACGTTCATATTACCTCTGAACTGTTGTCCTAACATTTCTTCCTGACTGAGTTTGCCATGCCCATATTACCTCCGAACAAATATCCCGGGTCTTGGCTATCGATCATCACGTCCATATTACCTCTGATGTCGGTTATCATTTCAACTTATCACCCGTACTCACCAAGGTACACCAGCGGTATTAAGTCCACAGAGACTGCCACGTCCATGTTACCTCTGGCAGGGCTTATCTCAAATCTATTACTTGCACTAACATGCACAAAAAAGTAATGGATCCACAAAACCTATCACGTCCATATTACCTCTGATAGGGTTTGTCCCGAATCTATTATCCGTACCCCAAAGTGCACAAAAGGGTAATGGGTCCATCAAAATCCCCCAGCAGGATGCCCTCAATATCAATAAAATTTATCACGTCCGTATTACCTCCGATAGTGATTGTTTTTGAACTTATTATTTGCACTCAAATGTGCGCAACAAATAATACGTCCACCAAAAATCCCCCAGCGGGATGTTCGCAATAAAAATAAATAATTTAAATCCATATTACCTCTGAACTACTTTTCTTTTCCCCAGTAGAGAAAAAGTCAGTTCATGTTCATATTACCTCTGAATTACGTCTCTCCACTATCCCCACAGAATTATATCTTACTATGTCCACATTACCTCTGAGTAAGATATTTTCAGAACTTTTCCATGTCCACATTACCTCTGAGTAAAGTTTTGCTTTTCAACTTTCTACTATCACGGTCGCATAACCCCTGATAGTGTTAGTCGTTTCAGCTTATTATCCGTACTTAAGGTACGCCATGGATAATAAATCTACAACCCAAGAGTTTGCCATGTCCATATTATCTCTGAGCAAACTTTTTGGCCTTGACCATCGATCATCACGTTCATATTACCTCTGATATCGGTTGTCATCCCTGCTTATCACCCGTCCTCACCAAGGTACGCCAACGGTGATAAGTCCACAAAAAATGCCACATCCATATTACCTCTGGCAGGGCTTATCTCGAGCCTATTACTTGCACTCTCGTGCACTAGAAGTAATGGGTCCACCAAAAATTGCCCAGTGGGATGTCCTCAGGACCGTACCTAACCTCTCGGTATGGCCATTGATCGGCTCACGTCTATGTCACCTCTGAGCTATCATCCTTACATCCTCCTTCGAGAGTCTGTCATGTCCAAGTGACCTCTAAGCAAACCTCTCCCTACGACTATCACCAGTCGTCAACTCAACTTATCACCTGCTCTTAAACTTAAGTGCACCCATGGTGTTAGGTCCACCAAACTTGCCACCTCTGGCAAGGCCTATTTCAAACTTATTACTTGCACCCTAGTGCACAAAAAGTAATAAGTCCACCAAAGATCCTCCAGCGAGATATTCTTAAAAAGCCACAGTATTGTACTACATTCATATTGCTTCTAGTACGATACCCGAAGCTGACACAAATGTATAGCAAAATAGATAAGATAACTTTTATTTTTCTCCGTAAAGAGAGATTAAAAGCAAAACTATATTTCAGAAGATTATTAATATCCCAAGTCCGAGGGCAAAATGAAGAAACAAAAAAGCAAAAAAAACTACTGGTGCTATGAGTCGGAGCATAACTTTGTTATCCGCTCACGGAGACGAGCAATATGGCTATCCAGGCACCTCTGAGCCCGGCACTCAACTTCTTGGGCCATAACCTCCGGATCCTCGTAGCAAGCGTAGGACTCGTGTCTTTCCTTTAGTTGTTGCACCATAACCTCAACCCCAGCCATGTTCTGCGCTATTTGGCTCGCCTCAGTATGGATGGCCTCATCTTTCTGCTGGGCCTCCCACAGCCCATTTCTCATTGCATCAAGCTCAATCTGGAGCCGTCTAATCTGCTCAGTTAGGTCCTTTTATCGAGAAAGGCACTCCTTTCTAAGATCGCCCAGCCGGTCACGCATCTTCCACAAAATTTGGAGATCACGCTGCAGGTACTCCATGGACGAAGCAAAAATGCCTTCTCTGTCTCCACCTTCTTTGAGAACTCGTTATATTCATGGGAGATCAGCATTCCCATGTCTGCCTGCTGATACTGCTGCAGCTCTGTTAGGCATTTCTCTACCTCCTGCAGTTTATGGCCCAGAAAGTTGGCCATCTGCTCAAAGTTAGGGATATCCCTCAGAGAATGGACCTGGCCCTCAACAAAGTATCTTGCCCAGGCAAAAGATTTATTACGCTCCAACACACCCTCAATCCCCTGCTTCAAGAACATATGGAAGCTCCAGATAGAAAATTTGACGGTCTAGTCAATCTCTTCCAGTGTAGCCGGAGTCAAGGGCGACGGAATTGAAGAAGGGGCCACAGGCGCAGCAGGCGGCACAACGGTGCTCAAAAACCTCGAAGGCGAAACAACAGTAGAGGAGCAACCATCGGTCCTGTCTGTGAGCCAATCTTTCATGGACGTCCGAAGAACCTGGATGCCCGGTAGCTGAGCCGTAGAGGCCAGAGTATTACCCAAACTGGGAACAGAAGTAGCAGGGTGACTTGCCATATCGGCTCCCTCTAGTGCGCCATCCCTAGATTGCGTCACGACGGTTTCAGAAGGTGACACAACAACCTCCAGAGGGGGGAAAACCTCATCACGACGTTTCACTACCCCACTATCCAGAGAAGCTTCAGCCACGGAGACCCCGACAACAACAGATGGAGGAATAGCCGCTGCACCATAAGAACCCTTAATGTCTGAGGTGTCCTGGATAGACCGCGCAAGGTGTCCTCCGCCTCCAGAGGAGCGGGGAAGAGATCCAGACCTCCTCCGTACAAGCCCACCACCTTGTTCTTCTTCGACATCTTCCTCGATGGCTACATCCATAGTCTGCAAGGGAAAGATAGGGTGTGCGGAATAAGAGCAACCGGTAATCAACTTTACTTGAAGAATCGAGAGTTTGAGCCAGAAAATCTGACCTGCCATCAAGTTATAAAATAACGTACCAAAGGAAGGTGGCGTAGGTTGTGACTTGTCCAGTGATGTCATAGCCGTCCCCTTGGCTTCTATGTCGTCCACAAATATATGCTCCAAAGGGGTATAAGACTGCTCTGCCGAAATCGCATCCAAGACCCGGCCCCCCAAAGCCTCAGGTGTTGGTTATGAGACACCTACATCGAACTCTGGGGGAGATCCCTCTTCCGATTCGACATAGAAAACCACCAAAATAGTTGTCCGCTGGGGACGGCCCCTTTTCTCCTGTGTCTGCAAATGTCCAAACATACCAGAAGAGAAATAGTTATAAAGAGGACCAGGAAGAATCAAACTAAGAGGATTTACGGATATCGCCACAATATCTAAATAGGGTCTTGCTTCAGGAACCATTAGTGCAAGGTGTCCTACCTCTCCGCTTGTGGTCCCCTCCACAGGGGGCTTGGTCTTCACCGCCGATCCCGTTTTTGGGACCACATCGGTCTTCGCCTTCTTGGAGTAGCGAGCATGCTGGGTCCTAGCCTTCAGTTTGTGCTTCATAACCGGAGGATCATCAGAAGGAGACGATGTCTTCCCTTCACTGGTCGATGGGTCCAACTCCACAAGTAGGGGCCTAGAAACCCCCTTACCTTTCTTAGGTGTTCTGCGGCCCTTTGCCTCGGGAGGCATCAACAGGGTGCCCTCGATATAACTCCTCTCCGGGTCAAAGTTAGGCTGTGGGACGTTAGTCGTACAATAATACGTGGCCGTCGTATACAGTATTCTTTGCACGACCCCGGCTGTTGGCAATCGAAACTGAACATTTGCGCCGGTTGCATTATAATAACTCAAAGTCCTGACCCCATCAAGCAAGCTGCCATTGTATCCGAAGGAAGTACTCGGGTGGCCCAATAAAAGCTGAGCATAACTAAATTGACGGGCGAATGGTCTGGGCAAGTAGGGCTCCACAAAGACAGCAGCCTTATTCTGGTATTCCAGATAGGAGGGACGGATGGTTTGGAGCCAGTGAAAGAGCCTGCCAAATATACTTCAAGGCCCGTCATCATAGTGAACGATGTTTCGTTCATCGTTGATAAACTATGGCTCAGACGTGAAGAAGGTCCAACCATTCATGAAGGAGAGCTCCCTCCTACCAGCAGGGATGATATCGTATCTCCACTTCATCAGCCGATACTTACGGATCAGGACGTCAGCAACCACCAAATCTTCGTCAGTCACGGGGCTCATCAAAGACCCATGATGTAAGAGCAACCACCCCATCAAATAATGGTAGGGAAGCTCAATACGATTGAAATAACCTCTACCAGGGTGATCTTCGAACTTTACAGCAAAGGTACGGAGGCCGCGATGGATGCAACATACCATGGAAGGTAGGAGGGCCAGCTTGTAGCAGAAGGCCAACTTCACAGTCCGTAAAATAAGGGTGCGACCAGAGCATCAGATACCCCGCCAACACGGCCTTCGATGACAACTTGTGGGTATCTATATAAAAGTAACTGAGCTCCTCCTCGAGGCCACTCAACTCGTCAACGGGTTTGTCCTCCTCCTCCAAGGAACCTTCAGCTTCCTCACCCTCAGGGGTCAGTTCTCTCTGCTCCCGGATGGAATCAGCTACTTCTTGCTTGGACCGTGGGGCCCGAACATGAACCTTATTGGACTCCTTCTGCTCTGGTAAGAGGTAGCGAGTCCAAGTTATGATGTGGGGAGAAGACCCCTCAGTAGATTTCTTCTCCTTCTTCGAAGATCTCTGACAAATGTCGTGGTAGCATAGCAATTCCTGGTACACCACCAGGACCTTGAGGTTCTCCGCTTCTAACTCTCCGAGTTTTTTATTGCACGGGGTATACTCTTCGTAGGGCTCGTCGCCCCAAGGAAGCTTTGAGACGGCATACATCTCATGCAAAGCCATCCCTATCTCGCCGCCAGTGTAATCCCCCTAACCCAAAAATAGGTATCTTGTGTGTATTTTATATTTCTTATATTTGTTTTAGATTATTTTTTAAAATAATTAAAACCCAATAATTTTATTAGGATACTTCATCGTGGTTTGGACATTAATAATATATGATGGCCCCAAAATCTGTATCGCCCTTCATAGGAAGTAGCCTACACAGGAGACACTACCTGTAGGATCTTTTCGTGGCACGAAAATTTGATTCCTTGGTGTTAGTATGACATTAGTGTAACGATCATAGATTAATTATTAAATATTTAGATATTATATATATATAATTTATTTGTGGTTATTTTTCTATTTCAACTTCCGACAATTAGCATCCCATAATTTCCCGTGCCAAGTTAGGCATTTTTTTCTTTTATAGATGTGCATATTATTTACTATTACCTATTTTGTGGATAACCATTTAGCTAATTACTTAGTTAATTTGATAATACAATTATTTGATTTATTATATCTAGATAAATATCTAATTATTAATTATAAATATTTTAAAATATTTTGGGTGTAGTATTTTTTTAAAACTTTACAAAGTAATTTTTTATAATTTATTTTATGTGCAAATATTATTTTTGGATTTTAACCTCATCTATATATGTAAATATAAACATTATAAAAAAAACCTAACTAAACCCCCCCTTAGCCTAAACTACCCACAGTCGCAGACCCACCAAGCAAAACCACCCGCGTATCTCTCCCTCTCCATATATATATATATATGTAAATCAAAAACCCTAACCCTAACCATAGCTCCGACACTCCGACGCCCGACGCTGATACTCCGTCCATTGCCCCGTGCCGCCCCGCGCCGCCGCAGCCCTCATACGCGTCGTCCGCGTATCTCTCCCGTTGTCGTCCGTCTGCGTCGTCCGCGTACGCGCGCGCAGGTGCACAGCAGCGCCCCATCTTCAAGGTGATATATCTTCTCCATCTGTGATTCTTTTTGTGAGCGGTTTGTCTGTGTACGTTCACAACCTAACCCTCTCGGATTTTCATTCAAGTGGGACGAGTTTTCGTGCCCTGAATTGGTCAAAAAATTGACCAAAAAATGGCCAGAAAACTGACCAAAAATAGTCCAGAATTTTGAACCAAACTCCCATGTTCACACCCAATTTGCCACCAACCTGTTTAATATTTTTAAAAACTAATTGAAGGTTTTTTTTCCAATATAATCGAGAATTTTTCTGTTCTTTTAGTTTTTATTTATTCGTGTTATGTGTTAAATTATTCGACCTCCAAAACGACCAAAAATTTGATATTTTAAAATTAAAATTTTATGATACGGAGTACGTCCCACCAAATGGGACTGCATCGTCGCGTACCAATTGTACCGAAAGGCGTGTATGGTATATCATGACGTGTGACCTTTCACGGAAGCTGATTCGGACGTGTGTGCGCATCGAAATCAACCCGTATCCGTAAAAAGTCTCCGTATTACGACTTTTGTAAAATACCACCCCATTTTGTGTACGCTCGTCGGAATGCGACAAAACTTGCGCCATTGGACTTGTCACGCCCCAGTCCCAAAATAAGTAGGACTAGGAATACGTAACATGCCAGCTACGCATTAGACCAGACTCCGGTCCGACTCGAATACATATAAGCTGTATTAAAATGGTCATTATCTATATAATCAAGTAAATATAAATATCTATGTCTCAATCCACATTGATCAGAATATACAAGAATGAGCTACATGTGATAAAGTCGGCCGCCAGTAACACATAAGCTCGAATAGACTCGAGAAAAGAATATGAGTCTATAAAACTAGGCTATATCAGCAGATGAATAAATAATATAAATAATAACCATGAATCCGGAAGAAAGATATAAGTACCTGGCACCAATTCCTGCAAGATAAAGCAACACACATCAGCAACTCCAGGCAGGCTCCACAACGGTCTATGCTGCAAAACTGGCAATGGACCAGGTCCTCAGAGGGACGTAACAAGGTACAAAAAATAGCATGCCAAAATAAATGCAGTATATGAAAATATAATAATAGGGCAAACTATGTAACCAGCTGTGTGATATGCAAGTGAGAGCATCACTAGTACTCAGGCTGAGACCGCTACAAGCTCTGTGTCGGGAAGCCGGTAGCAGTAATAACAAGTAATGGGTCTAGCTCTGCTCGAGAGTCTACAACCTCACAATAGTAGTAGATATATATATAACAGCCTGTAGCCTGTGTGTCTCTCCCCACCCCATGTAACCACACGTCTCATGTCCATAACGTCTCATGTTCATGTCACGCGAGATCATATCTAAATGCAACAAGTCATATAATATCTATGAATATAATGTCTATGCCAATCCTGCATCCTATACAGAATCACCATGAATATCTCAGAAAAATTCTGTCTCATGAATAGTGTCAAGTGTCCTGGGTTATAGTGTACTTGATAAGACAAGTACGAGAATGTAAAGGGTCACGAATGTCCATCTCTAGGCGACGTTACCCAACTCGGCGTACAGTGTTGGCACCCGACTATTAATCGGACGCTAAGTAAGTCACACGGTCCTAGGTTAAGCATGTACCATAATATAAATAAACAAAGAAATATGTAACAAGAACTGCAATGTTTGGCAAGGTACACTTGCCTGGAACTCCAAGTTGATAATACAAAGAATCTGCTCTCGAATTCACGCTCGTGCGATCCCAAGAGCCTAAATATATAATATCATAAAATTAGTTACTATGACATGGTTCACTAAGAATGCACAAGAGTACAACTACTCTACGTCATTAATCATTAGACAATTAGGGTCTAATTTAATCAAGGATACCACTTATATAATGCCATCAATTATTTAGAGTCTAAAATAATTTGGGGTTCTAACAAAGTAGGTTGGCTAAGGTTCACTAGTCAAGGACCAAGAAAGTGTGTAAACACCAAGCCTACTAGTCACATAATATCATCAAGCCTCATAAACATGGTTATAACGAAGGTTCATATAGGTACTAGGTGTTCTCACACTAGATTTCCATATACAACATATCATCAACCTTGGTATTCACTAAGTGTCAAACTATGTTAACCAACTTAGGGTTAGTTTTGTCTTATTAAAACATGCACATGAGCATTAAAAATAGGTCAAGTTAGGGTCATCACAAACAATCACATACTATTTTCTCAAGTATATACATTCATCCAACTATATACAACTCTCGTTCTACTACAAAATATCAAGTATACATAGACAAGTCAAATCTGAATTTATAATAAGATCATGGCATATACCTCATTTCTTTTTTGTATTTGTCATGAAACATGTGTACAAGCACTACTATAACTAGTGAACAACCTTAGCATGACATCTTCTATATTCCAACATAGTGTTTATAAACAATAAAACTAGCTATCACAAAACCTAGGCAAAATGCACTACTAGTTGCACAATATTTAATCATGTCTCAACCATGCATTTATTTATATATAACACCCTAAACAAAATTTATACATTCTGAAATTTAGTGATAATTAGAGTAAAAATTATATTTTGCAAGTGGTTGCTTGGATTTTAGATCATGACAAAGTGAATAGGACAACAAGTGCATAAATAACATTCAAGTCTAGACATGAGAAGTAATAAATATTCTTGGTATAATATCATAAAAATATGAATTCAAAGTTAGTGAAATTTAATAAGGATATGAAGTAAATGTAGGAAGGGTTGAGTAGGAGGAGTTGGAGTTCTTACCAAAGTGAAATGGGAAGGCAAAAGAGGGTTGTGCACTGCTTGCACAAATCTGTCCAGATTTGGACACTTCATCTCGTAGCTACTGTCCGGGGCTTCAAAACATTTCTCCAAGTACTTTGCGGATTAGAAATATTATGAGAGAGGTAGAGGGTGAAGATAGGGTAGTTGTTGAAGGAGTTTTAGTGCTGGATTTGGTGGCAACAAGGTGTTTAAGTGGTGTTATTGCTGGCGGATTCAGCAGGGTGTCTTCATTTTGTAAGGGATGTTTGGGGGAGTTGTAGGATGATTTAGGTGCTTAGTTATAAATGAAACTTGTTAAGGAGAGGTAGGAGAAGGATATTTGGGTGCTGTAGTAGTGGTTTGGAGGCTATGGAGGTGGTGGAGTGGCCTGAGAAGAGGATACACTGAATTCGGATTCAGCCTGGACACCTCTGATGAAGGGCTGTTTTTGAGAAACTTAGAATGAATTTAGATGAAAGGTTTGTGAAGAGAAAGTGACAAGGACAGAGAGATAAAGAATCATACAAAATTTGAGAGAAAGATACTTACTGTGGATGGAGATAGGGCCGGATTGGTGGGGGTATTGTTGAATTAAGATTCAGCCTGGGTAGGGTTGGATGGATGAAGGTGTGGAGGGAGATAGAGAAGGAATTTGGAGATGGTTTGTGAAGAGAAAGTGTGAGGAAGAGAGTTAGGAAGAAGTTTTATTCAGGTGGTTCTAATGGGGGAGGTGAAGATATGGGGGTTATGGACAGCCTAGTGGGGAGGGGAAGGGTTTGGAGTTGCCAATGGGGTAAGGAAAGGTCACAAGTTATAACCCCTTTCCTTTCACATTCCATCATAATGATTTAGTAAACCCATGGCTGTCCAAAACTGAAATGATATTTAATATGGATGGTCAAACCTAGCTTAGTCAACCTAGGTTAAGTCCAACTACTTCTAGTTGGGTCAGGTTCGGGTCGTTGCGGTTTAGTTTGACTAGGTTGGTCCGATTCACTAGAAAATTGGTGATTTGTGACTATTGAGGGTAGGTAGCACATAGAGGTTCAATAGAGTGGGATACATGTATCATGTGTGTCTTAGACCTAGTATAGATCATGATCATGTATTAGGTCGAAAGAATTGGTCGAAATTAGATCTCCAATTTAAATTGGAATGGTCAACAGTTACACTGTAGGTGCTAGAAATTAAGTTTTTGACCCAAATATTTTATATTAAAAATAGAGCACAAGGAGATATGTTTGAGTGGGATATGATAATCATAAATTAAGGTGGGCTCGTCTAGATCTATAAAATTTGTTTGGCGATAATGGCTAATGTTGTGCTCCTAAAAATTAAAGTTACGAAAAATATTTTTAAAGGATACTTTTATTTACTTAATCCAAATTAATAATAAAATATTAATTTTAAATATTATATTAAATTAAAATAGCTAAATCTCTGGGGTTTACAATCTATCCACCTTAAAAAAAAATCGTCCTCGAAATTCAAAATCTATCTCTCCAACCACAACTCATCATATCTCTAAATATATAAATATATCTTGGTACTTACTCATACCCATTCTAAAAACCTTAAACTTCCATATACATACAATTTAATCGTCTAAGGTTGTTGGTCCTCAAAATATATTTTCATCACCATGTACTATCTCATTATTGTTATCATGCTAATCGTCATTTAGAAAAATTCACCACCTATAGGCCTAGGTTTCACAAGGATGCCGCAACACAACCTCAGTTTGAATCTTTCAATATTTACAAGAAAAATAATGCCATACCTTAACTCTTAAAGGAGTGCATGGGTTAGGCACTAAAATCTTACAAGCACAAAATATTCAAGGCTACCTATGTAGTATTTAAATCCTTTATTCTACAGCTAAGACTGCTATTATATTTTTATTATTTCCTTGGTACAACGTCATCAACCTATAGTATCCCCAATAAAATACTCTAATCTAACTTTTTATAATTGCTCTTAGCAGCAATAAGTCTAATCTAGTCAGTCAGTCATACATAGTCTAGAATCTCAACTCAATGATTCCTAAGAGAAATACATATAATAAAATACGACATAAGCCCCTATTCAAATACGTAGTACAAAAATATATATATAGAAATTATGTAATAAATATCTATTCAATCATTCTAAATACCCTAGATAAAAATATAATCAATACAATAAAAAGAATAAGATTTCTAAAATCCAAAATTCTATCGGCTATGGTAAATTAAAAAATAGGTTCTTATCACCTACTACTGAGGATAGGTCCAGCAAGATCATACCCTATTAGTCAAAAATCTAAATCCTTGACCCTAATAAGTTTATGTGTAAATTCACAATATTCAGCTATCATTCATATAAGACTTCTATCTTTCATTTACACTTTTCTACCATATGTAAATCTATAATCTAACGGTCTTGTGATAATCCTCTACATAATGACTAACAAGTCAGTATGTGATTCTGAACCTGTGTTTAATTCCTTAAAATTCGTATCACTTTGAGACTGATCAACAATTTTTACTCGCACTAAATTCTCAAAATTCTAAAAGCATTATAATTCATAAATGCTAAAATTATTATTCCTGAAGTCCATACCACAATCCCTTCTCTTTGGATTATGCGACCATAATATCTTTCCCTTATCATTTGTTTTCTACTCACCTTCATATCTTTTTTTTGTATGTTAATCTTGTTTTCAATTATAAGCTTCGTCAATCATGACCCAGTACTTTCCGCTTCGTAGTATAGATCTTCTAGGCAACTGCCGAGTAATAAATCTACTGTCCTTCCTAGATCTTTCTCTTAATTTAAAATGCTCAAGATCATATACTTCTCGTGACTCTTCTTGTTACCATTCTACTTTCTTCACCTTGAACATGAGATTTTCTTCTTGTTCATTCCATGTATACCCTTCATCGAAACTATATAGTTACCATCTTGTTATAGCTTATCATCTATTATAGGCAATTCACTATATCTAACTCAAGACTATAACATAAAACTCTCATCCTTCAACCTATTTTCTCTATCACAGATACTAGCTTGTCAATTGGTGGTACTCACTTGTTCAATTAACACTGACAACCCAGTTAATCAAATACATCTAATTTGATTTTGAAAGCTATATTTTAGTACTTGAGTTATCTAATTACTCAAACATTAGGTCTAGCAATCTACATATCTATTTAGTCCAGACCTATAGTCATCAATAATTTAAGGGGTCATAAGATCTATTTTGATACTAAAAGTCACAAGACAACTAGATATTTAACCACTATGGCCTGTTACGTAAGGTTCTAATTTCTTAAGGTCATAATATAATTCTTTGAATCACCATCATGAGCCACATCTGATCCCTAACATCTAGCTATGTATTCCATAAAGTATTCCAAACCATATTGCTAACTTCTAATACTTCCAAATTACAGCTACCTTAAGCAAGGATAAGGTTTTATTAGTTCTAGGCCTCTAATACTATATTCAATTCTCATGCTAACAATCTATACTAGCTCTAGCATATAGGAATAACCTATCTACCTATCCTACTAAAGGTAATCATCTTCTTACAAAAATTTATCTAGCATGTCTTCTTCCGCCTTGACAAGAATCTGCTTCTGGAGGAAACACCATGCACAAACATTCATCTCTCTGAAATATGGAGAGATGATAAACAATATTAAGGATGCCAACGGAAATAAAAAAGTACAATTATGAAGTCCAAGGGCGATAATCGAATGCTAAAGAATTTTCAAATCAGTTGTGGATTGAGATACTAATATTGTTAATCCTGATTACAGGCTCGCTCGGTATTGAAAAGTAACCGAAATAATTTAATCAAGACCTGCATGGGCCACCACAAAAACATGTCACGCCCCAGTCCCAAAATAAGTAGGACTAGGAATACGTAACATGCCAGCTACGCATTCGACCAGACTCCGGTCCGACTCGAATACATATAAGCTGTATTAAAATGGTCATTATCTATATAATCAAGTAAATATAAATATCTATGTCTCAATCCACATTGATCAGAATATACAAGAATGAGCTACATGTGCTAAAGTCGGCCGCCAGTAACACATAAGCTCGAATAGACTCGAGAAAGGAATATGAGTCTATAAAACTAGGCTATATCAGCAGATGAATAAATAATATAAATAATAACCATGAATTCGGAAGAAAGATATAAGTACCTGGCACCAATTCCTGCAAGACAAAGCAACACACATCAGCAACTCCAGGCAGGCTCCACAATGGTCTATGCTGCAAAACTGGCAATGGACCAGGTCCTCAGAGGGACGTAACAAGGTACAAGAAACAACATGCCAAAAAAATACAGTATATGAAAATATAATAATAGGGCAAACTATGTAACCAGCTATGTGATATGCAAGTGAGAGCATCACTAGTACTCAGGCTGAGACCGCTACAAGCTCTGTGTCGGGGAGCCGGTAGCAGTAATAACAAGTAATGGGTCTAGCTCTGCTCGAGAGTCTACAACCTCACAATAGTAGTAGATATATATATAACAGCCTGTAGCCTGTGTGTCTCTCTCCACCCCATGTAACCACACGTCTCATGTCCATAACGTCTCATGTCCATGTCACGCGAGATCATATCTAAATGCAACAAGTCATATAATATCTATGAATATAATATATATGCCAATCCTGCATCCTATATAGAATCACCATAAATATCTCAGAAAAATTCTGTCTCATAAATAGTGTCAAGTGTCCTGGGTTATAGTGTACTTGATAAGACAAGTACGAGAATGTAAAGGGTCACGAATGTCCATCTCTAGGCGACGTTACCCAACTCTGCGTACAGTGTTGGCACCCGACTATTAATCGGACGCTAAGTAAGTCACACGGTCCTAGGTTAAGCATATACCACAATATAAATAAACAAAGAAATATGTAACAAGAACTGCAATATTTGGCAAGGTACACTTGCCTGGAACTCCAAGTTGATAATACAAAGAATCTGCTCTCGAATTCACGCTCGTGCGATCCCAAGAGCCTAAATATATAATATCATAAAATTAGTTACTATGACATGGTTCACTAAGCATGCACAAGAGTACAACTACTCTACGTCATTAATTATTAGACAATTATGGTCTAATTTAATCAAGGATACCACTTATACAATGCCATCAATTATTTAGAGTCTAAAATAATTTGGGATTCTAACAAAGTAGGTTGGCTAAGGTTCACTAGTCAAGGACCAAGAAAGTGTGTAAACACCAAGCCTACTAGTCACATAATATCATCAAGCCTCATAAACATGGTTATAACGAAGGTTCATATAGGTATTAGGTGTTCTCACACTAGATTTCCATATACAATATATCATCAACCTTGGTATTCACTAAGTGTCAAACTATGTTAACCAACTTAGGGTTAGTTTTGTCTTATTAAAACATGCACATGAGCATTAAAAATAGGTCAAGTTAGGGTCATCACAAACAATCACATACTATTTTCTCAAGTATATCCATTCATCCAACTATATACAACTCTCGTTCTACTACAAAATATCAAGTATACATAGACAAGTCAAATCTGAATTTATAATAAGATCATGGCATATACCTCATTTCTTTCTTGTATTTGTCATGAAACATGTGTACTCACATTCCTTCCAATCCATTCTATTTAAATATTTGTATCATGCTTGATTCATGTACTTTCCTAATAGTTTTTTGAGTATAGCCTTCTGCTAGAATATAGGAATCATTGTTGTTAGGATGATAATTAGGGTAATATTCCTATTAAGAATACAACTAGAATATTGACACATCACAAAGTTTAGAATACCTAGTGAACCCTAGCATCCAATACCTATAAATGGATTGACCATTATCCCTTAATATATTTATGAAAGACTTGAGAGTAGTATAGACACTACTAGGGTTAGTTAGAAATTTGACCATATTGTTTGACCCTAGTATTGAGGAACCAATAGAAATCCAAGGTTGAATAGTAGGACTAAACCTAACTTTCATAGTGAGATAGTATTAGAGAACTATAAATTTAGATTCTTGTCTTGATATTAGCAGAACAGTACCTTAGGAAGCCAAGAAGAATGAATAGAATATTTTCCTTGATCATACCTCGAACACAGAGACTAGCATACCACATTTCCTTAGGAAACCATGATATTATCAAGAGTCTCCATATTAAATTTTATATCTTGTTCCTCCGAAACCTTAGCGCTCGCTATTTGTGCGACGACTAAAACTTTTCCTTCATTTTTCAATTCGTGCCACATAACCTTTCTGATTGTAGGCCAAGTGATTTTCTTTTATGTTAAGGATATATAGTTTGCTAGAATTATAGTTGTTAATCTTGAAATTTGAAATTCTGTGCTTAGTAATTAGAACTTGATAGTTTGAGTTGCTTATTTAGATTATAATTTTATGATTATACTTTAGTTTTAAATCACATAATTTGTACCCATATCTCCATACATGCTATATTGTCACCCACACATTTTCATCCAAGGGTAGTTTGGTAATTGTAAAAGGGTATGTTAGTAGTTAGTGGTGAGTTATATTATATGTACTAGTTATAGGTAGTACTTGAGTTTCCTTAGGATACCAAGGTATCACCAAGGTATGGGTCGATACCCAAGGTATTGAGATTGGGTATCGGGTTAGGTGCGATACGCATTGGTGCATGACCAAGGTATCCTATTCCTTGTTTTGATATAGTATTATCCATAATTGACTTGTATATATATATATATATAAACCTATTTTTATATCCAAACTGCGTATCTTAGGATACGGCTCTTTGAATGTACTGTGGTGTGTTAGCTTAGCTAGTTTAGTATAGTTTCATAGTATATCGACTTAGTGACTTAGCATTAGACTCTTGCAACCTAGAATTCATTGGCTTGACTTAGAAAAGGCGTATTGACCTAGAATTACATAAACTTTATTTATTTTCATCATTGAACCTTGTAATGATGCAACATACCATATATAGGTTGTGAGACACCAGCTTGGGCATCGAGAGACACACTTTGCTCAGGACTTCAGGCAAGTACATTTCTATGATTGTTTTTAATTCATAATATTGTATATATGCATGTTCTAGAATTGTAAACATTGATTCCGACACAGTGATTTCACGGACTGGTGCTATATGGATCCCGTCAGGAGGTGTTATCCCCTACTGTGTTCAACGGATACCCAGTCACATGTATTTTATCGTGTGCTTCGGGTATTGACTTTCATGTAATTTTTGTGCATCCACTATGTCGTGTGCTAGTGTGACTATATCGTGTTCATGTACGTAACGTGTCATGATTGATCCATGAGTATTGGTTGGGGAGGGAGAGTAAGAGTTGGTTATGTGATCAAAGCCCTATTGATCTCATGTGCATGTCGATTATACACCTCACATATAATGGAGTTACCTTTATACCTCATGTGCAACCTAAGCCGACCACATAATGAACTTGCACTCTAAATCACATAGATAGTATTCTTGTTCTCTACTTGCAGTTTATTTCCCGTATTTACTTTCGAGTTCTTATTGTGATTATTGCCTGTTCTCCATGTATTGTACAATCTTACTACTTGTGCATCTTGTATCTTTTTCTATTGCTTGTTATATATGCTCGATTATGTATTTGAAACTGCTTTAAGAGGTATGTACTTTGCTCAAATTCTGACTGGATATATTTTTTCAGATGATTGGCTAGAGGAGCTGTGTCCCACGCATTATGACCCTCAGGAGGGTAAGACTTTAGAGGATACTCCCCTAGAGCACGAGGACATAGTACCAGTGGCCGAGGAGGTCTAAATTATTTTGTTTGGTGCTTTTGTATTAGACTATTCTTTTGTTGAGATTTACAGTTGTATTATTATTTCAGACTTATGGATTGTATCTTATTTCTTCCTTTCGCTATTTCATTCGTGCATTATTCTTCCTTAGTTTATTTTGTGATTGAGATTAGTTATACTTGTGAGATACCATATTGTTCCTCCGTTTGGAGTTGAAATGATTGACAGGTACCATATTATATTGTTGAGATGCTAGATAGTTAGAAATGACCCAGACAACGTTCTACCGCCGATTCTGCGGTGTAGGCTGGGCGTAACCACGTACTCGTGCCCGAACATCCGGGTGCGGGTCGTAACTCGTTTTTTAGTGGTGGCCCATGCAGGTCTAGATTCGCAAGTAGTGCAATTTTGTAGTTGTGCTCGTCTCGAGTACTACTACGAGCCTGCTTTAGGATATAGGATATATGCTGAGAGTTTACTCAATCACAACTAGGAAAACTCTAATATCTGTTTTATAAATCTTTATCTATTGAATATTGTCTTTTATTTTGAATAAAGTTCTGTCCTTCTTTGATGCTATCGCATTATATTCAATATTGATTTCGTATTTTCAATCTGTCTTCAGGATGCCTCCGAAGGTCAGATTCTATCGCTCAGGAGCAGCGGCAGCTTCCTCAGCTACTTCTCAGCCTGCTGCGGATATAGTGACAGCTACTACTGTTTCATCTCCAGTTGAGAGGATCGCCTCACCGGTTCAGGTGGGAGTATCCGCAGCCGCTTTTGGGGGTGCTCCTCCCCTAGTTTAGAGGGTAGCTCCAGTTATTTTTGAGGGACTTCCGCTACCACCGCCAGTACCAGCTGATGCTGCGCAGCTATTTGCACTTTTCCAGATGATGATGGAGGCCCATAGGGCCCAGGCTGAGGTGCATCACCGACAAACTAAGGTGATGAGACAGGGCATCGAGAGTGCTCACCAGGTGGCCATCACCGCCGTAGAGAGGACCTCACCACCACAGCCATGAGAGGTACAGCCCAGGCCCGACACTATACAGGACTTCAAGAAGTTGGATCCCCGGCCTTTCAAGGGGACATAGGGCATCATTTATGCGGAAGGAAGTTCTTTCCGCCTACTGAGAGACTTGATCTAGAGCGACAGTTCTATAACCTTTACCGGAGGAACATGTCGGTGGCGGAGTATGCCGCCGAGTTCGACAGGTTGAGTAGGTATGCCGATTATATGGTGAGAGACCCTGAGAACTGGGCTAGTAGATTCAAAGAGGGCCTGAATTGGGAAGTGAAGGCTCTCATTTCTTCAAGCTACGAGATGTATCCAGATATTTTGAGGGAGGCTCGCAAGGTCGAAAGAGACCTGAGTTGGAGGCCCAAGAGGGACCGGGATGTTTTTGGTGGCAGCAGCAGCGCAGGTCCAGCCAAGAAGCCCTATTTCCAGTAGCAGAGGCAGCAGTTCCATGCGGCTAACCGAGCACCTGTACAACAGATGTACCAGATGCAGACACCAGCCCAGCCAGCTCGTGCTTGCCCCTTCTGTAAGAAAGTAGGGCACGGATGGGATGTTTGCAGGAAGAGGCTTGGGCAGTGTTTATTTTGTGGATCATCAGATCACCAGCTGAGGGATTGTCCCAAGACCATAGCTCGTACAGCTCAGGATGTAGCCCCGATCCAGAGGATACCCGTGAGACACCCGGCGGGACAACAGAGAGGACCTCCTTTGCAACCCCAACAACAGAAGGTGCAGCACCAACACCAGCACCAATCACCAGCAGAAAGGTGCACATCAGGGACGAGCTTTTGCCCTGATCGTGGAGGAGGCAGAGCCGATCGGAGATGTTATAGCAGGTTCAGTCTTACTTGATTCTTTTCCAGCTCATGCCTTATTTGATTCGGGTGCTTCTTATATCTTTGTATCAGTATCTTTTTGTAAACCCCCTCGACCAGATTTCAGTATTTCTAGGATTATTTTCACAATTTAGGATTTATGGCAATATTTTAAATATTTTGCTTACATATCCTATTGACTTGTGCACCTGTCCATCACCGAATTATTTGGAGCCTTACCCTGACTGTTATCCCCGAACAAATTCACATACCTGTCATAGACATGCTAGACTATTTTCCTGAATTTTGTGCAACTCCCAGATGTGCTAAAATGAGCCTCATTTGAGACGCACAAATATCGTTACAATCGTCCGTATTTAATTCTTATTTAATTTTCTGCTCTTTACCCCCTCTGTACCCCTAGAGATTTGAGGCCCAACATACACCTGTTTTGCCCAAACAAAAATACGTTAATTTTCTACACTGAGTATACTACATTTAGTATATTGACACCGTAGAAAAATTATGACCCTACCTGCCTCTAAATAATTAGAGAACACCGTGCGCAGTATTTATTAATTAATAAATACGGTGACCCGTATCACCAAGAAACCAGGCCCAGTCCCTGCCCAGACTCACCCCCACCCCCTCGGGACCCTCCCACAGCTTTTTCTTCAATTCTGTGAATTTTAGCATTTTCAGGAATCGGGTGTTTTCCAGACAATTTCGTAAATTGCGCAAATTCTCGAAATAGGACTTTTACGCAATTTATGAAATTACAGGGACTTTCCTGCAAATTTTGTGTGAGGTGTCAGTCCCCTCACTGGCCGGTGAACCTGCGCCGTCCATTTGGACGCGGGACCCACCCGAAAAGATCCCGGAAATATCCCGAAAAGATCCTAAAAATATCCCAAAAATATCTTTAGATATTTTTCTTATTTTAATAATTAATTTTTTTATAAAAGAAAAGAAAAAAAAACAAATCTCTCTCACTCAGCCGACCCCCCCCGGTCGGCGGTGCAGCCGCCCCTGGCCGGAGCCCCTCCGCCCGCGGCGGAGCCAGCCCCCCCGCCCCCTGGCTCTCTCTCTCCCTCTCTTCCTCTTCCCCGCTCCCTCTCTCCCTCCCAGCCTCTTCCCTCCACCTCGAGCGACCGTGCGTCCCCCGTGGCCCGCCGGAGCAGCTCCGCCCGCGCCACCGCGGCGAGCCGCCCGCCCTTCCTCTCCTCCTCTTCCTCTCCCCCGAGCCCCTCCGGCCCGCTGCCCCAGCCCGCAGCCGACCCCCGACCTCGTCGGAGCCGCCCTCCGCCGGCGACGTCGCCCCGCCTCCGCCCGGCCTCCCCGAGGCATCCCCGAGCACTCGCCGACCTCCGCCGGCGTGAACCCCCACTCCCAGTGACGTAGAACCTGTGCCCTAGCTCAGACACGATTCCGACACGTGTCGGACACGAAGAATTCGCAGTTTTCGAAGCCCTGTTCAGGTAACGATATCTCTCTCCTCGTAATTCCAATTTCAATTCCGTCAGTTGTGTCATGTAGACTGTGTAACCACCTCGGTGTCCGTGCAACCCGCTCGGAGCATCGCGTCCTGTGGTGATCGCACACCGCGATCCAAATACAGGAAAAACAACGACCCGATTCACCCCGGAACTGGGTACGCCCCGCCAAACGGGACGACTTGGTCGCACGCGGTCTTTACCAAAACGTGCGCGACGTTGATACGGACGTGTAGGAATTCGGAGAAGTTGATTTGGATGTGCGTGCACACCGGAATCAACGCGTATCCGCCGACACCGTCCCATATCCGTCAGTTCTGGAACACGCTGCAACTTTGTGTACACACGTCGGATCGAGACGAAACTTGCGCCATCGGACTCGTAGCAATACGCTGGTCCTGTGAGCCAAGTTTGGTTCGATTCTGAGAACGTTGACAAAATCGCGTATCGTGGGCCCCACCGGCTCCACTTAACGGGCAATTTTGTGATCGGCTCACCGGAACCCAATTCTGGAAGTTCCGTTGGGTTCGTATCGACGTTCTGGACTTGTGGACACTAAGTTTGGCGAATTTGGAGACCTTTGACCCTGACACATTTTTCGGTGCAAAGTGGGCCCACATGTGGACCCCGCTTTGACCGGAAACTGTCATTTTTGTCCCTGTGTCCAAATTGGACTTAAGGACAGGCGTTTCTAGCTATTTGATATTTTCTGAGACTGTTAGTGATGTTTATTTCAGCATCTGGAGATATTTATTCTGAGGTCATAGTTTCTGACTTTTGGCACTTGACATCTGGACGTTATATTTTGCAGCTCTCTTGCCAGACAAGTATACCTTGCCTTGTTGTACTGTTTAAATTCAGTTATTGCTAGTTACATGTTTATCTATTTTTTATATTATATAAATGTGCGCGTCCGAGAAAACTCGGGTGCAGTCAACGATGGCGTTGACGTTAGGACTTGTGTCTGACCTAGTGTCTAGTAGACCCACCTAAAGTTGTGAAGTTATTGATATAACTTCTCAGGCCTTGACACGTATCATTACACGTCACAGAGTGAGTACATGTAGGGACGCGTGCCTCATACGCGACTGGCCATCAGTGTGAGCAACACGTGTAGCGGTATTTAGCTCAGTTGTTTATTTTATTGAGACTTGCATCATAGTAGGAGGTGTCCACGTCGTTTTCATGACTTGTACATCTATATTGGGCGGGGAAGACATCTAGTAGGCGTATGGGACACCCCCTTCATTGAGTCTTTATCCTTCGATCCATGCTCCTCGGAGATGGACGATTGCAGAGTTTCCTGAGTTGGGGGCATATGATACATATACTAGCCAGTCCCGACGATTGGTGAATTACGTCAGCATATGTCTAGCCACACATTCCCATGCGTACTACAAGGTCTTTAAATTGCATTCACTTAGATGGTTAGTACACCCCATTTATTTATTCAGTATTTACATTATGGCATGTCATTTTTATGTATCTTGCTATGTCCCTCTGAGGACCTGGTTCCCTGCCAGGTGTATATGTTCTTGAGTACTCGCAGGAGCACAGATCCGGACATGTTACGTATATCCCGAGGAGGTCTTCTCTTCGAGCCTCATGATTGTCAGATGTGGTTCTTATATGGTGTGTATCTGGTTCATTTTCATATTCTATTTGTCATTCTTTAGATACTTATCATTGAGATCTAGCTACATGGTTATTGTTTATTCATATTTGATTCTGTGGATGAGATTTAGATATTACCCTGTGACTTGTGATTAATTATACCACTGGTGAATTATTGTTCATTATACAGCGTACGCACGTATATATGGTTTTCATATATTGGAGTTGCCATATATACGGGCGGCTGGCATCGTTACGTATCCTAGTCCTACGTATTTTGGGACTGGGGTGTGACAGTGTTTTTAGTGGTGGCCCATACAGGTCGAGAGCATATTGTCTCGGTTACGTTACTGTACCGAGCAAGCCTGCGTCTCAGAGCATATTGTCTCGGTTACGTTACTATACCGAGCAAGCCTGCACCTAGGATTAGAATATAGAATCTCATCCAAATTGACTATGACTTATCTTCTTTCCAGTTCGTCCTACTTACATAATTGCATCCTGCTTGATTCAAGTGCTTCCCTGATAATTCTTTTGGTATAATCCCTGCTAGAATATAGGAACTCCGGTTAATAGGATGATAATTAAGGTAGCATTCCTAATAAGAATACCACTAGGGCTTTGACATATCCTTAAGTTCGGATTACTTAGTGAACCCTAGCCTTCCTGATTTCCTAAGTAAACCCTAGCGTCACTTACCTATAGATTAACTTACCCTTATCCCTTGACATATTTATGTATGACTTGAGTATAGTATAAACACTACTAGGATTAGTTAGAGATAGGATTATTAGAGATTTGACCCTAGTGTTGACCCTAGTCTTGAGAAACCAATAGAAACCTAAGGTTAAATACTAAGACTAAACCTCATCCTAAGTTTGGATAAACCAGAGTTTTACGCCAGAGACCCCTTACCCTTGTTGGTGTAAAACCAATTGACCGTTGTTGGTATAAGAACCAAACGACGGCCTAGTTGGCGTAAAAGCCAAATGACTTTCTTGTTGGCGTAAAAACCAAATTATGCAGCAGATTATCTCCTTTACGCTGCAGTTATAATAACTGCTACCTACGATCCCTTAGTATTCCTTATCCTGCGTAGGACACGTCCTAAAAGCCACGTAGGTAACTACCCTGCGTAAACCTGATGATTCTTGAATATTAGATAACCAGCGTAGAGTAACCTGATTAGGCGTAGAATATAAGGATAGGATGTAAGCGTATTTGTTACAGCCTTAGTTTTCCCCAGCCATGACCCAATCTCGTGTATTAAAGGCAGAGATACGCCTCGAGCCCTGTGCAAAAAGAAGCAGCTTTCTGACAGGATATCTGATTTGTCTCGAGCGTAAAAAAAAATGACTTGTATCCAATCAGTCACTAAACGACAACCTGGATCTCCGTGCAATTCATCATCAAACCGTCCCCTCGATCGTTGTACAAGTACTTTGTCAGATGTCAGGATTCACTAATTTTGACTGACAAACTCATGAGTTACTCGTACAACTTTACGCTGCAACGAATGTTAGACTTTACGCAGGAGATATTTTGCGCAGAATTTAGCGCAAAACTTTTACGCTCAGACTTTCACCCAGACTTTTACGCAGACTGTTACGCACAGACTTATTACACGGACAGCTCTGAAGCTCTACCTTACACTTCTCTGTTTTACGCGGATAGTTCTGAAGCCATGCGTCATGCCAAATTATTTTATCTTTGCTTTACGCAGACGACTTCGAACCCCTACTTTACGCAGACTTCCTTAAATCTTTGTTTTAGGCAGACAACCTATAGTTTATATTAAGATTGTAGAACTTAGAAGGACATACCTCTTTTGGGTCAACTAGCAACTTAGGAAGGAGTTAGAATATTAACTGTAGAGATTGTAGAATCTTATCTTTTTGTGATTATGAATTATGTTGTAATTTCTCTCATCATAATCTAGCATACTTAAAATTGCTGTCCTACCTTGACTTATGATGCTATTATAGCCTAGTTTTGCAATCTTATTCTTTATCGAGCTTGTTCATGACACATGTGTTATTGGGGCCTGATCCACTTGTAAGCCCCTGATTTTTCAAAAATATTAAAATTGGGATTTTTCATAATTTTCTGGAATTTTTTGGGAATTTTCTGTAATTAAAATCAGGGTTTTGAATTATTACCTAATTTTTAATTGATAATAAACAACATTAAAATATTGTAAAAATATTATTTTTGGGTGTAAAATGAAAAACTGGACTTAGGGCAATTTTTCTGGAATTTATTGGACCCCGGACCTATTTTAAAACGCCTAAAAACTATTTATTTATTTATTTAATTATTAATTAATTATTTATTATTATTATTATTATTATTATTATTATTATTATTATTATTATTATTATAAAACCCAGCCCACTGGGCCCGGCCCACCGGGCCCAGCCCGAACCCAAACCCAAACCCAGCCCGCTCCCTACCGGGTCGGGTCGGGTCTGACCGCCGCCCGACCCGGGCCCCTCTCTCTCCCCCCACGACCCTGAGCCCGAGTCCGGCGCCGCTCCGCCCGGGCCGCCCGCCGCATCCTCCGGCCTCCCCTCCGCGCACCCCGCCACGTCGACCACTCCACCGCCTCCCTCGGCCTCCCCTCAACCGCCCGCAACCCTATAAAAGCCCTCCAATCTCCCCCTCCACCGCCTCGAACCACCGCTCCCCGCCGGGCCAGAGCTGCCGTCTCCCACCCGGACCACGCCGCCACGACGCCGCCGGCTCTCCTCCTCCCCTCCCCCTTCGTCTCCGGCGGCCACCGACCGCAGCAGCCCAGCCACGCCGCCGCCTCGCCGCAGCGCCTCCCCGCGCCGTCAGCGCCATACCGCGCTGCCCCCGGCCGGCAGCCCCCAGCCGCCGTCTCGCCGGAGCTCAGCCGCAGGGCCAAACCCTAACCCTAGATCCCCGAATCCGACACGTGTCGGACACGTGTCGGACACGATCCAGACCCCGGTTTTCGGGTCCCCTTCAGGTACTCGTAACTTTCATTTCGTAGCTCCGTTTTCGATTCTGCAAATTACGTTGTGAAGCCTGTATGACCCTCTCGGTGTCCGGACAAACTGTTCGGGGCATCGCGTCCTGTGGTGATCGCACACCGCGATCCAAAAACAGGAAAAACCAGACCCTGTTTCACCCCGGAACTGAGTGCGCCCCGCCAAACGGGACGACTTGGTCGCGTGCGGTCTTCACAGATACGTACGCATCATCGATACGGACGTGTGAGTTTTCGTGGAAGCTGATTCGGGTGTGCGTGCACACCGGAATCAACGCGTATCCGCGAACATCGTCCCGTATCCGCCTTTTCGGCATTTTGCCCTAACTTCGTGTACACTCGTCAGATCGAGACGAAACTTGCGCCATCGGACTCGTAGCGATACGATGGTCCTGTGGGTCAAGTTTGGTTCGATTTTGAGAACGTTGACGAAATCGCGTGTCGTGGGCCCCACAGCCCCGCTCGACGGGCGATTTTGTGTTCGGCTCATCGGAATCCAAATCTGGAAGTTCTGTTGGGTTCGTATCAGCGTTCCTGACCTGTTGACACTAAGTTTGGTGAATTTGGAGACCTTTGACCCGGACACGTTTTTCGGTGCAAAGCGGGTCCACCGGCGGACCCCGTTTTGACCCAAAACTGTCGTTTTTGCCCTTGTCTCCAAATTGGACCCAAGGACAGGCGTTTCTAGCTATTTGACATCTTCTGAGCATGATGGTAATGTCTATTTCAGCTTTTGGACTCATCTCTGGACTTTTCCCCCAAGAACCAAATTAATTGGATCCAAACATCAGGCAAGTACCTGCACTTCAAGTTTAACCTTTATATTGTGATAAATAAATTCCCTGCTTTATTTGTACCATTGATGATTATATGTAGAGTTAGAGCACTAGATTTCATGTCTTGAATAATGTATTTCGTGTCTTGCTTTTCGTGTCGGACGGGAGAATACTAGGAGGCATGTAGTTTACCCTTTCCCCCTGTAATCACTGTGTGCCAGCTATTGGTACGCGATTGTACCATCAGCCTTATACTTGATTATTCCCGTAGTCATTGTGTACTAGTCGTCTATGACGGCCCTATAGACTTATAAACCCCTACATGCCAACTAGGTATTCTAAATATACAAGTGCACGCACATAAGTTCCTGTCTTGTTACAGTTATATTTCTTGTCACATTTTATTCCTGTTTTACTCGGATTTCTGGTTTATAGCAATCAATCATATTTTACTTCTAGTCTTGTTTTATAACATTATTTCTCAGTTAATTTCACTACTTACTTACGCATTTCTCAACATAATGCTTAGTCAGTTATTTTCTACCTGTCACGAATATTTAGTTTAAATCTTGTTGTGCATTGTGTACTTTGCTCCTTTCCTGACTGGATCCGTTGTTTAGGTGATGATGCGAACCTTGCCCCCACCTATTATGGCCCCTATGAGACAGCAGGTGATACAGTTGCAGAGCCGGTTCCCACCCAGGAGACTACTCCTGCAGAGTAGTTAGCATTTAGCTATTTGTTTTCCTTTCATCTTAGTAATCGGGTTTGTCCCCGATATAATCTATGGTTCTGTAATAAACTCTGGATCTGATTATCATATTCTGGTTATAAAATCTTAGCATTCTTTTCCTGCTATTTTTCCTTGCCTATTTAATTATTGTGAATGAGCTAGATTTATCACCTGTGATTATGCCCTAGACAGCGTACTACCGCCGACACTGCGGCGTAGGCTGGACGTACCCACGCACTCGTGCCCGAATTTCCGGGTGCGGGTCGTGACACCACTCCACTAATACAATGGTCTATTCAGAATCAGTGTATTACGGTCTGATCAACCTTAGTGCATTTTGATTCGCCCTTCGCATAACTACTTTACGTGGATTGAGATATATAGTGATTAGTAGACAGATGTACTTGCCCTCTAGATATGTCTGAGCATATCGTATCAGCTACATGACTGTACTGATACGAGCATGTGAATAGGAATTACAAAAAAATAATATTTCAATCCACAACTACTTTGACAAATCCCACTGAATTCTTAAAACGCCTTGATCCTCACACTTTTAATCTATTACCATCCCCTTGAACTCTTTATTACTGTTTTTCGTCTTCCCTTATTTCGGAAAGACGAAACCTCGTACTTAGTATAAATACGAGAGTGTATTGTTTCTGTAGCCATTTCTGTGTGTTCCTTGGGTAATTACCAAACCCTATTGTTAGATTAGATTGTAGTTTAAAACTGTACTATTTTTAGAATGACCTTCGCTACCTACCTACATTCCTAGTACGTGCATCACTATAGCAGCATAAAATTTTTGCCTCGTAACTTTGGTCAAAGTATTACAAGGAAGGAATATATTATTTTGTTGACAGGAGTCTAAATGGATTTCACCTGGATGAACAATTGATTGACTCCTGAAAGGATAGCAGCACCTATGACTAGGTTGACTTATTAGGATTAAGAATTCCTATGGACCAACGAGTGTCAAGCCGCTTTCGAGGAGTTGAAGAAGCGACTGACCACAACACCCGTATTGCCTATTCCATCCGGATCAGGCGGTTGTAATCTACAGATGCATCAGGAAAAAGTTTGGATGTGTATTAATACAGAATGGCAAGGTAATGGCATATGCATCTAGACAATTATGAGTACATGAGAAGAAATTTGGAACTTGCAACCGTCATAATTACTTCGAAGCTAGGAAGACATTACTTATATGAGACAAATCGTAATATTGCACGACATACCAGTCGGCATTGTACCAGACAAGGATTCGCATGACCAGAGTTGGTGGTCAACACCGTAGAGACAGTTAAGTAATACAAGGACACTTGCAAGCAGTGCAAGACAGACAGAAGCAGTAGGCAGACCGTCATCATCGTCCCTTAGAAATTCAAAAAGGACGATCATGTCTTCTTGAGAATATCACCTACTAGAGGCACCATTCGATTCGGAGGACGCATCAAGTTGAGTCCAAGGTATGTTGGACCATTGACATGCTAGAAAGAGTGGAAGTAGTGGCAAATCAACTTGCGCTACTACCTTCACCTGAGAAAATACTTGATGTATTCCACGTGTCGTAACTTAAGCGATATGTGACAGACAGCAGTCATGTTTTCAACCATTTGGAAATCACCATTAGGCCAAGCTTGTCATATCAAGAGCAACCCGTGGGAATCCTTGATCATCGAAAAAAAAAAGTATTGAGAAATCAGAAAAAAAAGTATTGAGAAATCAGTCTATTCCCTTGGTCCGCGTGACATGGAAGCATGGCGCGCCAGGAGAATCTACTTGGAAGAGTGTAGACGACATGCGTAAACATTTTCGAACCTATTCGTAAACCGAGATATAAATTACTTTGTTAAATTATATCTTATGCCGTCTTTGACTTCTATCCCGGCTTAGTTTTAATTTCGAGGACAAAATTTTTATAAGTTGGGTAGATTATAAACCCCCTCGACCAGATTTCAGTATTTCTAGGATTATTTTCACAATTTAGGATTTATGGCAATATTTTAAATATTTTGCTTACATATCCTATTGACTTGTGCACCTGTCCATCACCGAATTATTTGGAGCCTTACCCTGACTGTTATCCCCTAACAAATTCACATACCTGTCATAGACATGCTAGACTATTTTCCTGAATTTTGTGCAACTCCCAGATGTGCTAAAATGAGCCTCGTTTGAGACGCACAAATATCGTTACAATCGTCCGTATTTAATTCTTATTTAATTTTCTGCTCTTTACCCCCTCTGTACCCCTAGAGATTTGAGGCCCAACATACACCTGTTTTGCCCAAACAAAAATACGTTAATTTTCTACACTGAGTATACTACATTTAGTATATTGACACCGTAGAAAAATTATGACCCTACCTGCCTCTAAATAATTAGAGAACACCGTGCGCAGTATTTATTAATTAATAAATACGGTGACCCGTATCACCAAGAAACCAGGCCCAGTCCCTGCCCAGACTCACCCCCACCCCCTCGGGACCCTCCCACAGCTTTTCCTTCAATTCTGTGAATTTTAGCATTTTCAGGAATCGGGTGTTTTCCAGACAATTTCGTAAATTGCACAAATTCCCGAAATAGGATTTTTACGCAATTTATGAAATTACAGGGACTTTCCTGCAAATTTTGTGTGAGGTGTCAGTCCCCTCACTGGCCGGTGAACCTGCGCCGTCCATTTGGACGCGGGACCCACCCGAAAAGATCCCGGAAATATCCCGAAAAGATCCTAAAAATATCCCAAAAATATCTTCAGATATTTTTCTTATTTTAATAATTAATTTTTTTATAAAAGAAAAGAAAAGAAAAGAAAAAAAAAACAAATCTCTCTCACTCAGCCGACCCCCCCGGTCGGCGGTGCAGCCGCCCCTGGCTCTCTCTCTCCCTCTCTTCCTCTTCCCCGCTCCCTCTCTCCCTCCCAGCCTCTTCCCTCCACCTCGAGCGACCGTGCGTCCCCCGCGGCCCGCCGGAGCAGCTCCGCCCGCGCCACCGCGGTGAGCCGCCCGCCCTTCCTCTCCTCCTCCTCCTCCTCTCCCCCGAGCCCCTCCGGCCCGCTGCCCCAGCCCGCAGCCGACCCCCGACCTCGTCGGAGCCGCCCTCCGCCGGCGACGTCGCCCCGCCTCCGCCCGGCCTCCCCGAGGCATCCCCGAGCACTCGCCGACCTCCGCCGGCGTGAACCCCCACTCCCAGTGACGCAGAACCTGTGCCCTAGCTCAGACACGATTCCGACACGTGTCGGACACGTGTCGGACACGAAGAATTCACAGTTTTCGAAGCCCTGTTCAGTTCCGTCAGTTGTGTCGTGTAGACTGTGTAACCACCTCGGTGTGCGTGCAACCCGCTCGGAGCATCGCGTCCTGTGGTGATCGCACACCGCGATCCAAATACAGGAAAAACAACGACCCGATTCACCCCGGAACTGGGTACGCCCCGCCAAACGGGACGACTTGGTCGCACACGGTCTTTACCAAAACGTGCGCGACGTTGATACGGACGTGTAGGAATTCGGAGAAGTTGATTTGGATGTGCGTGCACACCGGAATCAACGCGTATCCGCCGACACCGCCCCGTATCCGTCAGTTCTGGAACACGCTGCAACTTTGTGTACACACGTCGGATCGAGACGAAACTTGCGCCATCGGACTCGTAGCAATACGCTGGTCCTGTGAGCCAAGTTTGGTTCGATTCTGAGAACGTTGACAAAATCGCGTATCGTGGGCCCCACCGGCTTCACTTAACGGGCAATTTTGTGATCGGCTCACCGGAACCCAATTCTGGAAGTTCCGTTGGGTTCGTATCGACGTTCTGGACTTGTGGACACTAAGTTTGGCGAATTTGGAGACCTTTGACCCTGACACGTTTTTCGGTACAAAGTGGGCCCACATGTGGACCCCGCTTTGACCGGAAACTGTCATTTTTGTCCCTGTGTCCAAATTGGACTTAAGGACAGGCGTTTCTAGCTATTTGATATTTTCTGAGACTGTTAGTGATATTTATTTCAGCATCTGGAGACATTTATTCTGAGGCCATAGTTTCTGACTTTTGGCACTTGACATCTGGACGTTATATTTTGCAACTCTCTTGCCAGGCAAGTATACCTTGCCTTGTTGTACTGTTTAAATTCAGTTATTGCTAGTTACATGTTTATCTATTTTTTATATTATATAAATGTGCGCGTCCGAGAAAACTCGGGTGCAGTCAACGATGGCGTTGACGTTAGGACTTGTGTCTGACCTAGTGTCTAGTAGACCCACCTAAAGTTGTGAAGTTATTGATATAACTTCTCAGGCCTTGACACGTATCATTACACGTCACAGAGTGAGTACATGTAGGGACGCGTGCCTCATGCGCGACTGGCCATCAGTGTGAGCAACACGTGTAGCGATATTTAGCTCAGTTGTTTATTTTATTGAGACTTGCATCATAGTAGGAGGTGTCCACGTCGTTTTCATGACTTGTACATCTATATTGGGCGGGGAAGACATCTAGTAGGCGTATGGGACACCCCCTTCATTGAGTCTTTATCCTTCGATCCATGCTCCTCGGAGATGGACGATTGCAGAGTTTCCTGAGTCGGGGGCATATGACACATATACTAGCCAGTCCCGACGATTGGTGAATTATGTCAGCATATGTCTAGCCACACATTCCCATGCGTACTACAAGGTCTTTAAATTGCATTCACTTAGATGGTTAGTACACCCCATTTATTTATTCAGTATTTACATTATGGCATGTCATTTTTATGTATCTTGCTATGTCCCTCTGAGGACCTGGTTCCCTGCCAGGTGTATATGTTCTTGAGTACTCGCAGGAGCACAGATCCGGACATGTTACGTATATCCCGAGGAGGTCTTTTCTTCGAGCCTCGTGATTATCAGATGTGGTTCTTATATGGTGTGTATCTGGTTCATTTTCATATTCTATTTCGGCAGTATCGGCAGTAGATTTATTTCCATCCGACTGTCATTCTTTAGATACTTATCATTGAGATCTAGCTACATGGTTATTGTTTATTCATATTTGATTCTGTGGATGAGATTTAGATATTACCCTGTGACTTGTGATTAATTATACCACTGGTGAATTGTTGTTCATTATACAGCGTACGCACGTATATATGGTTTCCATATATTGGAGTTGCCATATATACGGGCGGCTGGCATCGTTACGTATCCTAGTCCTACGTATTTTGGGACTGGGGCGTGACACTTTTGCTCTAAGGCATCGTCTTGAGTCTGAACCGTTGGCGCAGACTTGCAAGATCACGACCAGAGGTGGCATCATCCTGGTAAGTGATGTTTGCAAGAACCAGAGAGTTTATTTGGGAGGCCGTGAGCTGAGTGTATGTTTACTTGTAATGCCACTTCCGAGTTACGATATACTACTCGGGATGGATTGGTTGAGTAGACATCACGCTAGTATCGATTGTCGTGGAGGCAGAGTTTTATTTCAGATGCCAGGAGAGCCAGAGTTTGAGTTTGTCCGAGGAGCAGAGCAGAACGAGGGCAATTTCTGTGGAGCTTTGGTAGAAGAGTGGGAGCCACCATATCCGTTGATTGCAAAGTTCTTGGATATTTTTCCAGAGAATTTATCGGGGTTACCGCCGGACAGAGATGTGGAGTTCTCTATAGATTTAGTGCCAGGCGCAGAGCCGATCTCTCAGCACGTCTATAGAGTAAACAACAGTGAACTGGCAGAGTTGAAGAAGCAGGTGGATGAGTTTCAAGACAAAGGCTTTATCCGTTCCAGTTCATCACCATGGGGTGCTTCATTACTGTTTGTACCCAAGAAGGATGGGTCGGTACGTATGTGTATCGACTACAGGGCACTTAATAACCTCACTATCAAGAACAAATACCCGTTGCCACGGATTGATGACTTGTTTAATCAGTTGAGCAGAGCGAAGGTATTCTTGAAGATAGAATTGAGGTCAGGGTACCACCAAGTAAAAGTGAAGAAGGAAGATATCCCGAAGACCGCTTTCAGGACTCGTTATGGGCAGTTCGAGTTATTGGTGATGCCGTTCGGGATGACCAATGCCCCGGCAGTGTTCATAAACCTGATGAACAAGGTGTTTCATCAGTACCTAGACCAATTTGTTGTAGTCTTCATTGATGATATTCTGATATATTCGAAGACCCCAGAGAAGCATGAGCAGTACTTGAGGATTGTTTTGGAGACCCTCAAGAAGGAGAAGCTGTATGGCAAGTTGTCGAAGTGCGAATTCTTCCTTGATAAGGTTGAATTCCTTGGGCATGTCATTACAGGAGATAGAATCTTGGTGGACCCGAAGAAGATATCAGCAGTTGAATCGTGGTCTACCTCGAGTTCAGTAGCAGAGATCATGAGCTGCCTTGGATTAGCAGGCTACTACCAGAGGTTTGTTCAGGACTTTTCCAAACTAGCAGAGCCAATGACTAGGCTGACCAGGAAGGACGTAGAATTCGTCTGGACTGAGGATTGTCGGTCAGCATTTGAGGAGCTGAAGAGGAGATTGACTACAACTCCTATCTTGACACTACCATCAAGAGCAGGAGGATTTTTTATTTACAGTGATGCATCAGGGAAGGGTTTGGGTTGTGTGTTACAGCAGCACGGGAAGGTGATTGCCTATGCTTCCAGGCAATTATGCCCGCATGAGAAGAACTAGCCTACCCATGATTTAGAGTTGGCAGCAGTTATCTTTGCTCTCAAATTATGGAAATACTATCTATATAGAAAGAGAGTAGATATCTTCACAGACCATAAGAGCTTAAAGTATGTGTTTACACAGAAAGAGCTCAACATGAGGCAGCGACGATGGTTGGAGCTGATGAAAGACTTTGACATATCTTTGCAGTACCATCCAGGGAAGGCCAACGTAGTCGCAGATGCTTTGAGCAGGTATCCCATAGCTATGTGCTTGACTAGAGACATATATTTATTGGCAGATCTCGACATTTTGGGCATTGAGGTATTGATTCCGGAAGTCACAGCACAGATGTGGGGACTTCAGGTTTAGTCGGAGCTGATGGACCGAGTCAGAGACAGACAGTATGAGGATGAGTCTCTGAGGAGCATCAGAGCGCAGGTCCAGGTCGGACTGGCAGAGGACTTTATCATCGCAGATGACGGATCATTGCGACACGCTACCAGGTTGTGCGTACTGAAAGAAGCTTTGCGCGAAGAGATTATGTAGGAGGCACACCGTTCCCAATACTCTATGAATCCCGGTGCCAACAAGATGTATAGAGACATGAGGGAGCATGTATGGTGGTATGGCATGAAGCGAGAGGTAGCTAGCTTCGTGTCCAGATGCTTAGTTTGCCAGCAGGTCAAGGCGAAGAGACAGAGACCAGGAGGATTGCTTCAGCCTTTGCCCATTCCGGAGTAGAAATAGGAGCATGTTACCATAGATTTTGTATCGGGGCTCCCGCGTTCTCCAGGAGGCAAGGATGCAATTTGGGTCATCGTGGACAAGTTGACTAAATCAGCCCACTTTCTTCCATTTAAAGTGGGTACATCTAGGGAGAGACTTGCGGAGATATATGTGCAACAGATTGTCAGATTGTACGGTATTCCAGTGAGAATTGTCTCGGATCGGGATAGTCGCTTCATATTCCATTTTTGGAGGAGTTTGCAGGCTAGCTTGGGCACTCAGCTCAAGTTTAGTACCGCCTATTACCCTCAGACGGACGGACAGTCGGAGAGGACTATTCAGACTCTCGAGGACATGCTACGCACCTGTATTTTGGATCTTGGAGGTTCTTGGGAGGATCACCTTCACTTGGTAGAGTTTTCATACAACAACAGCTACCAAGCCAATATTGAGATGTCACCATTTAAGGCGTTGTATGGACGGAGGTGCCGCACTCCGTTGTCCTGGGATGATGTTGGTGACAGGGCTTTATTGGGACCAGAGATGGTAGTGGATGCAGCAGAGAAGGTAAAGCTTATCAGGGACAGACTTCGAGTAGTACAGGACAGGCAGCGACATTGGACCGATAGCCACGGGAGACCTTTGGAGTTTAAGGTATAGCTTTAGTTTTATCTTGCTTGTGTTTGATTGTTGCTTGTTAGAGTGTTAAGGTTGTGTTTCGTGCTAGGTTGGCGATCTGGTTTTCTTGAGGATTTCTCCGACACGTGGCACGATTCGTTTCGGTAGAGGCGACAAGCTTAGTTCGCGATTCATCGGTCCTTTCAACATTCTTGAGAGGGTCGGTGCAGTCGCTTACAGACTATATTTACCACCTGTACTGGATTATTCGGAGTGCACAACGTGTTTCACGTGTCGCAGTTGAGACGGTACGTGGCAGATCCCAGTCATGTGTTGGATCATTCGGAGATAGAGGTGGGCCCTACTCTCAGCTATCCAGAGCAGCCAGTAGAGATTCTGGATCGGAGAGAGAAGGTGCTGAGGAACCAGATGATTCCTTTGGTGCGCGTTGCGTGGAGGCATCACTCGCCAGGAGAGAGTACCTGGGAGCGAGAGGCAAAGATGCACGAGCGATATCCGTATCTGTTCGAACCGTGAGTTATAATTCTTTCTTGCATTGTATTATTGTTTTGGTAGATAGTTTCTTCCTTAATTTCAAGGACAAAATTTTTTCTAAGGTGGGTAGGTTTGTCACCCACACATTTTCATCCAAGGGTAGTTTGGTAATTGTCAAAGGGTATGTTAGTAGTTAGTGGTGAGTTATATTATATGTACTAGTTATAGGTAGTACTTGAGTTGCCTTGGGATACCAAGGTATCACCAAGGTATGGGTCGATACCCAAGGTATTGAGATTGGGTATCGGGTTAGGTGCGATACACATTGGTGCAAGACCAAGGTATCCTATTTCTTTGTTTTGATATAGTATTATCCATAATTGACTTGTATATATATATATATATAAACCTATTTTTATATCTGAACTTACATATCTTAGGATACGGCTCTTTGAATGTACTGTGGTGTATTAGCTTAGCTAGTTTAGCATAGTTTCATAGTATATCGACTTAGTGACTTAGCATTAGACTCTTATAACCTAGAATTCATTAGTTTGACTTAGAAAAGGTGTATTGACCTAGAATTACATCAACTTCATTTATTTTTATCATTAAACCTTGTAATGATGCAATATACCATATATAGGTTGTGAGACACCAGCTTGGGCATCGAGAGACACACTTTGCTCAGGACTTCAAGCGAGTACATTTCTCTGATTGTTTTTAATTCATAATATTATATATATGCATGTTCTAGAATTGTATACATTGATTCCGACACAGTGATTTCAAGGACTGGTGCTATATGGATCCCGTCATGAGGTGTTATCCCCTACCGTGTTCAACGGGTACCCAGTCACATGTATTTCATCGTGTGCTTCGGGTATTGACTTTCATGTACTTCTTGTGCATCCACTATTTCGTGTGCTAGTGTGACTATATCATTTTCATGTACGTAACGTATCGTGATTGGATCCATGAGTATTGGTTGGGGAGGGCGAGTTAGAGTTGGTTATGTGATCAAAGCCCTATTGATCTCATGTGCATGTCGATTATACACCTCACGTATAATGGAGTTACCTTTATACCTCATGTGCAACCTAAGCCGATCACATAACGAACTTGCACTCTAAATCACATAGATAGTATTCTTGTTCTCTACTTGCAGTTTATTTCCCGTATTTACTTTCGAGTTCTTATTGTGATTATTGCCTGTTCTCCCTGTATTGTACAATCTTACTACTTGTGCATCTTGTATCTTTTTCTATTGCTTGTTATATATGCTCGATTATGTATTTGAAACTGCTTTAAGAGGTATGTACTTTGCTCAAATCCTGACTGGATATATTTTTTCAGATGATTGGCTAGAGGAGCTGTGTCCCACGCATTACGGCCCTCAGGAGGGTGAGACTTTAAAGGATACTCCCCTAGAGCACGAGGACATAGTACCAGTGGCCGAGGAGGTCTAAATTATTTTGTTTGGTGCTTTTGTATTAGACTATTCTTTTGTTGAGATTTACAGTTGTATTATTATTTCAGGCTTATGGATTGTATCTTATTTCTTTCTTTTGCTATTTCATTCGTGCATTATTCTTCCTTAGTTTATTTTATGATTGAGATTAGTTATACTTGTGAGATACCATATTGTTCCTCCGTTTGGAGTTGAAATTGTCACGCCCCAATCTTCCGCAAGCTCGATAGTCCCTACTGAACGTGAATCACCACGTTGCAGCTCTCCCGCAGGACAATCGTTCCCATCGGGACGTGATACCGTACGAGCCTGGAGTTGCGCTCGTACAAGGCGATGTTTTCAAACACCAATGTTATCATCGAAACAACTAAGTTACAGTGGAAGCCGTTTAGTGTACCAAGCACACAAACAGAGTATACGCAGCGAAGCTCACAATAGGGTCCAAATAAAATGCCCCGAGTCAATGCCACAAAGGCGATGCCATGGAGACGATGAAATACTCTTGCTCTTTTCTCTAGCCCACAAAGGTACTTACAGTTCATACATCTTGTCCCGTATATCCAAGCAGCGCCACTATGCCTGTGTACCTGAAATATTGCCCACAAACATGGGTCAGTACACAACCGTACTGGTGAGCGGGGTAACCCACTCGCCTAAGCCGACACTAAGTAAAATAGTGAATGCACACAGTTAAATGGTGATCTTTCTAGTTGAATCCTAGATTTGTTTCATGGCAGATGAATGACATGTTAAGGAAAGCAGTAAAACAGTTTACGCATGCAAGCATTCAATCTCAAACCAAACGACAAGCATTTATATATAACCGACCCGTCTAACTCAATGCCATCGCTTGCACGATAACATATCGAACCATCAGTCTCGCCTCAGTATCCATCCTCAACCAAAGTTTATAACCTAATCTCGAGTGCACACTCTTGCCGAGGCAAGGTGGCCGCGCCTACACGAAAGCCAAACCAACAAAAGAAAAGCAAGCCAACATTAGTCTATATGAAGTCACTGGCTAAGCCATACAGGACATATCTCAAGCATTACGGCGCGCCCTATCAGCCCGGGATGCAAGCCCCGCTGGAGGTCCCGCAATGCATCGTGACTAGCACGAATCAAATTATTTTCCTCCGGATCGAAACGGCTCCAGTGCCCCGGATAAATACCGTTCCGAGGAAATGCCAAACTTGTGCACAAGTTGTCCGTGACTATGCAAACACAAGTAGGTATGACGAGAGGATCGAACATTCTCATCCCACCAAGCGATCCTAGACTCGTTCAACCGATATCCAACCGAAATATCCATAACCATTCTTCCAACATATCCTTCCAAGGAATCCAAATCTCGACCTCAAGATATAGGCCAAGGCACCAAAATACCCAGTATTTCACATTGCCGTTTTACAGCAATGTATTTCGAATTGGTGCAACACCCATGCTCAAAGTATTCCCATGGCACAATGCCGTTTCAGTGGCACGATGCCCCATTCGTGGCACAATGCCCCATCAAGCGGCACCATACCTCGCCGATGCAGTTGTTCGGTTTCGAACCACAACTGTTCGCTTTGCAAGACAAAGCGACCAAGTGATACTCGCGCACGGATACACGTTCGCTCGCCCAAATTCCCGATATTCCCATTGTCTCAAAGGTATCATTCCAACTTGTATATTTCCAACCATCCAAGCATAATCTCAAGTATCCAACCGACTGCCTCAAATGTATAATCCAACTATCGCATCCAACTATCCAACGCATAATCGTTCAAGCCACAATCCTACCAAGCCAACGACGTACACTCTATGCATGCCTCAGTGTAGTGATTTCCAATGTTTCAGCCCAAGTGTTCAAGCCTTTTTACGTATTTTCCATATTATTAGGCATAAAGGAGTAGAGGAGAAGGGAAAGAGCCCACTCACAATGATTGATCCCGTTAGGCATCCTGTCCTGCCGATACGGCCAATCCCTTGAACCCGTGGTCCGATGCAAGCGCGATCTACTCAACTGGTATGACCGTACGAGCAGGCCGTGCTCTCCGAATCATCCGACCGATCGGACTAAGGAAAATGGCATTATCGCTTCCACTCAGCTATTCAGCACTGTTCCGAACGAATACCTGATTTCCAACGAACCCGCTAGCCATCTGCACATTGAAACCAACTTGATTAATCCTTCTTCCCAAAATCCAACATTTCAAATGTAACCAGCATTTGATTCATTCGATCCGACTCAGCGTAATGCTCTGAGCGGTTGTGGGGCATTACATAATATACCACTTACAATCAGGTTCGTCCACGAACCGTGCTGGCACACATTCCTATCACAAGTCACAATTCATTCCAAGATCTGCTCTAAGCAACTCACATATTCACTATTTCTGACTCAATATCTCGCTCTGTTGAACGCTCGTACAAATTTTACGAATTCCCACATCCTCCTTGCAGCTCAACACGAATTTCTCGTATCGCTTAGTTTTGGATCGATACACATATTTAAGGCGTCCCTAAAATACATGCATTTCAGCCGAACTTTGCGATAGCAAATTTGAACAAGTTATAAGGGTATTTTTATGTTCGAGGCGTCCATTTGCTTTGCTCCCAAATGAATCAATTCACGATTTTCATTCCAACACATTCGCTCGAGCGCTATTCTCAATTATGCAGATTTTCTACCGACTCAATGAGTTCACGTTCCAACACAATCTATCCCACTATTTCTGAATCCGCGCTAGCAACATCTCTAATATATCTCATGCACTGAACGATAATCTCAACTGATCTACCCCAGCTATGCGACTTACCCAAAAATTAACTTTGCTTAGATCAGCTCAGTCCAACACCTTTCCTGCCATCTCAATATCTCACAGGGTGAACATCTATATTGAGGTTCGTGTGATCCACGAAGATCTCGTCGCCACGCCAAAGGGATTGTGTCGCCACGATTTCAACGTGGACACACTCGCCACAATTCTTAGGTTACGCATGGAATAGTTCTTCGTGCTGCTTCCACTGCCTCGAAGCATTAGGACATCACCTTTGCCTTCCGAACGAGCACGCTTCCCAGACTAAGTTCCGAGACATCTTGTAAATCTGAAGCACGTCTGTCCCTTCCAGTATTCGCAAGGATTTGATCTGAACGAGCCATTGCTTTAACTTCATGAGCTAGTTTCACAGTCGTCAATTCATATGAATGCTATTCCCTTCCAGGGCACGATGAGTCAGAGGCGATGCCAACGATATAAATCTGCGACTCTGAATCTCATCAGTTGACTTAGGCTACTTCCATCATTGCTTCGATCTTCTGGCTGCATCTTCAGCTGAAGACTATCCCAAGGGTCTCTCAAATCCAACACTTAGTCAATAAGCCAAATCTCATTCTCACATCTGCCCTCGACGCATTCCCAAATACGCCGCCTCAAGGGTCGTTCTATGGGTCTACCATATTCATATCCGATTCAGCGGGTCAAGTCGCTTAGGGTCAGCTGTCCCGAAGCTACGCTCGACAATTGTAATCATCACGATGGACAGTTACTATAAACCATGCTATATCTCATCTCCAAAATCCGAATCAAAATCCAACCATTCACCCGAGCGAAGTTTCCGAAACCGAGAACCGCGCTCGTTGAAACTGTCTTCCATCAATCCGTCTTACTGTCCTGAATCCATCAAATTTCTGAATTGCCATGTTCCATAATGCACGTCCAACTTACTCGAGCAATACAGTAATTTGTTCAGACGTTGCTATCACATTTAGCTATCTTCAAACGTCCGTCCGTCACAATCTTGCCCAAAATTCTATTTCAGCTTAACCTGAGTCGACTCCTCGAGCAGCAATATCCTAAATCTTCAAGTTTGTGTGAATCAATCGCATTGTTCCTCCAAACCAAAATCGTGTTTCATTACTCAACCAACAGCTCCAATGTGTTGCCCAAAATCGTAGTTCGTGCTCGCTATCATTCGATTCACCCATCGCTTGTTCAAGCGTAACCCAAATGTTCGTTCCGATGCCGCTCATCTCTTAAGCCTAACGATGCTTTCATTTGCACCAGTCCGTTCACGATATGCTCAACTCAATATTCGCTTGCTATCATTTCCATTCTTTCCAACTCAGCCGACTGCACCCACCAACTTGTATTCTCGTTTCACGAGTCCGTTCAGGCAATTCCCATAGATGTCCAACCAAAATATTTCCAATGCCTTGCTTAACACGTTTGATCCCATATACCACTTCGAATCAAGTCGCTACTCACATTACGTTTTCTTGCACGAATCCAAGATCCGTTCGAGCCATCCCTCATGCGTGATCATGCCTTTTTCCAATTCGAGTTTGACACAAAACTCAGGCAACGCTTGAATTATCCAACTATTTTTATCATCTAATACTTTCTCAACACGAGCAATCGTGCAATGATTGTCTTCCAAATAGTCCAACCTAATACCCAACGGTTTCACACATTTGTTGTACGAGCAACTCGTACCAACTTATCTGTATTTTCCTGAGCCAAACTCAAACCTGCTCAACCGATGCGCCACAGCCAAAATTCCAACTTCTTCCCAACACAATCGCTAGACGAGCAACTTGTGCAAGGATCCATTCTCATCTAATGCTTCTACTCAAAATATGCCGCATAACCAAATCTCGTTAGCCAACCAACTGATCCATTGAGGCAATCAGAACTCCCGAACGATAAGCCAAGCCAACCCAACGAAAGCCCACACTTGTTGCACAAATGCAACAACGCCAACCAACTTGCTGCACGAATGCAACAACGCCTAACGAGGCTAAGCGATCCTACGAAATCCAACCAAGACAACCCAACAAAGAATAATATGCAGCCACAACTAGCAATAAATAGACTTATTGCATGAAACATCCGATGCGGCACCGAGTAGAGTCAAGAGCTAAACGACACGCGGAAGCTATTTTTAGAGTTTGTGATGAAGCGAAGGACCAAGTTCGAAGAAATGAACCGGGCGCTCTGATACCAATCTGTCACGCCCCAATCTCCCGCAAGATCGATAGTCCCTACTGAACGTGAATTACCACGTTGCAGCTCTCCCGCAGGACAATCGTTCCCATCGGGACGTGATGCCGTACGAGCCTGGAGTTGCGCTCGTACAAGGCGATGTTTTCAAACACCAATGTTATCATCAAAACAACCAAGTTATAGCGGAAGCCGTTTAGTATACCAAGCACACAAACAGAGTATACGCAGCGAAGCTCACAATAGGGTCCAAATGAAATGCCCCGAGTCAATGCCACAAAGGCGATGCCACGGAGACGATGAAATACTCTTGCTCTTTTCTCTAGCCCACAAAGGTACTTACAGTTTATACATCTTGTCCCGTATATCCAAGCAGCGCCACTACGCCTGTGTACCTGAAATATTGCCCACAAACGTGGGTCAGTACACAACTGTACTAGTGAGCGGGATAACCCACTCGCCTAAGCCGACACTAAGTAAAATAGTGAATGCACACAGTTAAATGGTGATCTTTCTAGTTGAATCCTAGATTCATTTCATGGCAGATGAATAACATGTTAAGGAAAGCAGTAAAGCAGTTTACGCATGCAAGCATTCAATCTCAAACCAAACGACAAGCATTTATATATAACCGACCCGTCTAACTCAATGCCATCGCTTGCACGATAACATATCGAACCATCAGTCTCGCCTCAGTATCCATCCTCAACCAAAGTTTATAACCTAATCTCGAGTGCACACTCTTGCCGAGGCAAGGTGGCCGCGCCTACACGAAAGCCAAACCAACAAAAGAAAAGCAAGCCAACATTAGTCTATATGAAGTCACTGGCTAAGCCATACAGGACATATCTCAAGCATTACGGCGCGCCCTATCAGCCCGGGATGCAAGCCCCGCTGGAGGTCCCGTAATGCATCGTGACTAGCACGAATCAAATTATTTCCCTCCGGATCAAAACGGCTCCAGTGCCCCGGATAAATACCGTTCCGAGGAAATGCCAAACTTGTGCACAAGTTGTCCGTGACTATGCAAACACAAGTAGGTATGACGAGAGGATCGAACATTCTCATCCCACCAAGCGATCCTAGAATCGTTCAACCGATATCCAACCGAAATATCCATAACCATTCTTCCAACATATCCTTCCAAGGAATCCAAATCTCGACCTCAAGATATAGGCCAAGGCACCAAAATACCCAGTGTTTCACATTGCCGCTTTACAGCAATGTATTCCGAATTGGTGCAACACCCATGCTCAAAGTATTCCCATGGCACAATACCGTTTCAGTGGTACGATGCCCCATTCGTGGCACAATGCCCCATCAAGCGGCACCATACCTCGCCGATGCAGTTGTTCGGTTTCGAACCACAACTGCTCGCTTTGCAAGACAAAGCGACCAAGTGATACTCGCGCACGGATACACGTTCGCTCGCCCAAATTCCCGATATTCCCATTGCCTCAAAGGTATCATTCCAACTTGTATATTTTCAACCGTCCAAGCATAATCCTAAGTATCCAACCGACCGCCTCAAATGTATAATCCAACTATCGTATCTAACTATCCAACGCATAATCGTTCAAGCCACAATCCTACCAAGCCAACGACGTACACTCTATGCACGCCTCAGTGTAGTGATTCTCAATGTTTCAGCCCAAGTGTTCAAGCCTTTTTACGTATTTTCCATATTATTAGGCATGAAGGAGTAGAGGAGAAGGGAAAGAGCCCACTCACAATAATTGATTCCGTTAGGCATCCTGTCCTGCCGATACGGCCAATCCCTTGAACCCATGGTCCGATGCAAGCGCGATCTACTCAACTGGTATGACCGTGCGAGCAGGCCGTGCTCTCCGAATCATCCGACCGATCGGACTAAGGAAGACGACATTATCGCTTCCACTCAGCTATTCAGCACTGTTCCGAACGAACACCTAATTTCCAACGAATCCGCTAGCCATCTGCACATTGAAACCAACTTGATTAATCCTTCTTCCCAAAATCCAACATTTCAAATGTAACCAGCATTTGATTCATTCGATCCGACTCAGCGTAACGCTCCGAGCGGTTGTGGGGCGTTACAGAAATGATTACAGGTCCCATATTATATTGTTGAGATGCTAGATAGTTAGAAACTATTGCAGGAGCACGAATCAAGGCTTGCTACTCCATTCTCTTTCGAGGAGATCTTCCCTTCGAGTCTTATTGATTAGTAGATGTACTTATTATGTTTACTTTTATATTCTAGTTTGGTAGTGGATTTGTCTCCACCCAACTACTCGTTCTTATCAAGCATCTTATACTTGATTCAGTTATATAGTTGATTGGTTATTCATTTATATTTGATTTTGTGGATGAGATTTAGTTATGCCCTGTGACTTGTGATAAATATATACCACTTGTGAATTATTGTTCATAATACAGCGTACGTATGTATTATGGTTTCCATATATTGGAGTCTCCATATACATACGGCTGTCATGCTTACGTATTTCTAGTCCTACGTATTTTGGGACTGGGGCGTGACAGCCAGGTGTAAAAAAGGTCCATGTACGAAGATTGTACAGCTCCATCAGGGTAATAAATAGGGAACAGTTCATCTACAAACCATAGCAGGTGTCCCTCATAGTGAAAACAATTCTGCAACCCTGAGCTCCCGCTCGAACTTCTTTAGAATCCACTAGGTTAGACGACACCAGGAAATGTTATAATGAGCCCAGCTGAGAGTCCGCAGCTGCCCCGGGGGATAAGTTCCCCTCTTGGCGACTCGATGGAGGAAGGTGCCCGCTGCGTATATGCTGAGATTTTGCCCCAGTTCACTTCCAACAAGACCAAGCTTCAGTCCCAGCAGGGAGTACGAGGGTGACTCCTTCGTGCTATAAAACTCTCTCTTGTTCTTCCCGACACCACACTAAATATTGCCGATGAGCGCTCCATGTGGTTCAGGGGTAAGGTTCTAGTCCATCCGCCGTTGACCCATCACCACCTTCAAGTCTGATAAAGAGAGGTGGCGTTCAAAGAAGGGAAATGACATCTCCGTCTCACGGAACGTAAATGATCAGTTCTCTTTGATCGCGCCCATGCCAGACTAAGAAGACTCCAATGCATCACCAAACAAGAAGTACGACTTCTTAAAAGTGCCGCTGCTATCCCCGACAGGGATCTCCCCTGCATTTATCTGGCTCAACAGGAAGGAAGGACTCTGCTCGCCAATCTTCTGTTGTCGTCCAGGCGGAAGATCATTATCAATCTGATTCTGGACAATCGCAACAAGGTCCCTCAGATTCATGTTTAAAGGTAGCATGTGTTGCCCAAGGACTAGCTCTCCAGAGGGTGTAGTAGGTAATGTCACTGCAAATCAAACAAAGGAGCGCGGTCAGATCATCAAAATCATCACATGCGTCCTAGGTACATATGTTGCCGAGCAGACCATACAACTGCAGTATACATGTGACATATTCACCCATGCGGCCGAATAAACCATGCGGCATGATGGGTCATGCGGCTTGGTCGGTTATGCGACAGAGGTAGTCATGCGGTCGAATAAACCATGTGGCATGATGGGTCGTGCGGCTTGGTCAGTTATGCGACAGAGGTAGTCATGTGGCTGAGTTCCCATGCGGCCGAGCTACCCATGCGACAGTGAAAGTCTGGCGCATAGACGAATCCATGCGTCCAACGGTGCAAAAGTGTCTCTGTGTTCAGGACTTCACTTCGTCTTCCTCGACAACCTACCTTGACAGGCCGTTGAACGTCGGCGGGGAACGGCGGAGGATCCGTCGAAGTGGCGCGAGCCTTCCCTTTGCTGGCCTTGGCCTTGCCCTTGGCAGCGACGACGGCTGACAGAACGACTTTGGGAGCCATGACAGAAAAGCAGTAAAAAGAAGAGGATGAGAGAAGGAAATAATTATCTCTCTCCTATTCGACCACATATATATAGACAGCAGCATGCGATTAAAGATGAGGCGGTGGCTGTTCAGATCCTGAGTTGTCTCGATCCACATAACAACCATGAATGATGGTGACTCCTCGGTTATTGGGCCACTTTATCCCCTGACGGTGCAGAACCCCAAGAGATCTCCTCAGAGATCGAACCAAATCCACTCAATTAATGACTTGACAGCCTGTCCGAACGTGCTATGCGACAACACAGAGTCATGCGATAAAACAGAGTCATGCGACAACATGGTTATGTGGCATGTCGCTCCGATGCGGCCAAAAGTGCTCGACCATGCTTCTTATTCAAATTATTCCAAACTTGTCATTTTGGAAACTTTGAAGGGGGTCTTATAGAAGCATATAAATACTACAGGCTGCATAGAGCTCATGTCGCATAAAACATGATAGATGCGGTCAGACCGAAGCCGCATAATTGACTTTATGCGGCCTGAATAATCAAGTCATAAAGAAGTCACATGCAGCCTGATCAACAAAGTCGCAGTGAAGCCGCATAATATACTATATGCGGCATCAACGACTGTCACGCCCCAGTCCCAAAATCTATGGGACCAGACCCGTGGCAATGGCCAGCTGGTACGACTCCGTAGGGCTTTCCAATTTAATGGACCCGACGAAGTGCACTTACGCTGTCCATGGTCAAGTGATCCAAGTAATAATCTATTTCCATTATACAACAACTAAATCTAAATCTCAATCCAGGATAAGTAATCTCAAGGAAGAACGATAGGCATCATCAGTCTGCAGCCCAATAACACATCCGTTCGAATAGACCAGAAGAACAATATAGGTCTATAAACACTAGGCTATATAAGCAGAATAAAATGGAAGTAACACAAGACTGAAAAAGCTGGAAATGTAAATATACCTGCAATGATGTCCACACCCTATCAGATCAAGTATCCTGCAACTGCACAAACAACCTGGAAGGGAACCAGGTCCTCAGAGGGACGTAACAAGATACAAAAATACATGCCATAAAGTAAATACTGAGTAAATAAAGGGGGGGTGTGCTAACCATCTAAGTGAATGCAATTTAAAGACCTGGTAGTACGCATGAGAATGTGTAGGCTCAGACATATGCTGACATAATTCACCAATCGTCGGGACTGGCTAGTATATGCCACATATGCCCCCGTTTAAGGGCATTGATGCTATCCCCATCTCCGAAGAGCATGGTAACTCGCTATAATCCCCATCTCCGAAGAGCATGGTAACTCGCTATAATCCCCATCTCCGAAGAGCATGGTAACTCGCTATATATACTGTAATCCCCATCTCCGAAGAGCATGGTAACTCGAGTATATATCAGGAGGGGGGTGTCCCATACGCCTACTAGATGTCTTTCCCGCCCAATGTAGATGTACAAATCGTGAAAATGACGTGGACATCTCATACTATGATGCAAGTCTCTATGAAAACAACTGAGCTACATACCGCTACACGTGTTGCTCATACTGATGGCCAGTCGCGCATGAGGCACGCGTCCCTACATGAACTCACTCTGTGACGTGTAATGATACGTGTCAAGGCCTGGGAAGTTATATCAATAACTTCACAACTTTAGGTGGGTCTACTAGACACTAAGTCAGATACTACTCCTAACGTCAACGCCTTCGCTGACTGCACCCGAGTCTGCTCGGACGCGCACATTTATATAATGAATAAATATGTAACCAACAATAATTGAATTTAAACAGTACAACAAGGCAAGGTATACTTGCCTGTCCCGGGTAGCTGCGAAATCCAAAGCCCTGCTCCTGATGCCTCGGCAGTAGTGTCCAGCAATCCTATATAGGATATAGTAATGTCTAAATTAGTCGCTATAATACCACGACTAGGGCACACTGTCCGCATCTACAACTGTCACAGGGTCTGGGCTATATGTATATTTAGCTAACACTAGCATTTATCTACACACTAATTCATATTAAAATATATTAAATAAAATATTTGTTTATTTGCACAAAATAGTACTTATGTATAAATTTGTATATCCACATATTAAAATATATATACATAACTGGGCAATATTATAAATATATATACATATAAATACATATATATATTTAGAAATAATTTTGTATAGGTACAAAGATACTCGTACTTATTTTAAATATAATAACATACAGAAAAATACACACTACTACAATATTTATTTATATATCAAAATACACATATATTATATATACACATATATTATATATACACACATATACATCTATATATATTTATATACATGTATATATGCATATACACATAGAGACTTAATACTTATAAGCATTTATATATAAAAATATATTATATATATTTTTAAATTCCAGAATGTATTTAGACATAATTTGTATTTATAAAATTAATAATTTATATACAAAAAAAAATACACATACATACATACATACATACATAAATAAATAAATACATACTTACACACATACATATTTAATATGAAAAAAAAATATAGTATTATTTCTATATTAAATCACAGTATTTTTATATTTAATTTATGGTTTTAAATACTGTATAATATACATACATACGTACATACATACATACATACATACACATTCATATATATTATAAATACATTAAAGGATTATGTAAATATATATTATAAAAATTTTACAGGGGTATTTTGAATATATATTCAGTTAAATAATTAATATACAGTATAAAATTAGAATACGTATTTAAATACGAAACGAATACGACATTTGCATCTTTAAACTTGCAGCTGATATTTCATGTACAAAATGCAATAAATTTACATAAAATATTATACCAAGTCGTTCGTCGGATCGAGGGGGACGAGCGGGTCAGACGTCGCCGGCGGGGGTGGCCGGGCGGCGCTCCGGCGAGGCTTGGGGGCTTCGGCAACAGCAGCCGCGGTGCTGTGTAGCTCTCTGCTGCGGGGGCGAGAGCTCTCCGGTGGGTCGACGGCGTCGACTGAAAGTTGGTAGGGTGGTGGAGGACAGGCTGGGGGAGGTGTCAGCCAAATTTGGTGGCCGGAGAAGCTGAGGTGGGGGAGTACTTGGCTGCGGGATGTTCGGCTCGGGGGGTACTCGCTGTACGGGTGACGAACGGTGCGGGCGGTCGTGCGGGCTGCTCCGGCGACGTGGGTGCCGGAGCTCTAGGTGGCAGGTGGGGTGGTGACTGGCGACGGTGGTCGTCGGGTATGGCGGTGGTTGGTGGCCGCTGGTGGTGGTGGTCGAGCTCAGGGAGGGGAGGTGTAGGTCGGCTGGTGGTTTGGTTGAGTTAGGTTTTAGATATTTTAGTTTAGGTTTTGATTCATATAATGAGTAAATAAATGTATATGTAGGAGAGAGAGTGGGGGGGGGGGGGGGGCTGCCTAGGGATTAGGGCCGGCTGGGTGAATTTTTTTGGGGAGTGGGGTGGCTCATCAAGATGTGTGGAGGGCTAGGAATAGGCTAATTTGAATGTAGGGCCAAGATTGGTTCCCAAAAAGGGGGTGCAAGTACATGCAAAATGGGGGGAAAAACCAATGCCTACTGTTTGTCATTTCATGCTTTTCTCCATGATGGTTTGGGCCAATGAGAGGGGGACACCACATTGCAATTTTGCAATTTAGCCCCTGAATAAATTGGTATTTGCACAATAACTAGGATTGGGGATTTAATGCAAACAAACATCATGTTTGGTGTTCCCCATTGGTCGATGACGGTGTTTGGTGTTTTGTATGAGGCTAGTGGGTATGGATGTGGGTTTAGGTTGGATTTGGGTCCAATATAAATTAGGTTGGGTAGCCACATTAATTAATTCATAATTAATGTAACGGCGTTGCTAATCTAATTTAATTAAAAACCGGAAGTCTGAATTTGGTTGGACAAGGGTCCTTGGTGTAGTAGGCTCAGTGTACAATAATATCGTGATCTGGGTTGGTCAAAACTGGTTGAGGTTGGGTCTCAATGTCAATTGGAACGGGCAGCGAACGTAATTACGCAATTTAATTAATTTGCGCACGGACGTTTGCAACGACTTTTGTGCGACTAAAATCAGGCACGAAAATCGGTATCCGGGGTTTGTTCTTGGTTTAATATGATGGGTTTACGTGTCTAGGTCAGATATGTGGAATTGGTTTTAGGGCAACAGCTAAAGGGGTATCCTAAGAGAATCAATCATTGCACAAGTATTATAATACTAATATTTAAATCTTAATTAAATATGATAAACCCTAATTAGGCTAATTAAACTAGAAAACCCTAATTTCTGGTCGAGGGGGTTTACAACGACCACAAAGCAGGGGGGTTGCATAAAAACCCCTGACACAGATCTCCATGTCTTTCAGAAGCTCTGACACCTCACTCGTCACCTTGAGATGCTTCGGAATCCGTGCAGACGATGACTTGGAAAAAGATAATAAGTCACATCAGTGTATTAATTGTCTCGACAAACGGACCGTGCCACGTGTCCAACGCATGCGGCTTCAAGACCCATGCGGCTTTGACATCATGTGGCCAGAGAGTCAACCTGACCAAGGCCAAACAACAGTACGCATGCGGCTTCAAGACCCATGCGACCTCGACATAATGCGGCCAGAGCGTCCACCTGACCATGGCCAAACAAGAGTACGTATGCGGCTTCAAGACCCAAGCGACCTCGACATAATGCGGCCAAAGCGTCCACCGGACCAAGGTCGAACAAGAGTACGCATGCGACTTCAAGACCCATACGGCCTCGTCCACATACGGCCAGAGGGTCATTCCGACCAAGGCCAAACAAGAGATTCTATATGACTACGACAGTATGCGTCTCTTGACTCACAAGATTTTTTATTACAACCGAAGATAATTTCTCGCACAATTAGTGTTGACCAAGTGTCCAATTGATCGAGTTAATTGTCTCGACAAACGGACCGTGCCACGTGTCCAACGCATGCGGCTTCAAGACCCATGCGGCTTTGACATCATGCGGCCAGAGAGTCAACCTGACCAAGGCCAAACAACAGTACGCATGCGGCTTCAAGACCCATGCGACCTCGACATAATGCGGCCAGAGCGTCCACCTGACCATGGCCAAACAAGAGTACGCATGCGGCTTCAAGACCCAAGCGACCTCGACATAATGCGGCCAAAGCGTCCACCTGACCAAGGTCGAACAAGAGTACGCATGCGACTTCAAGACCCATACGGCCTCGTCCACATACGGCCAGAGGGTCATTCCGACCAAGGCCAAACAAGAGATTCTATATGACTACGACAGTATGCGTCTCTTGACAAGATTTTTTATTACAACCGAAGATAATTTCTCGCACAGTTAGTGTTGATCAAGTGTCCAATTGATCGAGTTATGCACACAACAGCCCTGAGATCTCTTCAAACAGAAAGTCCTAACCAAATTTACGTGACAACTTGCCCGCACCATGCGGCAAAGTTGCAACCGTATTCTGTTGAAGGAGCCTTATGCGGCCACCAAACAGAGGCATATGCGGCACCCATAGTCTATCAGCACGATGGCTATAAATAGGAGCTACTAGAACGTTCTAAAGGTCGGCTTTTTCTGCTTCAGAGAGAGACCGAACCAAAACGGCTGGCTGGCAATATGCGGATTCACACTAGAACCAAGGAGAGAAGTTTATGCGTCCGGATCGTCCACAAAGTAAAGAGAGTTGCTACATTCCTAACCCTCTATCGTCATCCCCCAGATCAAAACAAATTTGTACTTAGATTGTCTCTTAGGACTCTTCTCTATACTCTCAAGTTTGTTAATCAAAATCAAGTCTTCTTAGTTCTTCCTTTTGATTTAAATGTCAAGTGATCGAACTTTTTTATTGTTAATTTGGTACCTAAGTTTTGCATTTTTTGTTTAATTAGTGTCTGAACTAGATTCAGTTTGTGTTTTGGAATAAAAATCGATAAAAATGGACATGTGATGGTCGCGTGCCTTATTTTTTATGGTTCTTTTGTCGAATTTTTGTGTTTGGTTTATCATTTTCAAAAAAATATTGGCGTTCGAAGAAATTCTACATAAACAAATAGCTTTTGTCGAGTACAAAATGATGGCTCTAAAATTAATCATAGCCGATGTATCAGCTCGTTACGATAAAAAATTATAAAGATAAGGCTCGTGACTATCACTTGTCTATTTTTAGCGACTTTTATGCAAAAGTACCAACGAAACCTAGTTCAGAATTTTTTAAACCAAAATGTCAAACTTGAATACCAAATTAACAAAAAAATAAAAATTAATCACCAAAATGGCGACCACGACATTCCTCGGGTACCACTTTGGCAATTACCTCAAATATAAAACATATGGAAGGTTCTTTTAATAAACATAAAACATAGAAAAAATAGTGTAATTATTTGCAGGCTAAATTATCCTAATGGCACCCAACTATAACGTTCGAACGTTTTTGACATATTAACTTTTTACTGTTCGATTTTGGCACCCCAACTTCATATATTACACTTATGAAATATTTTTCGTCAATTTTAAAGCACATCGAGACTTCTTAAAAAGCATATCTTATAGTACAAAAGCACAATTCAAATATTTGTATTGTCAGATATTTTTTAGAAGTTGTCCTGATGTTCTTCATAATTGTCGAATTGTATGATTCAAAAGAACAATTTATGAAATTTGGATTCCAGGATCGAGCAGTGAAAATTTAAGGTATCAAAAATGTCAGAGTGCTATAGATGAGATGCCATTAGAAAATTTTAGTCTTATATTCAAAACAAGGAAGATCCGTTTAATACAAAAACATAGAAAATATTAGTACAAATAACCCATTTATTTTTCTATCATAAAATAAAATATGTAGATGTATCCAACAATCAAAACCTTGTTTGGTATTAGTTTATCCGGATTTGTTTTTATAATATTTCTTTTCTGTTTTAAATTTTTTGTTTTTATTTTTATATAAACTATAACAGTACGTGTTTACAGTCCGTTCGAAAAATCAACACGTGAACCGACGTCGCGTGTCGGTTTTCCATAGGGTAGAAATTTTTGGCCTACATCAACAAAAGGGAGGTTGAGGTCATCGATTTAACTTCGGTCAATCACTAATTAACACGTGGCCATTTTGATTTTCTTTTTTTCCGATTTTTCCTTCGGATTGTCAAGTTTTTCTAAAACTATAAACATGTTTGGTTTATCTAAAGTTGTTACTAGCGCCACTCCCATTAATTTTTGTCTGAAGCCACGCATAATATTTCCCTTTCTTATTTGTGCTGCAACTATAGCACACCTTCGATGCTAATACTAATTTAGTATAATGAAACTTTACTCTCTTTTTTATTAGTTAAAAATATATATTTTTAGTTTCCAAAAACAAAAAACATAAATACACTTACCCAACATGTTTTTTGTGAAAAAAGGAAAATTTTAATTTTTTTCTAAACAAAAACAAAATACCAAACATGGTCTTCTTCACTATTTATTAAATATAGATTAATTGAAAATTGGGTCCAAGAATCAAAGAATTACTTATCAGGGTTGTTCTCTGGCCCAAATCTGTTCAGCCCATTCCGGCCCATCAGATTAGAAGTCTTTGAGTTGCATGTATATAATACTTTGTGTTCGTGTAATGTTTGGCATACAAAATTCCTCCATGAAATGGTTTTTTTTTATGTAAACTAATAAATGTATTCCATTAAACTAAGGAAACATAATTCCTTTCCTTCTAATCAGATTTCGATTTCTACATAAGACAAGCATTTACATTATCATAATCTGATCATTTTTAGTTATTTGACAACGATTTATATGGTTTTTCATGTACGCTGCGTACTTATAAAATATTGTCGAGTCATGTTTATCCAAAATATTATCATGCACTAATCTTTAATTTTTTACAATATCAAATTTCATATATGTTCATGCATTAAATCTGATATTTATTTATGAATGCATTGAGGAGAGAGTGCAAAATGACATTATAAGTTTACAACCAAATGTGTTACAATCCATTTACAACTGTGTACGTGGCAGTTGACGATTGGCTCCCCTCTCTCGTCCCACCCTACATGGGGGAAGAAAATCCAAAGAGATGAATCAATTGACAACCGCCACGTAGGCGGTTGTAAATGAATTGTAACTCATTTGGTTGTAATCCTAACATTGCTCTATTTTCAAAGACTACCAATCGAATAATGCTATTTGTACCTCCAAAGTATTCTTCCTTGTGTAGCAGATGACATGACGATTAATGTGACAGCAAACATGACAAATTATAAATTAAAATTAACTTTAAAATTAACATTAACATTAACATTAAAATTAATATCAAAATTAAAATTAATATTAACATTAAAATTAACATTAATATTAACATTAACATAAAAATTAACATTAATATTAATATTAAAATTAACATTAATATTGAAATTTTTTGGATTAAAAATTTCTACGTAAGCTATCATATCGGCTATCATATAATATAATTTAATATGTCACGACAACAGTCACATAAGAAAGAATAATTTGAAAAAATATTTTGAAGATACGAATAAGTATTACTCAGTGTCGCAATCTATATTGTCGGGTGTTGTATTTTTATTTAAGCATCACAGCCACCCACACTGTTTTAACTCGATTGGGATAAAGCACTACTTGAGCTTGGCTTGTAGGACTGAGAGCTTAGAAAACCTAAAACATGTTTTATAAAGCCGGGGATCGAGCAGGGACTAATTTCCAACCATGTAAAGAGAAGGCCTAGTGATGCAGAGGCGATTGGCTTCTGACAAGAATTATAGTACATGAATTGAAAACTGTTTTCTTTCATTGACGGTCTCTACGAAGAAAGAGGATGCAAAATTCAAGACGGCTTGTGAGATTCGTGTTATGGTAGTGAAGGAAAGCATCGAGGTTGAAGAATCGACAAAGGAGGAGCGACGCAATTAGAGGTACAAATGGTCCTTGATGAGTATCTCAACATTTTTTTGGAGGAATTTTGCAGAGGGCTACCACCCATGCTTGGTATTCAACATTGCATAGATCTCGTTGTAGAAGCATGAAAAATATGTATCCATGTGTCCAACAGTCATGCGCTCCAAAGTAAAGCACAGAAGAGACCATGCCGCAGAGTCACCCTGCTGTCCAGAAAGACGATATCCATGCGTCCAGATCAGCCAAAGCAGCTTTGACCGCAGATGGACCTGACACGTCATCCTAGCAACATGAACACTTCTGACACAGAATCCTGACAAAAATAATTTTCTGAATACCTCAAAAGACGTGAACATACTAAATGACAAAAGTCTCACGTCAGCACAGAACTTCACTCTCGATGGATGTGCAACGCCACGTATACAGCACAACTGGCCCCGTGTGTCCCAGATTTTGCGTCTCTGGCCCCATGCGTCCCAGGCTCCATGCGGTCCCATGCGTCTCTGGCCCCATGCGTCCCAGACTCCATGCGTCTTATGCGTCCCTGACCCCATACGTCTCAGGCTCCATGCGTTCCATGCATCTCTGGCCCCAGGCGTCCCAGACTCCATGCGTCCCATGCGTCTCTGGCCACATGTGTTTCAGACTCCATGAAGATTAAATCTTACTGTTACGACAAGAGTGATTCTCTCCAACCAAGTACGGACTATGTGTCAAGCTGACCAAGTCACGCCCACAAAGGACGAGAATCCCCCAGATCTTCAACAACAAAATATCTTAACAAACGCCCACGTGACAGTCTGGCCCACTCACGGTTACAACTGCACCATATTAAGGAGGCACACGTGGCACCCTCTAGCACCCACGCGGCCCAATATATGCGCACCCAAGGATGACTATGTATGTAATGCCCCACAACCGCACGGTACATTACGCTGAGTCAGATTGAATGAGGCAATAGCTGGTTACATTTTGATTTATTGGATTTTGGAATAAGTATTGATTTGAGTTGGTTTCATGTGCAGATCACAAGCGGGATTTGATGGAATCAGGTGTTCGTTCAGAGCAGTACTAGAATAACATGATTGGAGCGATAATGTCGTCTTCCTTAGTCCGATCGGTCGGATAATTTGGAGAGCACGGCCTGCTCGTACGGTTATACCAATTGAGTAGATCATACTTTGCATCGGACCACGGGTTCAAGGGATCGGCCGTATCGGCTAGGCAGAGTGCTAACGAATAAGACTTGGTGAGTGGGCTCTGTCCCTTCTCTTCTACTCCTTCATGCCTAATAATATGGAACACACGTAATGGCTTGATCACTTGGACTGGAACTTGAAAATCACTATACTGTGGCGTACATAGAGTGTGCGTCGTTTGGTTGGCTATATGATTTGTGGCTTGAGTTGGTTTTGTGTTGGGCAGTTGGAGCTTAAGTGGAGCATCTTGGTTGGAACATCGGAAAATTTTGGGCGAGCGAGCGTGTGTTACACACGTGTATCGAGTTGGGCGTGTAATAACCCGCACCCAAAATTTGGACATGAGCCGTGGGTACGTCCAGCCTATACCACATCATCGGTAGCAAAACGCTGTCTAGGTCTCAATACTACTAAATATAACTCATAAGATAACCTGTCAATGATCTCAACTCCATAAGGAGGACAATGAATAAAGCATTGATCAATAATTCATAATGTACTCAATCTTAATATCTATTTGTCAAGCAAAGCGTATAGTTGTGGTTCAAAACCGGACAACTGTATTGGTGAGAGCATTTTGCCACTATTGGGGCATTGTGCCACAAAGTTTTCTGAGCGAGGGGTGTTGCACCAATTAGAACACTGTGTCGATAAGCGATATAGTGCCTATGGGGATAACTTGAGATGATGCCTTGGGATATAGTTGAAAATGGTTATGGATAGTTGGTTGGATTAAGGCGAGTATCGTTTGGTGGGGCGAGAAGGCTCGATTCTCTCGTCATACCTACTTTGTGTTTGCATTGGTCACGAACAATCTGTTGCGCACAAGGTTTGGTTTCTTCGAACGGGATAGGCTCCGGGACACAGGGACCGTTCAGCCATGGAGGAGACAAATGGTAAAGTGCCTTGGTCATGGTGCCGACAGTTCAATATGACCACGCGGGCTAGATACTCAGTGCTGGATCGGATAGAACTGCAGTTGATTAGTCCTTTATGGGTTGGCTAGTGATTTCATATAGATAAAAGTTGGTTTGCTTTGCTTTGGTTTGGTTTGTGCTTTTCGTGTAGGCAGCGGCCACTTTGCCTCAGGCAAGAGTGTACATATCGATGATTGGATTAGTAAGACTTGGATGGTGGCATAGTTTGAGGATGGATATTAAGGCTTGGATTATGATTGGATAGGTTCACGCGTTACTTGGGTTTGAGTAGGCGGTTTGCATGCTAGTTTTCTTTTGAGTTGGATATATCTGCTTGTATATTTGCTTGAGTTAAATGCTTGCATGCTTAACCTGCTTTACAATTTTCCTTAACATGTCATACCTCTACCATGAAATGAATCTAGGATTCAAGTAGAAAGATCACTATATAACTGTTTGCATTCACTATTCTACTTAGTGTCTGTTACGATCCGCACCCAGTGAAGGGCACGAGTACGTGGGTACGTCCAGCCTACGCCACAGCATCAGCGGTAGAACGTTGTCTAGGTCGACTATGCTATCTAATCATCTCACAATAGTGTATAATCTGCCAATAATATCTCAACTCCAAGAAGGAGGGCACTAAACTTAATGCAACACAATACTCAATCACAAATCTATAGCACGATAAGATATCAAGGAAGTCTAAGATAACTATGCAGTCTAAATATAACACCAAAAAATAGAAACAATATCCAAGTCTCAAAAATATGTCAAAAATAAATCCGGTACCAAAATACTAAAGAAAACTAACTATGCTAACTAGTAATTTCGGCTATATCTCCCGACAGTCACTCCAGAACTAGTGGATCCATGTCTGCACCATCTATAGGTCGAGGTCCTAGTACGTCGGATACCAATCTCCCGGATCCTCTGAAAAATATTATCCAGTCAGGAATGGAGCCAAGTATAACCCAATAGCAATTTCAATTAATTGACAAAAACTATAAAACAGTAAAATAGAGGATGCTATCTACGATGAGAATATAACTGATGATAAAGAACAATAAAGGATGTAAACCCCCTGATTTTTCAAAATTTTAAAAACTGGATTTTTCACAATTTTCTGGAATTTTCTGGGAATTTTCTGTAATTTAAAAAACAGGGTTTTAATTATTCAATGATTTTTAATTGACATTAAACAATATTAAAATATTATGAAAATAATATTTTTGGATGTAAAATGAAAAACTGGACTTAGGGCAATTTTTCTGGAATTTATCGGGCCCCGGACCTATTTTTTAAATGCCTAAAAAGTATTTTATTATTTATTTAAATTAATTAAATAATTTACTGATAATTAATTATTATTAATATTATTATTATTATTATTTTTTCTTTTTTCTAACCCAGCCCGTTGGGCCGGCCCAGCCCGGCCCAACAGACCCAACCCGGCCCAACCCCAAACCCAGCCCGCGCTGCTAGCGGGTCGGGTCGGGTCGGCGAGACCCGCCCGCTAGTCGCCGCCCGTACCCGCTCCCCCGCTCGCCCCACGAACCCCCGCGTCGTGCGCCGCCTCCGCCGCGTCGTGCGCCCCGCTCGGCCCGCAACCGCCTCGCCCACGACCCCCGCACCGGCCTCCTCCTTCCCCGGCGCCCCAGCCCCCTCGCTCACCTATTTATTTCCCCCCCGTTCTTCTTCTCCGGTCATCCCTCGCCTCCCGCCTCGCCGCCACGCTGCCGCCGCCACCGCTTCGCCTCCGCCGACGCCTCACCCGCCTCGCCGCCTTGCCCCCTCCTCCGGCCGGCAGAGCCACAGGCCGCCGTATCCCCCGCAGTCGACAGCAGCAGCGGGCAGCAACAGCAGCCACGACGCCGCTGCCGGCCGCCCTACGCCGCCGCCCCCGCCGTGGACGCCTCGCCGCCCTCCGCCGCAGCACCCCCGGCCCCCTCCGCCTCAACCAGCCGCCGCCCTCCGCCGGAGTCGGCCGGAAGTCCAAACCCTAACCCTAAATTCAGATTCCTGTGTCCGACTGTGTCGGACACGTGTCGGACACGGTCTGACCCTGATTTTCGGGTCCCCTTCAGGTACGCGTAACTTCTTGCTCGTAGCTCCGTTTTCGATTCCGCAAATTGCGTTGCGAAGCCTGTATGACCCTCTCGGTGTCCGGACAAACTGTTCGGGACATCGCGTCCTGTGGTGATCGCACACCGCGATCCAAAAACAGGAAAAACCCAGACCCTATTTCACCCCGGAACCGAGTACGCCCCGCCAAACGGGACGACTTGGTCGCGCGCGGTCTTCACAGATACGTGCGCCTTGTCGATACGGACGTGTGGGTTTTCGCGGAAGCTGATTCGGGTGTGCGTGCACACCGGAATTAACGCGTATCCGCGGACATCGCCCCGTATCCGCCCTTTCTGCAAATTGACCTAACTTCGTGCACACACGTCGGATCGAGACGAAACTTGCGCCATCGGACTCGTAGCGATACGCTGGTCCTGTGGGTCAAGTTTGGTTCGATTCTGAGAACGTTGACAAAATCGCGTGTCGTGGGCCCCACAGGCCCCGCTCGACGGGCGATTTTGTGTTCGGCTCATCGGAATTCAATTCTGAAAGTTCCGTTGGGTTCGTATCAGCGTTTCTGACCTGTTGACACTAAGTTTGGTGAATTTGGAGACCGTTGACCCCGACGCTTTTTTCGGTGCAAAGCGGGCCCACCGGTGGACCCCGTTTTGGCCCGAAACTGCCGTTTTTGCCCTTGTCTCCAAATTGGACTCAAGGACAGGCGTTTCTAGCTGATTGATATTTTCTGGATCTGATGGTAATGTTTGTTTCAGCAACCGGAGTACCGCCTGCAATTCCCGCTGAAGTCAGAACCGCAAATATAGCCAGAACCACAGGCAAGTGTACCTTGCCAAACTCTGCAGCTTGCTAAATATTTTTCTTGGTTAATTTTGCATCAGTAGGAACAGAGAACTTGTCAAATTCTCAGTAATTCCTGTTGTAGTGTTTTACTTGATTTCTTGTGGAATTAAATGTAACTTGTTCCAAAACTGCTTAACCTAGGAAACGTGTGACGTGCTTAGTGTCCGATCATAGTCGGGTGCCAACACCGTACGCGGTGTTGGGTACGTCATTAGAGATGGACATTCAATACCCTTACTCTTGTACTTGTTCTATCAAGTACCCCACGACCCAGGACACCTGACACTATTCATGAGACAGAGTCTTCCTGAGATATTCATGGTGATTCTGTATATGATACAGACTTTATGGCATTGACATTATATTCCCTGATACTCTATGACTTGCTGCATTAGATATGATTATGCGTGTCATGGACATGAGACGTGTGATTACATTGGGTGGGGAGAGACACACAGGCTACAGGCTGTTTCATATATATATATTATTAGTGTGAGGTCGTAGACTCTCCAGCAGAGCTAGACCCTTTACGTGTTATTACTGCTACCGGCTCCCCGACACAGAGCTGGTAGTGGCTCAGCCTGAGTTCTAGTGTTGCTCTCAACTTGCATTTATCACTTAGCTGGTTACATAGTTTACCCTGCTGTTTCATTTAATTCTGCTGCACTGTTATATTTTGGCTTGTATTTTCTGTACCTTGCTATGTCCCCTGAGGACCTGGAATGGATGATGTCCCCAGGTATAGCTGAAGCGATCCATCCAGAGATACCCCGTACCGGAGCACTTCCAGGAGCTGTACCAGGACCTGAAGACGAGTTCGCACCAGAGGACTTCTCCTGAGCATTGGCCGTATGTAGTTAGTCATTTATTTCTATTTCCAGTTATTTATTTCCTGTCCATTTGCATCTGTTGTACCAGACATATTCTCGGATTGTTTCCCGAGATATTTATTGAGATTTGCTTATTTATTCTATTGCTTTATTTCTGGCAGTTACTCTGTATTTTCTGTGGTGGATGAGAATAGATTAGTCTATGATCTGTATCATTGCTCTATTTCCTGTTAGACTACAGCTTAAGCATGCCCTGATGGATCCATTAAATTGGGTTGTCCATCGGTGCGTGCTGCTGGCCATTGCCACGCTTCTCTAGTCCCTCGTCATTTTGGGACTGGGGCGTGACATGGTTTTTGTGGTGGCCCATGCAGGTCTCTACGACTAAATTGTTCGGTCTCAACTTAGGGACCGAACAGGCCTGCAATAAGATAGGATAAGTTTTAGGTTCTCATCCACTTGCTTGAATCGTTCTTGATATCTATTCGAATTAATTTATTGGCTTGCATCCTGCCTTGATTCCTGTGCGCCTCTTATCGTTTGTATTTGATACAGGGAAATGAACCCACAAGCCAGCAACGAGTCTCATAAAGAAACACCACAACCCGTTGTGGTTACCCAAGAAGACGATGTGATACCAGTCGGTGAAGGCCAATCATCACAAGGCAGTCAAGCAAGTCAGCCTGCCTCAAGAATCCCCCAAGACGACGTTCCACCCTCGACGCAGCCTACTCCACTGATGCCTTCCTTCCCACTGGGACAGCCCATGGACGAACAACAGATGTTCCGCATGTTCTACATAATGATGCAAGCCTATCAAAAGGTGCAACAAGAAGCTCAACAAAACCAATCGGAGAACTCCATCGATAGAACTAGCTCGGAGTCACGGAGGCCAAACAGTTCAAATACAACCGCCTTCGACGAGGACGTCCTTACTGCAGCAAGACCCGTGGAGTGCACCACAAGGATCGAGTCCAGTCAAAAGCGGTCGTATGCGTCAGCACCAGACCAAGCACAACAGGAAAGAGCTGCAAAGCGACCACAGATAAATCCACTACCAAGAACAGCATCAGGAGTCTCATTCCTTCCTACTTGTCACTACTGTGGCAAGGTAGGCCACATCGCTAAAGAATGCCGACGCAGACTGGGACAATGTCTATCTTGTGGATCCCAGAAGCATTCGGTAAGGGATTGCCCAGAACGTCGAGAGAAACCAGTGGTGATTCACCAACCAGCCACATCAACACCTGCCGGAACACCACAGGAAGGAACTCCAAAGAAGTCTCAGCTGCACCAGCCACCCGAAGCATCTCCGCAAGTACTGCCTACCTGTCAACATTGTCACAAACAAGGCCACATTGAGAGCGGGTGCAGACGTAAGTTGGGATTATGCCTGATTTGCGGAACCAATGAACACTTGGCCAAGGATTGTCCCCAGCATCGGGAGAAAGCAATGACGAATCTTCAACCCGCCTCATCAGCCCCAGCTGTAGTACCACAGGCAGAAATCGCAAGGAAGTCTCACCTACACCAGCCACCAGAAGCATCTCCATCGGCAATACCCGTCTGTCCATATTGTCGCAAGCGAGGCCACACCGAGGACGAGTGCAGACGAAAGAAGAGATTATGCATAGCTTGCGGATCCAGTCAGCATTCATTCAAAGAATGCCCTGAGCGTCGAGACAGAGTACCAATAGGTAACCAGCTAGTGTTACCATCACCACGGTCAGCCTCTCTAGCACTGCAAGCTTCACCAATACCGAGGCCACCCTTGGTAACCCAGGCAACACTCTTCCAGCAGACTCAACAGCAACGGAGGAAGCAACTGCAAGGACACGGACAAGTTCCAGCAAAGATCGTGGAGAACGCTCCGATTCGTGGAATAGCTGATGCGAGTAAGTGATTTGTAGTTATCTGTTTCTAGTCTTGTTTTAGCTCGTGCCCATTGCTTCGTGACCTCAGCCCCAACCTAGTAAATTGCAACTTGTTAATAACAACCTGATTTTCATAAAAGTTGTAGACTTTTGCCTTAACTAGATTTCCTGGAAATTGTAAACTTTCAAATTTTTAGGGAAACGGTATTTCCCTGAAGTCTCTTGTGATGTGTTTTCAAACGATGCTTGCGACCGCATCATCTCTGTTGACCGGTTATTCTTTGATTGCGAGGACGCAATCCTCTTAAGGGGGGTAGATTGTAAACCCCCTGATTTTTCAAAATTTTAAAAACTGGATTTTTCACAATTTTCTGGAATTTTCTGGGAATTTTCTGTAATTTAAAAAACAGGGTTTTAATTATTCAATGATTTTTAATTGACATTAAACATTATTAAAATATTATGAAAATAATATTTTTGGATGTAAAATGAAAAACTGGACTTAGGGCAATTTTTTTGGAATTTACCGGGCCCCGGACCTATTTTTTAAATGCCTAAAAAGTATTTTATTATTTATTTAAATTAATTAAATAATTTACTGATAATTAATTATTATTAATATTATTAATATTATTATTTTTTCTTTTTTCTAACCCAGCCCGTTGGGCCGGCCCAGCCCGGCCCAACAGACCCAACCCGGCCCAACCCCAAACCCAGCCCGCGCTGCTAGCGGGTCGGGTCGGGTCGGCGAGACCCGCCCGCTAGTCGCCGCCCGTACCCGCTCCCCCGCTCGCCCCACGAACCCCCGCGTCGTGCGCCGCCTCCGCCGCGTCGTGCGCCCCGCTCGGCCCGCAACCGCCTCGCCCACGACCCCCGCACCGGCCTCCGCCTTCCCCGGCGCCCCAGCCCCCTCGCTCACCTATTTATTTCCCCCCCGTTCTTCTTCTCCGGTCATCCCTCGCCTCCCGCCACGCTGCCGCCGCCACCGCTTCGCCTCCGCCGACGCCTCACCCGCCTCGCCGCCTTGCCCCCTCCTCCGGCCGGCAGAGCCATAGGCCGCCGTATCCCCCGCAGTCGACAGCAGCAGCGGGCAGCAACAGCAGCCACGACGCCGCTGCCGGCCGCCCTACGCCGCCGCCCCCGCCGTGTACGCCTCGCCGCCCTCCGCCGCAGCACCCCCGGCCCCCTCCGCCTCAGCCAGCCGCCGCCCTCCACCGGAGTCGGCCGGAAGTCCAAACCCTAACCCTAAATTCAGATTCCTGTGTCCGACTGTGTCGGACACGTGTCGGACACGGTCTGACCCTGATTTTTGGGTCCCCTTCAGGTACGCGTAACTTCTTGCTCGTAGCTCCGTTTTCGATTCCGTAAATTGCGTTGCGAAGCCTGTATGACCCTCTCGGTGTCCGGACAAACTGTTCGGGACATCGCGTCCTGTGGTGATCGCACACCGCGATCCAAAAACAGGAAAAACCCAGACCCTGTTTCACCCCGGAACCGAGTATGCCCCGCCAAACGGGACGACTTGGTCGCGCGCGGTCTTCACAGATACGTGCGCCTCGTCGATACGGACGTGTGGGTTTTCGCGGAAGCTGATTCGGGTGTGCGTGCACACCGGAATCAACGCGTATCCGCGGACATCGCCCCGTATCCGCCCTTTCTGCAAATTGACCTAACTTCGTGCACACACGTCGGATCGAGACGAAACTTGCGCCATCGGACTCGTAGCGATACGCTGGTCCTGTGGGTCAAGTTTGGTTCGATTCTGAGAACGTTGACAAAATCGCGTGTCGTGGGCCCCACAGGCCCCGCTCGACGGGCGATTTTGTGTTCGGCTCATCGGAATTCAATTCTGAAAGTTCCGTTGGGTTCGTATCAGCGTTTCTGACCTGTTGACACTAAGTTTGGTGAATTTGGAGACCGTTGACCCCGACGCGTTTTTCGGTGCAAAGCGGGCCCACCGGTGGACCCCATTTTGGCCCGAAACTGCCGTTTTTGCCCTTGTCTCCAAATTGGACTCAAGGACAGGCGTTTCCAGCTGATTGATATTTTCTGGATCTGATGGTGATGTTTGTTTCAGCAACCGGAGTACCGCCTGCAATTCCCGCTGAAGTCAGAACCGCAAATATAGCCAGAACCACAGGCAAGTGTACCTTGCCAAACTCTGCAGCTTGCTAAATATTTTTCTTGGTTAATTTTGCATCAGTAGGAACAGAGAACTTGTCAAATTCTCAGTAATTCCTGTTGTAGTGTTTTACTTGATTTCTTGTGGAATTAAATGTAACTTGTTCCAAAACTGCTTAACCTAGGAAACGCGTGACGTGCTTAGTGTCCGATCATAGTCGGGTGCCAACACCGTAAGCGGTGTTGGGTACGTCATTAGAGATGGACATTCAATACCCTTACTCTTGTACTTGTTCTATCAAGTACCCCACGACCCAGGACACCTGACACTATTCATGAGACAGAGTCTTCCTGAGATATTCATGGTGATTCTGTATATGATACAGACTTTATGGCATTGACATTATATTCCCTGATACTCTATGACTTGCTGCATTAGATATGATTATGCGTGTCATGGACATGAGACGTGTGATTACATTGGGTGGGGAGAGACACACAGGCTACAGGCTGTTTCATATATATATATTATTAGTGTGAGGTCGTAGACTCTCCAGCAGAGCTAGACCCTTTACGTGTTATTACTGCTACCGGCTCCCCGACACAGAGCTGGTAGTGGCTCAGCCTGAGTTCTAGTGTTGCTCTCAACTTGCATTTATCACTTAGCTGGTTACATAGTTTATCCTGCTGTTTTATTTAATTCTGCTGCACTGTTATATTTTGGCTTGTATTTTCTGTACCTTGCTATGTCCCCTGAGGACCTGGAATGGATGATGTCCCCAGGTATAGCTGAAGCGATCCATCCAGAGATACCCCGTACCGGAGCACTTCCAGGAGCTGTACCAGGACCTGAAGACGAGTTCGCACCAGAGGACTTCTCCTGAGCATTGGCCGTATGTAGTTAGTCATTTATTTCTATTTCCAGTTATTTATTTCCTGTCCATTTGCATCTGTTGTACCAGACATATTCTCGGATTGTTTCCCGAGATATTTATTGAGATTTGCTTATTTATTTTATTGCTTTATTTCTGGCAGTTACTCTGTATTTTTCTGTGGTGGATGAGAATAGATTAGTCTATGATCTGTATCATTGCTCTATTTCCTGTTAGACTACAGCTTAAGCATGCCCTGATGGATCCATTAAATTGGGTTGTCCATCGGTGCGTGCTGCTGGCCATTGCCACGCTTCTCTAGTCCCTCGTCATTTTGGGACTGGGGCGTGACAAAGGAACAGTCAAAACTAGCAACAGAAATATAAATCAATATGTACAAGAATGAAGGAATGAACTATAATGTCAGAAATAGAACATGATAATCTATGAACTGAAAATAGAATCTACAATATACTATGTGTTTGAGATACTAACTAAATATGTGATCGGCTTGGGAGATTCAATGATTACACTAAGGAGCTAACTCAACCATACGTGAATTGCATGATTAGTTAGTAGCCAATAATTATACTACTAGCCGATAATTCTTGATCACATATTTAATTGGTATTTCCTCCGCACTGACTGATACGATTGATCGAATCATGACACGTTACTAGACAATGTATCCAATGTTTAACCTATAATATTCAATGTTATCCAATACCAACAAGGAGCAGTATTCGATACCATCTCAATAATTAAGGTAATATTTCATGACTGACGATCCAATAACAATACCAATTAGTGTACCATCGTGTCAAGAATCATAAGTAATATTTCTAAATACTTGAATTATAGTAGTAATCAAATAATAAAAACTATCAGAGAATATACTCGCCTGTGGTCCAGAGCAAATGATGAGAAACGGTGTTCGAACTGGTGTCACACAGACCTATATATGAAATATTGCATTAATACAAGGTTTGGAATAAAAATAAGTTAAACTAGTCAAACTTATAGGTCATAAAGCTATTTCTAAGTCAAAATATTCAAACTAGGTCAACTCTAGATCAAACTGGTCAAACATGCTATTTCTAGATTGTATGAGTCTATCTCTAGGATATTAGGTCCATGCACTATGTAACTAGGCCACACTAGATATACTAGGATACTAGAAAATAAATAAGATACTGTATCCTAAGATATGCAAGTAATTAGATATGAAAATATCATAATATGCATATACAATCAACAATATTTAATATTCCTAACTAAACTAATGCTAAGTCGATACCTTGGCTTTGAACCAATGCGGTATCGCACCACCTACCCCTCACTTTGATATTTGAACCAAATAGCTTGAGTATCCAATCAATACCTTGATATTACCTTGGTATCACAAGGTAATGTGAATCCTAACATATAACTAACTATCCAAAACTCTAAACTATAATCTAACATATATTAACTACTATAATACTACTAACTACTAACATACTAATACATGTATATATATATATATATATATATATATATATACATACAACTACATATCACTAACTAGTAAGAAGTATATATCTAACTACTAATAACAATATGTATACATATATCTATGTAACCACATAACAAGTAACTAACTTAACTAATTACTAACTAAACTATCAAGCTAACTAGACTATCAAATAACTAACTAACCAAACTAACTACTAATGAACTAACTAGTAAACTACACTACTAATTAAACTTAACTAACTTAGACTGCCAACTAAACTATAAGGAACTAACTAGTTAACTAAATTATTAACTAACTTTGCTCTAGCTGCTGCCTATGCTCCTCTTGCATTGGTGTTGATGATGCTGAAACTCTAGCTGCTGTTGCACTTGCTACCTGTTTTGCTGCTGCTTTGCTGTGACCGTGCTGCTGCATCATGCCACTGCAGTGCTAGCTGCACTGTCTTGCTACCTGCTCACTGCTTCACTGATAGCTAGCTGCTGTAGCTTGCTCGAGCTCTGCTGCTGGAACATGCTGCTGCTTGCTGTCGATTCACTGCTGCTCTAGCTTGGTTGCAGGCATACTGATGTGCTAGCTTTGCTGCATGCTGTGCTACTGCTGCAGCTGCAGTGCCTTGTTGTTGCTGCTATTCTGATTTGTTGTTTCAGTCCAATTGTAATCACCCTAAAATTTTCAGTTATTTAAAATCAATTTTTGGGAATTTTCTGCAATTTTTCAGGAATTTACATAGGTCCAGTGGTGATTTTATAATTTTTAATTGCTAATAACTAATATTAAAATGTAATGAAAATATGATTTTATGGTGTAAAATAGAAAATCGGACTTAGGGTAATTTTTCTGGATTTTTTTGGGCCTCAGACCTATTTTTAAATGCCTATAAACTATTTAAGGTAATTAATTAATTAATTAAATATTTTAATTATTATTATTATTGTTTTTTTATTTTTGTTTTGGGCCCGGCCCAGTGGGCCGAGCCCAGCAGCCCAACCCAAACCAAACCGAGCTCAGCCCATTGGGCTAGCGGGTCGGGCGGGTTAGCCAGAGCCGAACCGCCGCCCGACCCGACCCGGTCCTCCCTCTCCCCCTCTCCCCCACGAACCCGCGAATTTCGGCCGCGTTCTCCGGCCACGTCGCCGAAGAACCTCCCCGCTCACCCCACGACCTCCCCTCGGCCCGCCTAACCCGGCCGCGTCCGCCCCGGCACCCCCTATAAATTTCCCCCTTCTTCTCCTCTTCCGCCTCCCCATCTCCCTCAAACCCCCGCCGGAACCCTAGCTGACCGGATCCCCCCTCGCCGACCAGCACCACCACCCTCCAGCGCCGCCCGGAGCCCGCCGACCACCACCCTCCAGCACCCAGCCGCCCTCCGCCGCGTCCCCAGCCTCTTCCTCCCCTCCTCTCCCCGTCTCCAGCGCCTCCTCCTCCACTCTCCCCGCCGTGCACCGCTCGGTCGACGACCCGTCGCCGGCCAACTCAGCCCCTGGCCGTCTCCGCCGGCTCCGCCAGAAGCTCCCTAGGCCGGACACAGCCAGCTGCCGGACACGGGCCCAGCAGGACACGGGCAGTGGACACGTCCAGGACTCGTGTCGAACACGAGTAGGACACGAATTATTCTCAGCTTTTCGGGCCTCGTTCAGGTACCTGTATCTTACACCCTGTAGCTCAGATTTTGATTCCGTAAATTGCAACGCGTAGCCTGTATGACCCTCTCGGTGCCCGGATAAACCGCTCGGGGCATCGCGTCCTGTGGTGATCGCACACCGCGATCCAAAAACAGGAAAGACCAGACCCTGTTTCACCCCGGAACCGAGTACGCCCCGCCAAACGGGATGACTTGGTCGCGTGGGGTCTTCACAGATACGTGCGCATCGTCGATACGGACGTGTGAGATTTCGCAGAAGCTGATTCGGATGTGCGTGCATACCGGAATCAGTGCGTATCCGCGGACATCGTCCCGTATCCGACTTTTTTGCAATTCACCCTAACTTTGTGCACACACGTCGGATTGAGACGAAACTTACGCCATTGGACTCGTAGCAATACGCTGGTCCTGTGGGTCAAGTTTGGTTCGATTCTGAGAACGTTGACAAAATCGCGTGTCGTGGGCCCTATAGGCCCACTCGACGGGCGATTTTGTGATCAGCTCATCGGAATTCAATTCTGGAAGTTCCGTTGGGTTTGTATCAGCGTTCCTGACCTGTTGACACTAAATTTGGTAAATTTGGAGATAGTTGACCCTGACACATTTTTCGGTGCAAAGCGGGCCCACCGGTGGACCCCGTTTTGGCCCAAAATTACTGTTTTTGCCCTTGTCTCCAAATTGGACCCAAGGATAGGCGTTCCTAGCTATTTGACACCTTCTGAGTGTGATGGTACTATTTATTTCAGCTTTCGGAGACATCTCTGGAAATTTCCGAGAACAGGACCTAAGTGGAATTCAAACATCAGGCAAGTGCACCTTGCCAAACTTGCAGTCTTTATCTTATATTTTCTGTAATAATATTTTGCTGGTTGTCTTGTGTAAATTCATATAAACTTGTTTAAACTGATTAACCTAGGAAACGGATGACGTACCTAGTGTCCGATCATAGTCGGGTGCCGACACCGTACGCGGTGTTGGGTTCGTCATTTAGAGATGGATTTACGATACCCTTTACTTTTGTACTTGACATATCAAGTACCCTACAACCCAGGACACTTGACACTATACATGGACAGAATCTTCCTGAGACATTCATGGTGATTCTGTATAGGATACAGGACTTGACAGAGATATTCTAGTTATAGACAATTTAACTTGTTGCATTAGTTATAATCCCGCTGACATGGACATGAGACGTTATGGTCATGGTTTGCATGATTACATTGGGTGTGGAGAGACACACATGCTACAGGCTGTTCTATATATATATATCTACTATTATTGTGAGGTTGTAGACTCTCCAGCAGAGCTAGACCCTTTACGTGTTATTACTGCTACCGGCTCCCCGACACAGAGCTTGTAGCGGTCTCAGCCTGAGTATTAGTGTTGCTCTCATTTGTATATCACATAGATGGTTACATAGTTTACCCTGCTATTTCATTTAATTTAATTGTACTGCATTTATTTGGCTTATTTTATTTTGTGCCTTGCTATGTCCACTGAGGACCTGTAATGGATTATGTCCCCAGGTTTAGCTGAGGAGCAGTACCCCGAGATATACGGGACAGGAGCTGAGGCTATTGCTGGACTTGATACTGGAGCAGAACTGAACCCTGCAGACGAGGTGACTGCCGAAGACTTCTCCTGAGTACCTGATCCCGTACTCAGTATTTACTTTATGTTTATCTCTTTTGTTCCTGGCCTATTGAGCCAGTGTATTCAGACATAAGTCGGATTGTTTTCCCGACTAACTTGTTGTTGCTACTTATTTCTATTTTATTATGCAGTTTATTTTTTTCTCTTTATGGATGAGATTAGTGTGATTTGTTGTTGTAGACCTTCGTTACAGCTTAAGTACGCCCTGATGGCTCCATTAAATTTGGTTATCCATTGGTGCGTGCTGCTGGCCATTGCCACGTGTCCAGTCCCTCGATATTTTGGGACTGGGACGTGACATGGTTTTTGTGGTGGCCCATGCAGGTCCTTAACAAAATTGTTCGATTTTAACTTAGGGACCGAACAGGCCTGCAATAAGATAGGATAAGTTATAGGATCTCATCCATTGATTGAATCATTTTTGGACTCTATGTCGAATTCAATTTAATTGCTTGAATTGCATCCTGTTTTGATTCCTCTGTGCGTTCTCATTGTTTCCTTTTGATGCAGAGTAATGGATCCCAGAAGTGGTGACGAGAATCCCTTGGGTACACCGCCTGAAGCTGTGGTTACCTGTGAAGCTGGAATGACGCCAGATACCAGAGGACAATCCTCTCAGAGCAATCAATCTGGCCAGCCCAGTTCCAGGTTCAGACGTGATGACATCCCGCCTCCACCCCAGTTCCCTCCTACGATGCCTGTCTTTGCCCCAGGGCAGGCAATGGATGGACAACAAATATTCCAGATGTTCTACGCCATGATACAGGCACAACAACAGATTCAACAGGAGGCCCAACGTCATGAGGCCGAGAACCTAAGGAACAGTCTAGTCGCAGCATTGGAACATGCAAATTCACCAAATAGGCGGCTAGCGACGGGATCCATCACAGATTTTCGTCAACTCAAACCTCGTACCTTCTCGGGCAAGGAAGGACCAACTGAAGTTCATGAATGGCTTACGAACATGCAGCATCAGTTGGAGGTCGCTGAACTTCCAAGGGACAAATGGATGACTGCCGTCCGGATGCAACTGACGGACAACGCGCACCATTGGTGGCTGTCCGAAGAAAGAAGGCTCGGACATGATCAGGTCACTTGGGAGGAGTTCTCCAGACTCTTCCAGGAAATGTACATCCCTGCTGTGGCTCGGTCAGAACTCCGAGACAGATTCAACCGCCTGATCCAGGGCAACATGACGGTGGAGGAATATAACGCCGAATTCATTCGCCTGAGCCGCTTCGCCCCTTCTCTAATTCCTACCGAAGAAGAAAAGGCGGAGAAGTTCTTTGATGGACTCAGGTTCGAGCTTCAAAAGTTAATCGGATCGGTCGCGCCCACATCTTACTCTGACGTCCTAGCTGCAGCACGTCGGATGGAGCACGTTACTCGGAAGGAATCAAGCCTGAAACATCCATTCTCCTCAGCACCGTCCAAGTCTTCACCTGGGGATTCTACCAAACGGCCCCAGAAGAACCTGCCTCAGAAAGCAGCATCAAAGAACCTACCTACTTGTCATTACTGCGGCAAAGTAGGTCATATTGAAAGAGAATGTAGACGCAAGCTGGGACTCTGCCTGGTTTGCGGATCCGGACAACACTTCTCAAAGGACTGCTCGGAACGTCGAGAGGGAGTTCCGAATCAACCAGCTCCACCTGCACCTAGGCTAGCTCTTCCAGCTGGGGGAGCAACTCAGACAGGGCCTGGAGGAGCCAGGCCACCACTACCACCTCAGGCAGCTTTGTTCCAGCAGGCTCGTCAGCAAAGGGGTCCCGCTCAGGGACGAGGTCAGGCATATGCACTAGCAGCCACTGAAGAAGCTACTGCAGGCGAAGTGATAGCAGGTACCATATTAGTAGCTTCAATTCCTGCTGTAGCATTATTTGATTCTGGAGCCTCGCATTCATTTATTGCTGCTAGCTTCGTAGCCACACATAGAGTAGCTACCGCACCTCTCTCGAAGATGAAGAGAATTCTAACGGGAGGTAGAATTATCCCGGTTAGTGATGTCTGTAGTAGTCTGTGGACGGGAGATGCGAGCCCAATTCCTGATCTTTTCTATGCCTGATTACGATGTTGTACTTGGTATGGACTGGTTAAGTCAGTACCATGCGACACTAGATTGCCGGCTTGGAAAAGTGATATTTAGACCCCCTAGCCTTCCTGAGTTTGAATTTCTTCGAGGATCTGTAGAACAAGGGGTCCAGCCAACTCTTAGGGTATTAACTGTAGAAGAGGATTCAGGTTACCCAAGAGTCATAACGGAATTTGTGGATGTATTTCCCGACGACCTTCCAGGTTTACCACCTGATCGGGAGATAGAATTCACAATAGACCTAACTCCAGGAGCCGAACCTATCACTTCATCGGTATATCGGCTAGCACCTAAGGAGTTAGTGGAGCTGAAAGCGCAAGTCGACGATCTTCTGGAGAAAGGATTTATCCGGCCCAGTGTTTCACCTTGGGGAGCACCTATACTTTTTGTACCCAAGAAGGACAGAACCGTGCGGTTGTGCATTGATTACAGAGCCCTTAATGCTGTTACTGTTAAGAACCGGTACCCCTTACCATGCATTGATGACTTGTTTGACCAATTGAGTGGTGCTAGGGTATTCTTAAAGATTGACCTTAGATCCGGTTATCACCAGATTAGGGTGAAGAAGGAAGATATCCCAAAGACGGCCTTCAGGACTAAGTATGGACACTATGAGTTCTTAGTAATGCCGTTTGGTTTAACCAACGCACCTGCTGTATTTATGAGTTTGATGAACGGAGTCTTCCATCAATACTTGGATAAGTTCGTGGTGGTATTCATTGATGATATTCTAGTCTACTCCAAGGACCACGAAGAGCACGAGGAACACCTCAGAATTGTGCTAGAAACTTTGAGAAGGGAGAAGCTGTATGCCAAGCTCAGCAAATGTGAGTTCTGTATGGACAAGGTGCCATTCTTAGGACATTATCTCAGGTGAAGGACTGTCTGTGGACCCAGAGAAGGTCACTGCAATAGAAACCTGGCCTACCCCTACCTCTGTTGCAGAAGTGAGAAGTTTTCTTGGACTTGCTGGGTATTACCAGCGGTTCGTAGAAATTTTTTCAAGGATCGCAGAGCCGATGACTAAGCTGACGCGGAAGGATCAGGAGTTCATATGGACGGAAGAATGCCAGAATGCCTTTAAAGAATTGAAGAGGCGTCTAACAATAGCACCAGTCTTCACTCTTCCCTCAGGGTCAGAAGGTTTTGTTGTTTATAGTGATGCGTCCGGTAGTGGACTAGGTTGTATCTTGATGCAACATGGCAAGGTTATCGCTTATGCATCGAGGCAGTTGAAGGTTCACGAGAAGAATTACCCAACGCACGACCTGGAGCTAGCTGTAGTGATTTTTGCATTGAAGATCTGGAGGCATTATCTGTATGGAGAGAAGGTCGAAATATTCACTGATCATAAGAGCTTGAAATATGTTTATACTCAGAAGGAGCTCAACATGAGGCAAAGGCGTTAGCTTGAGTTGATGGTGGACTTTGACATAGATCTGCAGTACCACCCGGGGAAAGCAAATGTTGTAGCCGACGCCCTCAGCAGAAAACTCTCGGCTTATTTCTTAACTGAGCAGCCTCAGCTATTACAAACTTGCAAGATCTTCATATAGAGGTCGTTTTACCTGGACAAAATGGTTTGCTGGCTAACCTCGAAGTTAAGTCATCGCTGGTGGAGAGAATCAAAGAAGCTTTGCCTAATGATGCCAGATTCCGAAGGCTAAAAGAGAGAACCGAAGCAGGCATGCAAACGGGACTTCGCATCCACGAGGACGGGACATTAAGGTACGGAAATCGCCTATATGTTCCAAATGGAGAATTAAGGCAGGAGTTGATGACGGAAGCACATAGCTCCATATACTCTGTTCATCCAGGAGGAACCAAGATGTACCGGGACTTAAGACAATATTACTGGTGGCATGGAATGAAAAGGGAGATTGCCCGATTTGTGACAAAATATTTGGTCTGCCAGCAGGTAAAACACCAAAGGACTGCAGGTATGTTGCAGCCACTTCCCATACCTGAATGGAAGTGGGAGCATATTACCATGGACTTCATCATTGGATTTCCAAGAAGCCCTAGTGGAAAGGATGCGGTATGGGTTATTGTGGATCGGCTCACTAAGTTGGCTCACTTCTTGCTATTCAGAGTCGGACAATCCACAGAAGTACTAGCCGACATGTATATGCGACAGATCGTAAAATTACATGGAGTGCCGGTTAGTATTGTATCAGATCAAGACTCGAGATTTACATCTCACTTCTGGTGAAGCATGCAAGAGAGTCTCGGCACCAGGCTCAAATTCAGTACTGCCTATCATCATCAGACAGATGGCCAATCAGAGTGCACAATTCAGATCTTGGAAGATATGCTGCGATCATGTATACTGGACTTCGGAGGATCTTGGGAAGATCATCTGCACTTAGTGGAGTTCTCCTACAACAACAACTATCAGGCAAGCATTCAAATGGCACCTTTCGAGGCATTGTACGGAAGAAAGTGCAGATCGCCGATATGCTGGAGTGACGTTGGCGAACGTCAATTACTGGGTCCAGAGTTGGTAACGGAGACAGTGGAGAAAGTAAGGCAGATTCAGAATTATCTCCGTGCAGCTCAGGATAGACAGAAGCATTGGGCCGATGCGCACAGACGTCCCCTGGAGTTCAAGGAAGGAGAGCATGTATTTTTGAGGATCTCGCCCACTAGAGGTACTATCAGATTCGACAGTAGAGGCAAGTTAAGCCCAAGGTATATTGAGCCATTTGATATCTTGGAGCACATTGGTGAGGTGGCTTATCGTCTTGTATTACCTCCATCCTTAGAGGGAGTGCATGATGTATTCCACGTCTCACAGCTGAGGCGATACGTGACTGACCCAAGCCATATAGTTGATCATTCTGAGATTTCGGTGGAACCTAGCCTGAGATACGAGGAGCAGCCAGTGGGTATACTCGACACCAGTGAGAAGACACTGCGAGGGCAAACAATCAGACTGGTTCGGGTAGCTTGGAAACAACATTCTCCGGGCGAATCGACCTGGGAACGAGAGGATATTATGCGCCAGCGTTATCCACACTTATTTGCAGATGCAGGTAAAACCTAAGCATTCTTTTATTTCTGTAGTTCGTGCCCTTTGTAGTTTACCCTTCGATTGCGAGGACACAATCCTCTTAAGGGGGGTAGATTGTAATCACCCTAAAATTTTCAGTTATTTAAAATCAATTTTTGGGAATTTTCTGCAATTTTTCAGGAATTTACATAGGTCCAGTGGTAATTTTATAATTTTTAATTGCTAATAAATAATATTAAAATGTAATGAAAATATGATTTTATGGTGTAAAATAGAAAACCGGACTTAGGGTAATTTTTTTGGATTTTTTTGGGCCTCAGACATATTTTTAAATGCCTAAAAACTATTTAAGGTAATTAATTAATTAATTAAATATTTTAATTATTATTATTATTGTTTTTTTATTTTTGTTTTGGGCCCGGCCCAGTGGGCCGAGCCCAGCAGCCCAACCCAAACCAAACCGAGCTCAGCCTATTGGGCTAGCGGGTCGGGCGGGTTAGCCAGACCCGAACCGCCGCCCGACCCGACCCGGTCCTCCCTCTCCCCCTCTCCCCCACGAACCCGCGGATTTCGGCCACGTTCTCCGGCCACGTCGCCGGAGAACCTCCCCGCTCACCCCACGACCTCCCCTCGGCCCGCCTAACCCGGCCGCGTCCGCCCCGGCACCCCCTATAAATTTCCCCCTTCTTCTTCTCTTCCGCCTCCCCATCTACCTCAAACCCCCGCCGGAACCCTAGCTGACCGGATCCCCCCTCGCCGACCAGCACCACCACCCTCCAGCGCCGCCCGGAGCCCGCCGACCACCACCCTCCAGCACCCAGCCGCCCTCCGCCGTGTCCCCAGCCTCTTCCTCCCCTCCTCTCCCCGTCTCCAGCGCCTCCTCCTCCACTCTCCCCACAATGCACCGCTCGGTCGACGACCCGCCGCCGGCCAACTCAGCCCCTGGCCGTCTCCGCCGGCTCCGCCAGAAGCTCCCTAGGCCGGACACAGCCAGCTGCCGGACATGGGCCCAGCAGGACACGGGTAGTGGACACGTCCAGGACTCGTGTCGAACACGAGTAGGACACGAATTATTCTCAGCTTTTCGGGCCTCGTTCAGGTACCCGTATCTTACACCCTGTAGCTCAGATTTCGATTCCGTAAATTGCAACGCGTAGCCTGTATGACCCTCTCGGTGCCCGGATAAACCGCTCGGGGCATCGCGTCCTGTGGTGATCGCACACCGCGATCCAAAAACAGGAAAGACCAGACCCTGTTTCACCCCGGAACCGAGTACGCCCCGCCAAACGGGACGACTTGGTCGCGTGCGGTCTTCACAGATACGTGCGCATCGTCGATACGGATGTGTGGAATTTCGCAGAAGCTGATTCGGATGTGCGTGCACACCAGAATCAGTACGTATCCGCGAACATCGCCCCGTATCCGACTTTTTTGTAATTCACCCTAACTTTGTGCACACACGTCGGATCGAGACAAAACTTGTGCCATCGGACTCGTAGCGATACGCTGGTCCTGTAGGTCAAGTTTGGTTCGATTCTGAGAACGTTGACGAAATCGCGTGTCGTGGGCCCCACAGGCCCCACTCGACGGGCAATTTTGTGATCAGCTCATCGGAATTCAATTCTGGAAGTTCCGTTGGGTTCATATCAGCGTTCCTGACCTGTTGACACTAAGTTTGGTGAATTTGGAGACAGTTGACCCTGATACGTTTTTTGGTGCAAAGCGGGCCCACCGGTGGACCCCGTTTTGGTCCAAAATTATCGTTTTTGCCCTTGTCTCCAAATTGGACCCAAGGACAGGCGTTCCTAGCTATTTGACACCTTCTGAGCGTGATGGTACTATTTATTTCAGCTTTCGGAGACATCTCTGGAAATTTCCGAGAACAGGACCTAAGTGGAATTCAAACATCAGGCAAGTGCACCTTGCCAAACTTGCAGTCTTTATCTTCATATTTCCTGTAATAATACTTTGCTGGTTATCTTGTGTAAATTCATATAAACTTGTTTAAACTTATTAACCTAGGAAACGGATGACGTACCTAGTGTCCGATCATAGTCGGGTGCCGACACCGTACGCGGTGTTGGGTTCGTCATTTAGAGATGGATTTACGATACCCTTTACTTTTGTACTTGACATATCAAGTACCCTACAACCCAGGACACTTGACACTATACATGGACAGAATATTCCTGAGACATTCATGGTGATTCTGTATAGGATACAGGACTTGACAGAGATATTCTAGTTATAGACAGTTTAACTTGTTGTATTAGTTATAATCCCGCTGACATGGACATGAGACGTTATGGTCATGGTTTGCGTGATTACATTGGGTGGGGAGACACACACAGGCTACAGGCTGTTCTATATATATATCTACTATTATTGTGAGGTTGTAAACTCTCCAGCAGAGCTAGACCCTTTACGTGTTATTACTGCTACCGGCTCCCCGACACAGAGCTTGTAGCGGTCTCAGCCTGAGTATTAGTGTTGCTCTCATTTGCATATCATATAGATGGTTACATAGTTTACCCTGCTGTTTCATTTAATTTAATTGCACTGCATTTATTTGGCTTATTTTATTTTGTGCCTTGCTATGTCCACTGAGGACCTAGAATGGATTATGTCCCCAGGTTTAGCTGAGGAGCAGTACCCCGAGATATACGGGACAGGAGCTGAGGCTATTGCTGGAATTGATACTGGAGCAGAACTGAACCCTGCAGACGAGGTGACTGCCGAAGACTTCTCCTGAGTACCTGATCCCGTACTCAGTATTTACTTTATGTTTATCTCTTTTATTCCTGGCCTATTGAGCCAGTGTATTCAGACATAAGTCGGATTGTTTCCCCGACTAACTTGTTGTTGCTACTTATTTCCATTTCATTATGCAGTCTATTTCTTTATCTTTATGGATGAGATTAGTGTGATTTGTTGTAGTAGACCTTCGTTACAGCTTAAGTACGCCCTGATGGCTCCATTAAATTGGGTTATCCATCGGTGCGTGCTGCTGGCCATTGCCATGTGTCCAGTCCCTCGATATTTTGGGACTGGGGCGTGACACCAATGCTAGCTTGCACTGCATTTTCCTACTGCTACTAGCTGCTGCAGGCTTTGCTGCTCATTGTTGTTCAGCTTGATGCTTGCTGTTACTGCTTGATGTTGCAACATGCTCACCGGTTTTACTGATAGCTAGCTGCTTTGCTGTGACTGTTGCCTCGATCCCCCTTCTCTCAACACACACACACACACAACTACACACAACTATATATATATGGCAGGGGACAATCACGAAGGCCCCAGCGACCAACAACGCCTCGAGGCTCTTGAGACCATGATGCAGACGGTAAGTTCATCAATGCCAGCCATGACTCATGCAATGCTAAAAGTTATAGCAAATATGGCTTTTCAACCAGCAAGGGCTTATGGACAGGCAAGTTTGGACCCTGAGACCAACGTGGACTCCGGCCCAACCGCTCCGCCCATAGGCAAAAATTACCCTCTGCCTGGCTCATCTGCCCCTTCCGCCGAAGACGAAGCCAGAGATGCAATGAGGGAAGTCCGAAAACTCCGGGCTCGTCTAGATTCCATGGGCAGTCGGGACTCATTGCGCGAGCTCGGGATGCGACAACCATACCCCCGCGAGTGGAGGGATGTGTCGTACCTGTCCAAGTACAAGCCCTTTAACTTGAACCCATTCGACGGGAAGACTTCCCCCCGTCAATACGCAAGCTACTTGGAGACCGCAACATGGCATCTATCTCGCAGTGATGCACTCCTCACCAAGCTTTTTGTGGGGACATTGATCGGGGTAGGATTCGATTGGTTTTGCAGCCTACAAGATAACTGCATCTCGTCGTTATATACTCATCTATAATAAGAACCGTGATTGGATAATATGTTAGATTAGTTGAGCGGGACCGAAATATTCTCCAAGATAGATCTTTGAAGCGGATACCATCAAATACGCATCCGATCAGAAAACGAGGGGAAGACAACATTTAAAATGTTGGATAGATTGTTCGGGTGGATACTATTTCTTTCGGATTGTCTAATGCACCGATCAATACTTTTATGAGTCTCATGAATCAAGTACTTCAACCCTTCTTCGGTGAGTTCCTAGTTGTCTACTTTATATACTCATCTATAATAAGAACTGTGATGAACACTTGGAGCACTTAAGAAAGGTTTTGGATGTGCTGAAGCAAAACTAACTTTACGTTAATTTGAAGAAATGGTATTTTATTATGTCAAAGTTATTTTTTTTTTCGGGTTCATCGTGGGTGCAATTGGCATCTATGTCGACAAGAAAAAGGTTTATGCAATCCGGGAGTGGAAGACATTAAAGACTGTTGGAGAGGTGTGAAGCTTCTATGGAATGACGACCTTTTATCCTCGGTTCATCCGAGATTCCAATACCATCATGAAGCCTATTACGGAGTGCATGAAGAAGAAAAAATTTAATTGGAGAGAGAAACCATTGAAAATTTGTGTGGTGATCAATGAGAAGCTTTCTACTGTGTCAGTCTTAGTCCATCCCAATTTAGGCAAACTCTTAGAGGTCAAGTATGTTGCCAGCGACATGGTGTACATATACCTTTAGAAAGAGGAAATACCGTTTGGCCAATAAAACTAGTTTCAATCGAGAAAATTATGGCATTTCAAAGTGCTGCAAAAGATTAACAATAATGCCTACGTCATATTAACATGTTCGATGGGAATCTATCCATGTTTGACATCGTGGACCTCTATACACATCATGCAGATGAGGAGACACTTTATCTAGGACCTAGCACGAAGAACTCACAATCGAGTTCTCTACAATAGGAGGGACTAATGTGGACATGATTGGCTCGACGCAAGGTTTTAACCAGCATCATGGTTCCTTCGTTACCATAATTCTGGTTCTTGACCTGAATTATGTCAGAATTTTTCCAGAATTTCAGTTAGGACATTAGACTTTTGGTTTGTGCTTACTACGTACTCAATATAGCGTTGAAAAATTGGTATTCTTGTTGGCAAAACAAGAATACCGATTTGAAATATTTCAATCTATTTTAGGCAGATTTTACCAAATCTTTTGATCATATTATGTATTTATTTTCTAGTTTAATTAGGTATAGTTTTTTTTAGGATTTTTGTTAGCTTTTCTTATAAATAGGTGGTACGTAAAAGAGGGATGTGATGTTGAATAATATTGATTTTTCATTGATTTGAAGTATATCTCTTATCAATTCGCGTGCTTAACAATTGATGAGTCCGTCCTCATATCTTATTGTGTTGTTTTCAACAATCACTATTTCCATATTGTATCAGTCCAAATATGAATTTCTTTTTCTAGTGACTACAAGAGGAACAATTTATATCTCTTGTTGATGCTTGTGTTTGATAATTGAGGTGTCATCCTCGTATCTTAGGTCATTGGTTTCAACGATTGACATTTCTGTCCCACGTCAAATAGTATCAGAGCGTCAACGTATCGCGAGACATGTTTGGAACCATCGTCGGTATCGAAGGCGACAACGGTCAACATCTTCCTAATGAAGGGTACGGATGTGAAGCCTTCTTTGCGGCGATCGGTCACATCGAAGTTATCTTTGCGGGAACTAACACTATGCATCTAGCAAGTCGAGTGGACTGCAGGCTTCCAGGAACCCTTAAGACAACCATTTCGATGTCGTTCAACCTATTTTAGGCAGATTTTAACCAAATCTTTTGATGATATTTTGTATTTATTTTCTTATCCCTTCCTTGTTTAATTAAGCTTAGTTTCTTGGGTTTAAGTTAGTTTTTCTTGTAAATAGATGGTACATAGAAGAGGGTTTTTAAGTTGAATAATATTGAGTGAGATGGATTTAGTTTTTTTTTAGTTTTCTTGTGGGATCATATTCGTCTCCTATTAAAAAAAAAAAAAAAACCAAGGAAAAAAATATATGGCGGCTTTTTCTTCAATTCTTCGTCAGCCTCCGCCTCCGCTCCTCTCTCTCCTCCCTCCTCCCGCCTTCCTCCTTCGAGGAAATCACCGGAGTCCATAAAAAAAAACACATCCCACATGCAAATGCCTACTGACATCTACATTGTTCCCATGCACTTGGTACCTAACACTACAATAGTAGAGGAGAACAAACTCAAGAAATGCTCCATATAAATATATATACAGAGAGCTAGTCTCTCCATACCTAGTAGATTCATTGAACGTAACAATCAAGTCTTTTCTGAAGTTCCATAATAAATGACCAACTGAGTGAAGCAACTGGTCCACAAGTTCTGATTGCATACAAAATGACAATAAGCAGAAAAATGCAAAAACAACATCTAACTTCTCTGAAATTCCAAAAACAACACAAAGTTTAGTGGATTTGTGTTTTGAGCCTTAGTACGTTCTTCAAAAGGACGTATTTTATGTGTTTAATATGCCCTTCTAAAGAGCAATATTTTCTGCATATAATTTTTCTTCCAGAGAAACAGTGAAAATTTTGTTAGTAAAAGTCTACGTTCGTCACTAAAAATTCAAGTTTGTCGCAAATTTAATCACTAAAAAATTTATCAGTTTGAAAAAAAATACACCTTTTAGAAGGACGTAAATCATGCACAAAAAATATATTGGGACTGAGTTTAACATTAGCACAAACTTTATGTCTTTTGTGCAAATTAAGAGAAATTTGATATTTTTCATACAATTTTTTGGACAATAAGAACTGTTATTAATAGTTTAATATATTTTTGAGATGACCAGAAACGTTGTATACATAAATAACTGAGCGGAGGAGGGAGGAACGGAGGCCGAGTTAGAGGTGGAGCGGACGAAGGAGGAATGGTATGGACAGAATAGGTAATCAATCTGATTATATATATATATATATATATATATATATATATATATATATATATATATGTGGAGTTATAAACTCTATCCAGAAAATCTATGTAGTATTATAGGTCTCCAATGCAAATTCAGTAATCAAATACCTTTTCTTTTGACATTTTGTTCATGCATAAATCTATGTAGATTTATACATTTGTAAGCCGAACTCTCACTAGTCTTGATATCCTAGCAACCCCCTTATGGTAACCAGGGTCGGCTCAGAGGGTGGGCTACAGTCCTAGGTCCCTTAATAGACAAAGTCTCCAGACGGGAACCAATGTTACTTACTAATTCAGTCAGTTCTTGTAATTGGAAGGTTCAAACAAGCTCTAGACTCACTTAAGTAGTATGTCATAGTAATCACTTTAGTAAGAAGGTAGCTCAAAGTGGACCTACACCCACATATTTGAACCATAGATTAAGAAATGCATTGAGAGCTATTACCACGAAACCAATTAATTTATTTGTTATTTTTTTCAAATATTTGTTATCATTCTATCGGTTACTTTTTTTTCTTTTTCTCCAAATAATCTTGTTTTTATTTATTTTGTTTGACTATTAGAAAAAAAAAACGACACTAAGATTATTCAACTAGTTATATTTTATTTGTTAATTTTTTTATTTGATAAAATTGATATTCGTCAATAAAATTAATTTATGAAAATCAAATGTTTTACATTTATTTATTCGTTCAAGAGATCTCGCTTTCAAATTTCGTAATAGGCTCCGAGAGTTCTCGGACCGGCCCTGGTGGTAACAGCTGTTATCATCTCGAGTAAAATATTGGTGACTTGGAGTTGATGTCTTATGCTAGATGCAGTTATAGAGTCTATATAGGTAAATTTCCTGATATCTTCAAACTCATGTATCTATTTGAATGACTAGAACTACACTAGAAAGATGTTGCTAATATAGGCAAAACCTAGCTTCAAATGCAAAAGATGCTTTTACTATTACAAAGCAATATTGCTTTTGTTAATATAGGCAAAACCTAGCTCCATGGCATGGGAGGGGCTAAAGAAACAAACACTAAGGTCGACTTGGATGCCTTCCTTCCCAATATAGAAGACAATATACTACTGTTGTCGAAAATAATTGAATGAATAATTTTAATGGTTGTGTTATTAAAAAAAATATTTTTAATTTTCAATAATTGTCTCTTGGAATATGTGTATCTCTTTCAAACATTATGTCCATTAACATTTTGTATCTTTTCATCGTTTATAAAAGAATCATATGAGCGTTTGATTAAAATCCATCCAAACAACTCATTCACTCATTTATACATCAAGCATTCAATCCAAGACAGAAAGAGAGACTACCTACGTTGCTTCGTCAGTTTCTGCGGTGTGAAGTGCTGCTATCGAAGGAGTACCGTTGTATCATGGGAGACACAATCGTCACTAAACCGTAAGCATCTGAGTGAGACGAATATTGTCTTAAGGACATTGAACCAAATTCAAATCTCGATCTCGATCAGATTATTAATTTATATTGTTTATATTCTACTAAATAATTGGTTTCTATATACAGAGTTTGGAATTTTGCTAACAACTACTTCAAACTCTACCATTTCTTGGTTCATATTGTAAATCACTTTTACCAAAATGGTTACTGAAAGACTCAAGCCCTTCCCTATCTTTGTTGACATAACCTTACCTGAAGTCACGAGATTGATCTTGACAAAGTATATATGCAATTGTCAGCCAATTGAGCTTCATTCTTTGATTTGGAGGTGTCGTTGGGGGCAAACTATTGGTAGCAGCTGAATCTTTTTTCTTGCCATTGCAGTTTATGGTTGGTTTGTATCTCATTTTCGGTTTAGCGTTCAAAGGTGGTGACTGATAATTTAGTCCCTCATCGAATAGTAAGTGGGATGATGATGTGTAGATAATTGAAATTGGTTCAGACGAAAATTTTCTTTTAAAACATATCAGCCCAGTCCAATATCGCACCTCATGGACCAATCTCGATTCGGATCACACCGTGTTTCCAACAAGTGTTATCAGAGCCAAAGATTATAGGGTTGGTTTGGACTTCTATAATTGATTCGAGATAGATTGTGCTAAACCCGAAACTGATTTAGACGGCTATAATTGGTTCGAGATAGATTATGCTGAACTTTCACGTGGTCTGGAAGGCAGATCAGACCTAATATAATGTAGAGTTAACTGAGGAGCATTCTCCATAAGGTGGTCTGGAAGGCGGATCAGACCTAATGTTGGAGATAACTACACAAATTAGTTCCAAATGTGCACTACAAAAATATTGTTAAATAGCGATGGATCTCAGCGACGAAAAATAATCCGTCGCTGAGTCAGCGACGAACTTTCGACAAAATTACGACTAATTTATTTATGCAAACAAATTGTATTATTTTTCGTCAACAAGCCGTCGTTGTTACGTTAGCGACGGAATAGCGACGAAAATATCCTTCGTTGCGAAAACATAAAATTTCAGAGCGCGTTTCATTTCTCCCCATTCTCAATCTCTCTCTCTCCCTCTCTCTCGATCTCGATCTCGATCTCGAGATCTCGATCTCGATACTCTCTCTCCCTCTCTCCTCGACACTCCCTCCCCCCCCACCCGGCTCTGACGACCCCCCCGGCTCCTTGACCCCCTCCTCGAACCCCCCCTCTCCGGCGACCCCCCTCCGGCTCCTCGACCCCCTCCTCTGTAACACCCCGTTCCGCTCAAGCGGACTGCCGTCTCAATCGGCAATCGTGCAGCTGTCCCGACCTGCTTTGCCTCGATCAAGAAGCAAAGGATATCCAGACTTGTCCCTACAGGAATCCGGCTTGGACTTTCAGAGGCTCGCTCAGACGTATCGCTCTACCGAGACGAATCATCGCTAAGGTGGGTGGCTACGGTGAACTTGTCTTTGCTTAGTCAGCACACATAAAATCTGGAATATTTATGCTAGTCGCTAGGTGATTCACCCCCTGCATGCTAATAAATCCAACGTACCTAGCTAAGGGAATAATCCCAACTTGTATTGCTTGCTAGAACATGGAAAATGAAATACTGCTTATATTCAGATACTCGCATGCTAAGTCCCTTAACGGTTTCAACTCTCGGCTTACCTTCGGGTCCGAGCAACGTGCCTGCTTATGTTCCTTAGAAACGCATGCTTGTCTGCTTGAATGTGCATTGTTTTCATCCTTACTCCGGGAGACTACTCAGTAGTCGTTCCGTGTATGATTGACCCTGCAAGTATCCGGGACTGTCAGGTCATCTAAGGCAATCCCCGAACCAGGGGAATGCACTAAGCAAGAATAAATACTGAACGTAAATCACCTTGAATGATAATCATGCTATGTATGCATCTGAACGAGGATCGTGTTATGTACTGATGGAATCCCAGCTCGTGGAGCAATATGCTCGTTCAGATTAAGTTTAAGTTTCATGATTATCATGTCAAGCTATGGAATATGGATAGACCCTGACCTGCATTGTCGCGGACAACTTGTGCACAAGATATGTTATGTTGAGTTCCGCGGACGGCTACACCGGGGCACCGGAGCCGATCCGATCCGGACGGGACGTATGAGCAGTCGTATGTTAAGGGGCAAGGTGTTATGCAGCGGGGCTCATCACCTGCGTTGCATATCATTCTGTGTCTTGAGACTGTGAACCGTCCATAATGGCTACGCCAGCGACTTATGTTCATATAGATAAGTCATCCTCGCTTAGCGGCAATCCGCGTGTGAGTCATTGCATAGCATCAATGAACTGAACACCTGAACGATCTGAACATAACGACCCTCATATTTGCATATGCTATGCTTCCTGAATGTTTATACTTACCGTGCTTGAATTAATCATGTTTGCCTTGGATAGGGAAGGAGAAATGGTAAGTTGGTAAGTCTCGCCGTGTTTCCTCAAACATCGCACGGCGCACTGCCCGACACGTTAAGCTATTCAATGTTTGCATGAAACTGATCCTAAGGCAACTAGAAAGACAACTAAATAGTTGTGCACGGAACCTGTATTACATGTTTGGATTTGTCGAGCGGGCGAGTAGCTTCCCCACCAGTGCATTCAATGTACTGATAATCCACCAGTTTGATATGCAGGGTGCGGGAGAACCTCGTGCGGTGCGGACGCCTCCTTCGTGCGTGCTAAGACGTGGACAACACTCCGAAGCAACGGTGCGTCCGGGACTGAAGCACATATACAAGACATAAGTTGTGAACATCGCCTGACCATCGCCTGTACATTCATTCCACAGTTGTAGCCGCTTGGCACGCTTTTACTGTTTCAGAGAGAGAGGCTTGAGCGACTTGTAATCTCGGCTATACGCCGCCTATAATACATGTTTCATATCAATAAAGAGATTACTTTACTTGTTTCGATGCTTCCGCTATATTGTCGACTCAGTGAACCTGTTACCGATCGCTATGCGTTCCTAAACTCCGCTGCACTCGGACAATCTGTGCGACTCTGTGGCTTAGAACTCTTGCCTCCAGCCAATGAACCATGGCCTTGCACGGGCGTGGATCACGCTCGTGCGGCATCACGCCCGGATGGGCTAAGCGATCGTTCCGCGGGAGCGCTGGCGAGGGTGATTCCCGCCTAGCGGGAACGGCCGATTTGCCTGCGGGAGATCGGGGCATGACAGGTTGGTATCAGAGCCTGGCTTCTACGCCTTTGGACTTCGATTCGATATCTCTGTTTCGAAAGCTCGTTCGTGGGTTATGTGCATGCTCTCTCTCAATGCCTCGATGGGATATTCCAACAATAAGTCTAAATACTTTCAAAATACGTTTTGAATGATATGCTTGCTTGTCTGGTTGTATGCTGCGAGTGGCCTTTGTGCCAACCTGTGCGAACCCTTGATAGTATCGCTAGTAGCTTGTCCGAGATTTTCACTAACCCTAAGTTTGGTTGAATGCATCTATTCGAGGGACGCCTTGAACTAGTGCACCATCCAAGACTTAGAAAAAGGTAAAACTCGAGTGCTGAGACTTCGCTATCACTAAGCTGGTTGACGTGTTCACGCTAGAGGGGCCCTTCGAAAGTACGCACGATCCAGTCTAAGCGATATGCTGATTTCGACGCTTGTGCAAGTGAATATCCAAATGAACAAGTATAAACGACTTGTCTAGGATTGCCTCAACCCTAGTTTACTGCTTGTCCTTAGTAAGTCTCGAGGACGAGACTTTTTCTAAGTTGGGTAGGATGTAACACCCCGTTCCGCTCAAGCGGACTGCCGTCTCAATCGGCAATCGTGCAGCTGTCCCGACCTGCTTTGCCTCGATCAAGAAGCAAAGGATATCCAGACTTGTCCCTACAGGAATCCGGCTTGGACTTTCAGAGGCTCGCTCAGACGTATCGCTCTACCGAGACGAATCATCGCTAAGGTGGGTGGCTACGGTGAACTTGTCTTTGCTTAGTCAGCACACATAAAATCTGGAATATTTATGCTAGTCGCTAGGTGATTCACCCCCTGCATGCTAATAAATCCAACGTACCTAGCTAAGGGAATAATCCCAACTTGTATTGCTTGCTAGAACATGGAAAATGAAATACTGCTTATATTCAGATACTCGTATGCTAAGTCCCTTAACGGTTTCAACTCTCGGCTTACCTTCGGGTCCGAGCAACGTGCCTGCTTATGTTCCTTAGAAACGCATGCTTGTCTGCTTGAATGTGCATTATTTTCATCCTTACTCCGGGAGACTACTCAGTAGTTGTTCCGTGTATGATTGACCCTGCAAGTATCCGGGACCGTCAGGTCATCTAAGGCAATCCCCGAACCAGGGGAATGCACTAAGCAAGAATAAATACTGAACGTAAATCACCTTGAATGATAATCATGCTATGTATGCATCTGAACGAGGATCGTGTTATGTACTGATGGAATCCCAGCTTGTGGAGCAATATGCTCGTTCAGATTAAGTTTAAGTTTCATGATTATCATGTCAAGCTATGGAATATGGATAGACCCTGACCTGTATTATCGCGGACAACTTGTGCACAAGATATGTTATGTTGAGTTCCGCGGACGGCTACACCGGGGCACCGGAGCCGATCCGATCCGGACGGGACGTATGAGCAGTCGTATGTTAAGGGGCAAGGTGTTATGCAGCGAGGCTCGCCACCTGCGTTGCATATCATTCTGTGTCTTGAGACTGTGAACCGTCCATAATGGCTACGCCAGCGACTTATGTTCATATAGATAAGTCATCCTCGCTTAGCGGTAATCCGCATGCGAGTCATTGCATAGCATCAATGAACTGAACACCTGAACGATCTGAACATAACGACCCTCATGTTTGCATATGCTATGCTTCCTGAATGTTTATACTTACCGTGCTTGAATTAATCATGTTTGCCTTGGACAGGGAAGGAGAAATGGTAAGTTGGTAAGTCTCGCCGTGTTTTCTTAAACATCGTACGGCGCACTGCCCGACACGTTAAGCTATTCAATGTTTGCATGAAACTGATCCTAAGGCAACTAGAAAGACAACTAAATAGTTGTGCACGGAACCTGTATTACGTGTTTGGATTTGTCGAACGGGCGAGTAGCTTCCCCACCAGTGCATTCAATGTACTGATAATCCACCAGTTTGATATGCAGGGTGCGGGAGAACCTCGTACGGTGCGGACGCCTCCTTCGTGCGTGCTAAGGCGTGGACAACACTCTGAAGCAACGGTGCGTCCGGGACTGAAGCACATATACAAGACATAAGTTGTGAACATCGCCTGACCATCGCCTGTATATTCATTCCACAGTTGTAGCCGCTTGGCACACTTTTACTGTTTCAGAGAGAGAGGCTTGAGCGACTTGTAATCTCGGCTATACGCCGCCTGTAATACATGTTTCATATCAATAAAGAGATTACTTTACTTGTTTCGATGCTTCCACTATATTGTCGACTCAGTGAACCTGTTACCGATCGCTATGCGTTCCTAAACTCCGCTGCACTCGGACAATCTGTGCGACTCTGTGGCTTAGAACTCTTGCCGCCAGCCAATGAACCATGGCCTTGCACGGGCGTGGATCACGCTCGTGCGGCATCACGCCCGGATGGGTTAAGCGATCGTTCCGCGGGAGCGCTGGCGAGGGTGATTTCCGCCTAGCGGGAACGGCCGATTTGCCTGCGGGAGATCGGGGCGTGACATCCTCGAACCCCCCTCTCCTCGACCCCCTCTGGCTTCCCTCTCCTCGACCCCCCTCCCTCTCTGCCCCCTCCGTCCGCCTCCGCCCCCTCCTCGAACCCCCTCTCCTCAACCCCCTCCTCGAACCCCCCCTCTGCCCCCCTCGTCCGCCTCCACCCCCTCCTCTCTGACCCCCCTCTCCTCGACCCCCTCTCCGCCCCCTCCTCGACCCCCTCTCCGGCCCACGCTTCATCAGATCCCCTCCTCCTCCGTTGAAGATAAGCTCTAACCTAACCCTCATTCGTATTTTGGTTAATTATTAAGCATACAAGATTTAGAGTGTTGGACACGTAGACACGAGACACTGGACACGAGAACATAGACATGGACACAGATACACTAAAAATACTCTATTACATGCTTTTACAACCATTTTGTTTACACCCTTGCCAATTGACCTTTATTTCATCAATTTTATTTTTCGAATTGACTGAAAAATAGACTTTGAATGTTGGAATCGTCGATATCGAATTTTGGTCTATATTGGATCAGTATCGCCGATACTGCAAACTATGTTATGTTCATATAAGTTTAACTCAATGTATCAGTTTTTTTGATAATGAAAACAAATAACTATTAGTAAGTTTAACTCAATAGTACGTAGTAATCCATGTCGATTGATTTATATATCGAAAGATAAGTTTTTCTCTTTCATATGTTTTACAACCTTACTATATACTTTTAGACTCTTGCCACTACATGCTAATTCGGGGAAAAAAATATGTCGGTAGGATTTGATAAATATAAATTTTTACCATTTAGTTATATATAATTTAAGTATGTAGTATGTATCTGAATAGAATATGTATTTAGATTATTTAGGATTTTTTTGTTTATTTAAAGAATCTAATAGCTCATTTATATATTTTTTTTTCTTTTGACACTTGTATATAATCCAATTGTTCGAATATATAGGATACGTGCATAAACATTCAAGTGAAAGATAGTAATAAGTCAATACTTAGTTGACCGATCGTAGATGTACAATCGGCGACATGAGAGTAGGATTGGTTTGACAGATGATTTCGGGACCGGCGTTGAAAAATTTCTCAAATACGCCAGTGGTCAACCTTATTTCACGGATGTAAGGCTCATTAAGTGCCATTGTGTCAAATGTCATAATATACCATTCAAAGAGGTCGATCTCATGAGAGAGTATCTCTACAAGAAGGATTTCGTACCGATTTATAGCACGGACACACGTATAAAAAAATTGCAAGCAAATTGACACGAGTATTAGGACACGAAAATGGTAATATTTATTGTATGTGTCTATAGTTAACTTAGAAGAAGATTGACAAATTGAATACTACATATATAATTGTTTTGATTTATATGTGTATCCTTAGACATACGTAATTCTTAATACATAGGCTTGAGCGTATCCTAGAATATCGAAAATAGAATATGTGAAGTTCAAAAATCCGTATCGGTATCGATTTATTTATCGGACATAAAATCGATACGGTTATCACTAATTTAACCTATAATAAATTATTAACATTTTAGGGTATTGGTCTTATATCGGAATCGGTATCGGCCGTCAAAGCATATGTAAGTTGTCTTTATAAAATTTTGTCAATTTAATTAGATTATTAATTTAATTAGATTCTAGGTTTCTAGGTCAAAACAGTCAAACTAGGTCAACTCTAGGTCAAACGGTCAAACTATGACATTTCCTAGTTTCTAGGTTGATTTTTTTATCCATTCTAATGGTTTATGAAGTTATATTAGATTATATTAAGATTGTGAAAGCATATAAAAAAGAAAAACTTATCTATCGCATATAATTAATCGACAAGGATGATTACTATTTCATTCAATTTTAAAAATACTAAGAATCAAATAGGATTAGAGTTAAGGAATGGTCCGATACCGATTCCGGTTTCAATACTTTGAACCTTGGTTAAATTATATAATATGATATCTAGTATCTAATATGATACTCTAACCAAAATCAAATATAGTACATATAACTCTAAAATCCTTAACTCAAAACCTATTTATATAAATAAACATAGGAGACGTATGAGACGTTAGAGGGGGGCGCTGAGAGCAGTACGCCGACTGAGAGAAACGATCGGTGGGTACAAGCTGTCGGAAGAGGGAAATGCGGCAGCGTATACGGTACTGGATCGTTGGCATCCCAGCCGTTGGTTTTTTCCAGAGCTCCTCAGACGGCTACTCCAGCTCCATTAGTGCCCGGATCTGGCGTTCCTTCTGGTGCGATGTCGATGGAGCAGCTCACGACGACTGTGCATGAGCTACATGGGCTGGTCCGCCAGTTGATAGACACGCGTGATGCTCCAGCACCTGCTCCTCCGACAACTACTACGACAGCTCCTCCAGTTACTCCGACGGCTCCAGCTCTTCAAACGGCATCGATGGGTCCTCCAGCTCCTTCGACGGCTTCTGCCACTGCTCCATCTGTCGTTGCTCCCGATGATCTACAGAATATCATCGCTATAGTTGTGGCGCAGTACATGACTATCCGACAGTCGCCGCCCTCTCCGCCTCCACCGTTGACTTGATAGATTTTTGAGTTTGTGGTATTTTTTTGACTTGATTATATTTATTTGACTTGATTGTATTTATTTGACTTTGTGGAATTGTATAACACCGTTGTATTTTTGGACTTGAATTATATAACACCGCCTCCGCCTCCATCGTTGTATTTTTTGAGTTTGTGGTATGTTCGGATTACTCTACTTTATTAGTTCATTGTATATATATAACATTTTGACATATTTGTGTGGGTTTTCATTGTTTGTGTGTAATTTACTTGTGTGAAATTTATTTGTGTGAAAATTGGTGAATGTATAACAGGTATATGCTCAGCAGAAATTGATTTCTGGGAAAAATATTACCTTTAGCGACGGAATAGCGACATACTAACGAAGAAAAATCTGAAAATTTTTAGGTCAGCGACCGATTTCCGACGGACAATCTCAGGTCAGCGACTACCCAGCGACGGATAATTCCATCGCTAAAACGTCTGAGACACACAAATGTACCAAACATGTATCAGGGTCCGTCGCTAAAATCCGTCGCTATTATGTCGATAAGTAGTCATAAAGTTTAGCGACGAAAATTATACGTCACTAATACGTCGTTGAAATTATGTCGTTCATTCCGTCGTTAAGTCGTCGCTTGAGCGACAGATTAGCGACGTAAAATACGTAGCGACGTTAATATTTCTGATGGAAGAATTCCGTCGCTAATCTGTCTCTATTTGAAAATAGCGACGAAAAATTATATTTTAGCGACGAATAATTCTGTCGCTAAAACAGTGTATTTTTGTAGTGGTGGATCCAATGTATCAGTTTGGCTCTGTGGTCGAACGGATTGATATTACAATATATTGGATCTCCTGGGTGCTCGGCTGGCAGAAATGAACAAAGGTAGTGTACTTAGTTGCTCGACTAGCTGAAATGAGTTAAGGTGGAGATTGTTATAGATTGTATCTCGTTTTCGATTGAGCGCTCAAAGGTGCTAACAATGGAATTGGTTCAGACCAATTTAGTCTTACATCGGATAGGAAGTGAGATCATGAGGTGTAGATAATTGGAACTGGTCCACGTCTTACATGAGATTTTTTTTTAAAGAAATATGGACCCAATCCAATATCATACCTCATGGACTAATTTTGATTCGGGTCACACCATAATTCCAACATTAATTACAGTAATGTAAGTTGTTCTGTGAATTAACTTTCTTATAAGGGATGAAGGATGGATGGAAAAAAACTAATGAAAACTAATTAATACAATCATAAAATATTTTTCAAAGAACAACATGCTGAACTTAAAAGGAGGTTTTTTGGCCTAAGCTTTCAGGAACCAGCTAGGTTGGAATCAAATTTCGAGCTACCTCTCTCAAGTGTGGTGGATTTTGGATCCAGAAGAGGGGGATACGGAAATACTCAGAACTAATCTATATTTTATTATAAATAGTTATCCGGACCGAACCGGAGATTTTTTATATTTACTAAGTAAATTTACGGACACGTAAAATATTTTTTTTATTAATATTAAATTATTTAAATATTTAAATATATTAAAATTAAGATTTATTATATATATTTTTATATTTTAATTTAAATTTGTTATATATTTAATTATATTTTAATTATAATTAGTTATGGATATATTTTTACTTTTCATAAGGAGACTTGAAAATGATTAGCTACGTAATGTTATCTAATTAGAAACATATACCTCTTCTAACTCATGTGGTTAAGGTGTGAGGTATTCTTTCTAGTTGGCTGGGTTTGAATTCATGTATTATTATTTATAACAAATTTTAAAAAAATCAATACTTTTTTATATAATATTTTGTTTTTTAAATAATTAATTGATAATATACATACGACTTAAACGGCTCACTTTTGAGTCGTTTTGAAGCCTCATTATATTATGGAAGATGGAAGATTTAAATGTGGTAATCCAAACACTACAACCCTATTGTGACTTTAAAAAAAAAATTGTTGCCAATAACAAAATTTTATTTTAAACTCCTTCTCCCATACAAATTATCAAGTAAATTGTAAAACTTATATGGCAAAAATAATAGAAGAAATTAAAAAGTTGATTGTCTAGTTCTAGACAATACACTTGGCAATGGCTTCATCTCCATGTCATCAATTATGCATAAAAAAATATTTAGAAAAAGAAGAAGAAGATGAGAAGTAGTTGTCTTGAAAGTTGGAAAAAAAGAAGAAGCATATCAATACTTTATATCGGAGAAACTTTTTATTTCATCGTCTTTTGTAAATATAATCTTGCCACATAGAAAAGACATTCTTCTGTTTTATGTGACATAGAAATCATAATACACCACAAGACAATATGGTTGAAGATGCTATAAGATTTCATGTCTTTAGTACACATCTATCAATGTATTAGCATGTGCCATAGAGCACATGTTAACAAAACCCTAAATATAAAGGATCTCAAACATACCGGGCCCCTCAAATGTCAATTATTCTTCATGTGCTTGTCGATGTCATTGTCCCTGCCATTACATATTATATCAAAGTGATCAAAATTGATCCTATAGTAGAGAGAACTCCACAACCAGTAAGTATATACTGAAGCAAAGCTCATAATTTATACTGAAACTTAAGCCTACATTCTAACAGTACCAGAACATTCCATCATTCACATTGCACTGCATATTCTTATTTGCCTATATTGTCCCTTCATTCCTATAAGAGCAAAGCTTAGACTAATCACATGTATGTATGAATAATCAAAGTGTTTTTTTATCATCCCCATCCCCTCCAAAAATGATTTTAAATCTATAGAGAAATAACTCTTTTGTGTTTAAGGTGTGAGGTATCTGTTGGGAACAAAAGCACGAAAACCGTTTCCAAAATTAAGAAGTCCCTGCGAGAGAATCGAACAAAAGCACAAAAACCAAAAACCAAGCACAAATCACAGAAACAAAGATTTTTACGTGAAAAATTCAAATGAAAAAACCACGGGACGATTGGAGTCAAATCCTGAAAAGCCTCCGCTAATGAAATAAGAAATACACCAACCCCTTACAAACTTCTCATCGATCCAAACGGATCACCACAACTCTTTGGAATATAAATTAGATCACAGACAAATGAAAAATGGAGACGACGAGAAAAGAATTACCCGAAACTGATCTCCTCTTCGAAATAGCCATCAATCTCTTCCTCTTTCATTCCAATGTTGTAAAAGCACTCTTGTCTCATTTTGCAATATTTTTGAGACATGAGATTTATTTTAGGACTAGGAGACACCTAATATATATAGCCTCAAACCCACAACTAGTATACCTAATATATATAGTCTCAAACCCACAACTAGTATTTCTATTATATATATAGAAATACCCAATCCAAATTCATTAACATATTTCTATTATATGTAGGAATATCAAATCCAAATCTAAATCCATTGACATATTCCTATTATATGTAAGAATATCCAATCCAAACATATTGATGTATTCCTATTATATGTAGCAATACTCAATCCAACTCCCGGGTAATTTTCACATAGGTTGGGAACCCCACCCACTCCAATAAATCTTCCCCTTCACAACTATGTGGAGGGGGTCGTCATCCCGACGATCCGTCCGCAGTACTCAAACTTTCTCCTTGGAAAATTTTTTGTCAACATGTCCGCTCCGTTGTCATCCGTATGAACCTTCTCAAGCGTTGCTTGCTTCTTTTCAACCACATCCCGTATCCAATGATATCAGGTATCAATGTGCTTGGACCAACTATAAAATGTCTGGTTCTTCACAAGGTGAATTGCACTATGGCTATCGCAAATCAAATGGTACTGCTCTTGCTTTAGCCTCATTTTCTGCAGT